>CAJHNH020002085.1:0-100000 GCA_905116865.2 Candidula unifasciata
TGTTGAAGGGTTAGTCAAAATCATTTAATGACAAAAAAAATACACTCCCAAAACAAAAACTGAATAACTTGTTTGTTCTTCCTCTTTTTTTTTTTTCCTGATTATTTTTTTAGCCAAGGCACAATGACACATGCACATTAGAAAAAGAACTTATTCAAAAATTGTAAATTTTTTTCTTCGGCTAGATTCAGTAGAAGAAAAGACAAAAACTGGACGAGAATAAAAAAGGGAAAATAAATAAAAAACAAAATATTCTAATTAATAAAGTATAAACTCAAAAAAAAAAGATAACACTAAACGAAAAAATTTATAGTCGTTTGTTCTCGAATCTTAAAAAAAACATGCAAGGTAAAAAACGAAAACATAAAAAGAACAAGTTCTGCAATCTAAATTTTCTATGAAACACGAAAAAGGGGAAAATACCATAGTTGTTATTAATATTTTAATTTTTTAGTGACTACTCTGAGAAAATAAAATATTATATTCATCGTAAAAAGAAGAGATATGAAGCAGAGCGGTTATTCGCGCCGGCACTTGTTTAAAAAACACCACAATGTATCGGTGTATTCGCAGCAAACAGTTATATTTCCTTTTCCTGTTTCCGTAACAATGAATCTCCTGGCAACCCTACTTTTACTAATACATAAATTAAATCATCTGTAGATGCAATTTCTTACATGTGGCTTTGAAAAAGCAGCTACAGTTAAATATTGCAGACAGCTGGAATAGTTGTCGTGCCCATTAAAAGAGGTGCCCCATGTATTAGAGGCTGACTACCAGGAAGTCTGCAAGAGGTCGGAAGTGCACGTCTGCTATGCCAGTTAGCATATCAAAACCAGCCAAGCTGCTTCTTCTTTACCTATCTTTTTAATATGAATTATATTTACATACTATTTTTTGTTCTAGCAATGTTAATTTGAGTTAAACTGTTTAGTGTGCTTATTCAGTATGGGATAATTAACTTTTTTTGGAGTCCTAATATGCTAACTAAATTACAAACATTTTAAACGTTATGACTTACGGAATTCTGAATAATCCAAATTAAGTTACAATGTAGTCATTTTGTTTATTAACTGGAGCCTAAACTTCCAAGTGATGAGGAATTACAAATGTAGTTTAATAGTGTCAATGATCGTGGGTGTTTAGGGATCGGTTACGCATGTGAAATTTTTTCTTCTGAACCAGGTGGTTGTTTCATCCTCAGATGTCTTGCTGGACTGTCAGAGGCGAGGCTGTCATGTATCTCCACATAATGAAATATAATAAAGCCTATATCAACAATGTGTCTACTACACACGTTTCCATGCCATCCCCACCCCTTTTGCGTTTAATTTAAAAAAAAAAAAACTTTTATAGAGTTTTTGAAAAGTACAGACTGGAGAAAAGATAACACAATTCTTCTTCTTCTTCTTCTGCTGCCTATGTTGTTTCCTCGTCGTCCTCCTCATCTTCCTTCTTCTTTTTCTTCTTCTTCTTCTGCATATATTGAGTTTCCTCCTGACCCCCTCCTCCTACTACCTCTTCTTCTGCTGCTGCTGCTGCTGCTTACGTTGTTTCATCCTCCTTCTTCTTCTCCTCCTCTTCCTCCTCCTTCTTCTTCTTCTTCTGTTTCTCCTAATTATTATTATTATTCGTCTTCTTCTTCTTCTTCTTCTTCTTCTTCTTCTTCTTCTTCTTCTTCTTTTTCTGTTTCTTCTTCTTCTTCATCATCATCATCATCATCTTCTTCTTCTTCTTCTTCTTCTTCTTTTTCTTCTTCTTCTTCTTCTTCTTCTGCTGCTGCTGCTTTCGTTGACACCTTCCTCTTTATTCTCCTTCTTCTTTTTCTTCTTCTTTTTTTTTCTTCTCCTTCTTCTTCTTCTTCTTCTTCTTCTTCTTGTGTTGTTTCCGTCTACTCCTCCTCTCTTCTACTTCTCATTCCTCTCTTCTTCTTCTTCTTTCTTAGTAGCGAAGTATGACATGCCTAAGTATGCACATTTTAAAGTTAAAAAGTCGAATGTTTCACATTCTGGAATATATATTTCTTGTGATTTTTTTGTTGTTTTTGTTTTTGTTTCTTAGTCGAGTACTCTTAGCCCCACAGTAACGGACTCTATCCATGTAGATGCTTTTCCTAACAATTTTACCCAAAATAGCAGCAGCAATACATACACGATTTTGACAATTTACGTTACTTTTATAAGCAACTACTCGGATGTGATATCTACAGCTTCATCAGGGTCACAAAGAAACCTAGGGGAAATAATATCGGTTAGGCGAGAAACGGTTCTTTCAAACGTCACGCAGCCTCAATGCTTAGCTAAATCTGAACAAGAGGCAAGCAAAGAAATCTCTTATCCACTGCACACACCCTTTCCTTGAATGGTGTTCAGTAACCTAAATGTGCTCCATTAGGTGATGAACTGTTCTTTCAAAGGCCTGTCTTGCTGTATATAACGCATTATTGACTCTATATTTGCACATTCACAAGTTGAATGGAAAGCATATAAGAGATGACTTATCACGGAGCGTAGTGGCGATGAAGTCTTTTTGCATCTGTAAGTTTTGCTAATTGTCAAACGAAATGGTCTTTCGTTAACTTCTTTTACCTAAAGAATTGCTCGATAAAATCAATATCCCCTGTTACTACTGTAACTCCACAAAATAGTAACCAAATATTTATGTTTGTCATATCTTCCAGTGAAATATAAACCATCAGTCAACATCATATTTGGACTTCGTAGATATTCACAAATGGTTGAATTTTGCAGGGAAAGCTTTTTTAAGGATGATTTAACTGGTTCCAGGGTTCCATTAATAGCGCCACTGCCTCCCTAGCAAGCATATCGTACAAGGCAACTAATTAGAGACATTTCTTCTAAAGTCGGAGTGTATCTGACCGAGAGGCGATGAACCAATAGTCTGCGTATAAAAAAGCCATATCTGTATAATATGTGTGCACATTAATTAAATTTCTAGAGCAATACCAAAGTCCAGTAATAGACGAACAACCCTAAATGTCTGCTGGATTTTAAACGTTAAGAATAAGATATCTTCTAAAACGTTCGTATCTCAGAGGTACCGGAATTTGGGGCTCAGGTCCCTTAGGGACTCCCTCACCCCCGCCTCCTCCCTTGTTTTTTCTCCCCTTACCTTCTTTTTCTCTACTCCTGGAATGCCTCGCGTCGTTAGGACTGGTAGAGATCTCTGGAACGGGCCATGCTGTTCGCTTCCTATAAAGTACTTTTATGTGCCTCTGATATTTCTGAGATCCATCTTCTGCACGATCAGTCTCTGAATCTGTTATCGCGGTATCTGTATAACATTGCTCTCTGTGGTGCTCTGTCGATTGCCAGTCTTGTTACATGACCAAACTTCTCCCCATCATTTTATAAGGGACCTAAATTATCCACTTTCAGTATTTATGTATATTCTATTTAGAAGCATCTGTTTATACATTTCTTGTTATCCGGGGTGTGGTTGTAGGTCTGTATGATTTGTCCTTTAGCAGAATAACAATAATAATAATGATAACTCACAGAATGACAAATAAACATAAGAATATTCTTTGAAAAAAGGCTCTGAAACATGGGGCTCAAGCAACTGATTTCCCCCCCCCCCCCCAGGTAATGAATATCCCCCTCCCCACGCCTAATAAAATTTAAGAAGCAGCCAAGAAGCCCCCCCCCCCCCCCACACCCATTTTTCCTCCCAAATATCTTTTCTATTTTTGTGTGTGTGTTAATCATTTGTTCATGCATTTCAAAAATAGTATTCTTATTTTTATTATAGTGTACTAAATGGGGGGGGGGGGGGGGGGGGGGGGGGTGTTGCCTAAAGAAAGTCAAGAAAAACAATGAAGGATAAGATAAATCGGCTCTCCTGTCAAATCCGGACGAAGAATTAAAAAGCCTTGGACGACTTATAAGAGCTCCGGCAAAGAGTGTCGTGGTGAGTGGAAGCCAAGCTATTTTAGGAACAACAACAAAAGTTCGTTAGGCCGGGACTAAAACCTATTGTGTCCTAGCCATGACCGGATATATTGAGTGAAGTCTTGTTAGCATTAACAGCAAAACCAGACGGTCAAAATAAGAAACACTGCAAAACTGAAAAAGCATTAAAAAAAATGCACCACTTCTCCAGTGCCAAGACTAGAGCTGCGTTGGCAAGCACTCTATAAAATCATACTGTCGGATCTCAGCACGGCATCTGATTTGTCGAGTTCTACTCCGGCTGTATTTACTATACAAAAGCATTTGACTGTGTGAAGAAGTAATCAGACTGTTAGAAAAAATTAAACATTTATGGGAAAGATCTACGAATAATAAAGAATATGTATTGGCAGCAAACAGCAGCTATAAGAATTAACAACTGTTCAGGTACATTTCACAGCATAAAGAGGGGCGTACGACAAGGATGTGTACTGTCACTTGATTTGTTTTCAATATGCAGTGAATATATAATGAGAGCTTTAATTGGTATGCCCAGAATTGTGGTTGGTGGGCACAATATAAACAATTTACTTTATGCTGATGACACAGTCTTGATAGCAACAAGTCAGAAAGAACTACAGGAAATGATAGACATTGTGGTGTTAGAAAGTGGAAGAATGGGCCTCATTTTGAATAATGAGAAGACAGAAGTAATGGTGGTATCAAAAAAACGAATTATTCCTAAGTGTGTAATAAAACTTGATGGTGTTATTTTAGGACAAGTACAGAAATTTAAGTATCTGGGCACATGGATAACATCAGATGGAAGATGCATAACTGAGATAAGAAACAGACAGGCAAAAACTGCATTTTATAAAATGAAAAACATCTTGTACAATATATCCTTGTCATTGAGAGTTAGAAAAAGAATTCTTGCTTGCTACATACATCCAGTTTTAACATATGGCTGTGAATCCTGGACAATCGGTAGGCAGGCCAAACAATTTCTGGAGGCCTCGGAGATGTGTTTTTACAGAAGAATGCTTAGAATACCTTGGACAGCCACAAAGAGCAACCAAGAGGTTTTGAAAGAGGCGGGAGCCCGAAGACAATTTATCACAGACATCAGAAGGAGACAGTCATCATTTTTTCGGCCATGTTATGAGAAGAGGGAAAATAGAACATGTGACCACTGGAAAGATCTGTGGAAGGAGAGATAGAGGAAGACAACGAGAAAAGATGCTTGACAGTCTTGTTGCATGGCATGGAGGTGTGTCGGCACACGAACTGATACATGCTGCAGGAGATCGCAGATTATGGATAGGCATGATTGCCCACGCCAGTCGGCAAGGCACCTGTGATGATGATTTAGCATCTCGTCTGCAGGAGCAATCGGTCTACGTTTGTGAAAGTTACCACTGGATAATATTGCGTCCGGTGCAGTTTCCGACACAGGCATCAGTTGAAAACAGCTATAGGGTTAGAATGCCCAGGCATGCGGTAAAAAAAAATTTTTGTAACGCTCTCGTTTTTTGCTGACAGTAGTACGAGAATTGAACCGGGATATCAATGTGGGTCTAATCATGAAATATTCTCAGAGACAGCGCGCTGCAGCCAATCTTTAGTGTCGAGAGGGGGCACAATTAATTTAATGGATGCAGTAATGTACACGCACATAAAGACAAATGAATGCCAATATCAGGGCAAAAATAATTGTTACTTGTGTGTGTGTGTGTGTGTGTGTGTGTGTGTGTGTGTGTGTGTGTGTGGTTACATTCTACATTGAGAGTGCTTAGCAGAAGTTGTGACAACAGGGAAGATCAATAGCACTAGAGACAGAGCTTGAGAGATTAAGGAAAAGATATATTATTTGTTTAAATAGTACTGAAAAGGATCCATGGTTTAGTTAATCAAGAAAACAAAAGACAAGGCTGTGGGGAATGCAACTACAACCGCTTTGCGGTACGATTAATGGTGAATACTATCATAGACATCCGAACTCAAAGATCAAGGCCTCAAAGATCAAGGTCCCTAGAGACCCCTCCCCTCTAGATTTTGTCATAGTATTTCCCAACTTGTCACAGATAACATTTTATCCAGGTTGAACATTTCTGGTCAATAGCTTCATTTATTTGAACATTTCAGGATCTCGTCCATTCTTATATTGCTCTATTTTAGTACAACAATATCAAGATATCTCTAGCTTGTACAGCCAGTTCTTCAGGTGTCATTTCCTTTTGTACAGACATCAAGACTCCAGAACGATTCCTCATTTCTACGTTGGATGTATCTGCCATTTTTGTGAGATCAAAACGAAGAGGCCTTGGTCACTCTCTTACTTCTGCTAAACCCCAGCATTGCTGTTTGTTTGCAGACTACAGATAAAGAGTTGTGGACCTTTTCCGTTTTCGAAATTGTCCCACCATGTGTAGCTGCATATGTTACACAATGCCAAAATACTACACTGTCCCCAAGTATTTTCTTCTTCTTCCTCTTCTTTTGTAAACTCTTGCGAAAGGTCTGGTTGATAGTCAACCTCTGGGTATTAGTCTTATTCCAGAACCTGAGTATTGCTTGCACATTAGTTTTACATCTGATTTATCTGCATGCAAACCATTGGTTCCTTGTCTCTCAGGCAGACGAACTCTGACTTCGAGTCAAGCCACTAATTAGCCGACTATTGCGACACCTATGGGGTTGTAGGGTCTATTATTGTTTTCCCCCACAATCCACATGGAGAACTTTTATCATTGTGTTGATGGGTTGATGTTCTCTGTTTATGCTCACGATTTATGTTCTCTCCCCCCAGTGTTGATTGCAAGTGATGATTGGGGCGGCTGTCGTGTTGTTAGTTGGTACATGTAACTGTTTACTTAAGACTTTCAGTTTGAAATATGCATTGGTTACTGATAAAGTGATGCCCATTGAAGTCTTCTTGTTCGCCGACACTCGAAACCTCGTGGTATTGTGTCTTTTCTTGCAACACCATAAACACGTGCGTGCAAGGAAATGAGCAAGCTGATCAGCTTGCAGGTAAAGCTACAAACGAGCAATGGACCATGCTGATACTCTGAATGCTCTACGAGAAGTAGGACGTTTGCAATAACTAGAACCAAGTGATGACTGCGAATCTGACACAAGAAATTAAAAAAACATGTTGAATGGGATGTGGCCAGACTAGAGCACTCTGCAGGAAGCCAAAAGAAAAAAAAAAGAATGAGAAACAAACACAGAACTGGTGTCATGAGCCGGTACCCGCTGCAGGATTTACCGAGGAGCGGATCAGAGCACTTGTGGACTGAATGGTTCTATGTGCAGTCGACTAAATAACTAACACCGATAAATAGACGGATTTGAACATCTAAACGCTTATCCTCTGGCCCTTCGGAGCAGTGATACCCAGTGCAGACAATTTCCTGTCATACAACTCCCTCTTTTCATTTACGTGTTAAAAGCACACATTTTGTGCTATTTTGTCGTTCATCTACGTGATGACACCCTATGCGGCCTGCATTCTCCTTGTTTTATCATTTGTAAAGTTCTTTATATTAGTAACATCTAGTTTGTTTATGTTTTACAACAACGGAACAATAGTTTTGCTCATCATTTTAGAGACTTATGCTTCAACGTTTGGTGTTGCTCGATGTGCAGTATGTTTTTTTTTTTTTTGCGTGTCCTTACTTTCTTCGTTTTTTTTTAACCCCCAATGGAGCACAGGTCCTCAACCAGCTCACCCCAAGTCGTTCTATCCTTCGCTATTGCATGCAGCTCTCCCCAAGTCTTTCTATCCTTCGCTATTGCATGCAGCTCTCCCCATCTTTTTTTTCAACAGTACTTTCTAGCTCCTTCGACATGTTTTTGTGTATTCTTTTATTTCTTTGTCTCTGTAGGTTCCGGTGTAAAGACATTCTAGTTATATTGCTATCAGGTTTTCTTTACGTGTGTCCTATCCAACGACAGCGTTTTTTCTTACCCCTTGGTTTACTGGAAAGGTCTCTTCGAAAGCTCTACGTTAGGGATTCTATCATACCATTTAATTCCCTCTATTCCAGTTAATGATTATGTTATTATAGTTTATAAGTAAAGCCTTAGCTGTTATAGCAGGTTTATCAACTTGGAATTTTCCAAATATATACTTTTCCATTAATTATAAGTGTTGCCTTTGAATACGCTTTTAACTCTATAGCTTATGTCTGTGTATCGACGAATTTAATTATTTTCAGTATTTTCTTTCCGTGTTATTTGTCATTTATCGTGTTTCCAAAAATCCTTTATAATTCAGTTAATTACATCCGTCACTAAGAATAGAAGATCCTGCTACAGGCGCTCCCTTGATTTCATTACACAGGGAAACTACACAGTCAATTATTTGACATGGCATTTGTCTTAGATCAGTTTAGTTATCGAACCCAGAATCAACAGGGCGTTAGCTAGCTCAAGCGGTTTGCTGGAATACCAGGCCTAGTACACGTTCGTGTCACACAGATCGAAACTGCTAATTTTAGCTCGGCAAGCTACACCAGAAGATACTGATATCAGTGAGCAATATATACACTCGCAATTTCTACATCAGCAACTTTAGAGAAATGGTAGACATGTTTGTATTTTATGATTTATGTGGACCTTGTGTTACAATAGTTGTTTTAATAATGATAGGTTTTAAAATGTTTTGTTTAATGAGAACTATCTTGGACCTCGGAAGGAGATTTGCGAGAATTGACACACCCGAACTAAGATGGTGGATATTTGTCACTAGACGTCCTAAGGAAGATAGTTCATCGTACGTTTCTTACTATTACCCAGCCTGTGCTTGACACTGTACCTTTATTATGAGTTGAATTTTGTTTGGAAAATGACACTTTGGCTTAGCTGTATTTGAGGAAGACGCTAGGTCATCTACGCTAAATGACCACAGTAAAACTATCTGGCACAGCGACAAGTTTCATATCGATTGTTTAGGTTAGAGCCTGACTGAACTAAAACGGTAAAGTAACAGACAGTAACAAACAGGATTTGGTTCTTTACGTTGAGCTGTCACTTGGGACATTGTAGACACCATGTTGTCGTTGTCTACGTTTGGTTATGCACAGTTTCTCTAATACACCGAAGTGCAAGGTCGTGTAATTGATTGAACTTCAAAATAAGGGCATATAAAATAATAGTAAATTTTAATTAGGTTAAAATTAAAAAGGCAAAAGGGCCTTTTAGTTTTTACTTGTACGTTTGTTTTCTCTGTTTACTATACTAGTACTAGAGTAGACAGTAGCATTGACCGTGTCTGTAACAAATTTTGCAGTTTTTAATAATATTAGCTTTAGATGTCCTTAGAGTTCCATCCTAGAGATAATAATATGATACACAATGTATTGTCTCCAAACATCTGTATGTAGTTATTGATGCCCATATGGATGCACACCTGCTTCTTGGCCTGTAATAAAACTTCAATTTATTCTAATATATTCATTTTTCTTTTGATGTTCCCTCTTATTCAGCCTTTTAGATTTCATGTATGGAATCTATTATGGCACCTCTAGTTCTCATCAGTTTTAATTGTAGGGCTTTTTTTGGACGTCTTCCATTTCTCAGAAAAATGCAATGATTCTTATAAACAGTGTGTTTCCATTATGGCCTTATGATTGAAATGAATCTGGCACCTTTCTTCTGAGCTAAAGAACACACTAAAATATATCAGTGGCTCTCCTCCACCTACCACATAAATTGCATTCTAAGTGGCTTGAAATAAAAATATTCGGCTCTCCTTTAAATAAGGGTCGCTAGCTGGAAGGCGACAGCCGCTTAGTCGGAGTTCACTGCCTTGGCTGCAGTGCAAATACGGAGCGGACAAGTCATGAATCAAAAAACAAAGTGAGGTCGACATGCCTGCTAGAGCTAGACCACGCGCTGCGACTGACAGTAGCGACCGCGGTTGCGACGCAAGACTCTCGTAGATTACGCGCTGTGACTCACATTAGCGACCGTGTTTCTCCGACCACGACTTAGTGTCTGTAGATGTGAGACCTGCGGATCTGTTTGTCGTAATGAGCGATAAGCTTCCGTCGTTTCCGTGATGTGTCACCCCAACCCTACCCCAAACCCTAACCCTACCCCTAACTCTAACCCAAACCCTACCCCTAAACTTAACCCTACCCCAAACCCTAAGCCTAACTCTAGGATGACAGGTAACTATATCATTTGTTTCATTCCCTCTTTACCACTCCGTATTTGCACTGCAGCCAAAGGAGTGAACTCCGACTAAGCGACCGTCGCCTTCCAGCTAGCGACCGTTATTTAAAGGAGAACCAAATATTCCATCTTTTACATTTGACCTTTGGCTAGTCACAGAATGTACATAAGCTGGGTCGATGTTTATCCATTTAGTAGATTAGACAGACTTCCATGTCTGTCAGGAGAACTGGCTTGAGTTACTAGAAACAGACACCTGACTGCATTTGTTGATAAAAACTTTCCTTTTGAGAAGGACCCATAAGTAGACATTTTCTTTGCAATCTATGTGTATTTAATTATAAATTTTACCATGAGTGTTCTGGGGCCCTATTTGTATGTATGCACAGAACTCAAGTTCTGGAACGACCAAAGTATATTAAAAGTTGACAAGCAACCAAAACTTTTTGCCAGAATTTACAGCCAGTGAAAGTTAAGAATATATAAAAAGAACATAAATTGGTATGATTGTGGTCTGTTTTTATCTTCAGATGTTTATGTCACTGAAGCAGTTACACATTTTTGGGTTGTTATCAGACACTTATGTCACAGCAGTAGTGGAACATTTTTAGGTAGTTACCAGTCATTTATTTTGCAACAGTAGTGGGACATTTCTGGGTAATTACCAGATATTTCTGTCACAGTAGCAGTGACACATTTTTGGGTTGTTATCAGACATGTATGTCACAGCAGTATTTGGCTATTTCTGGGTAATTACCAGATATTTATTTTGCAGCAGTAGTGGGACATTTCTTTGTAGTTACCAGATATTTCTGTCACAGTAGTAATATGACATTCCTAGATAGCTGTTCTGGATTTGGTACTGTGTACTTTTGTCACAGCAACGGCAGGAGATTTCTAGGCCGTTACCAGATATTTCTTTACAGTAGCAGTGGGACATTTTTTGGTAGTTACCAAATGTTTCTTAAAAGTAGCAAGGGGACATTTCTGGGTTGCTACCAGACATTTTCTTTACAGTAGCAATGAGACATTTCTGGGTAGTTACCAGACATTTTCTTTGAAGTAGCAATGAGAAATTTCTCTGTGGCTTTTGTTCTGGATTTGGTACCATAGATTTATGTCACAGCAATAGTGGAACAATTCTGGATGGTTACCAGACATTTCTGAACAGTAGCCATTGGATATTTCTGGGTAATTACCAGATATTTCTTAACAGTAGCTGTTGTTCTGAATTTGGTACCATATATTTCTGTCACAGTAGTAGTGGGACATTTCTGGGTATTTTTTGTTCTAAATATGGTAGCATATACTTCTGTCACCACATCAGTGGGACATTGGGTAGTTCTGTGTAGCTGTTGGGCATTTCTGAGTAGCTTTTGTTCTGGGTGTTGTACCAGAAGTGTTTGGACAGCTGTTTCCTAAATGTGATACCTTAGACACTTGTATATTGAAGAACAGGTTTGGACAGTCACAGAAACTGACCAGTTTAGAAAGTCGGACATTATAGAACTAAGGAATATAAATGGATCCTATGTGGCTATGAGATGTCGTAGTATGATGATGATAAATAAGCTGGTTAGCACTCAGTTGATGAAACCTGATCGAGGGTTCAGTGAAACGCAGAGATGGCCACCAGAATACTGTGTCTGGGTGAGAAAGTCACTGCCCGTTTCACAGGGTTTTAACTGACCAGGCCTGAATATTTTGACTCGACAAAATGACAGAGCATAGGGTCTTTGGAGGAGATTTGTGGGAGACTACCAGGAACCCATTTTTTGCTGGGTCAACCTGGAAACCAAGGTCAGTTTTGAAGAGCAAATCCGACTTGATGCAGATTTGAACTTTAGGCGAGCACTATGCTGCTGCAGCTGCCGAAAGTTAATATGCTTTATTGCAGTTATCCTGCATTGAATGAGAGTCTACTATAGATTGCTTTAAATAACTTACTGTTTTGCAGATGATGATGAATCACTCAGTTCTAGACCACCCTGGAAAGACACAGTCAGGCCCTAAAGTTCGAGACGTGCATGTAAGTACAGTAATTTTCCTGTGTGCGCAGGCTAAAGTTTTATATGTGCATGTAAGTGCAATAACTTCCCTGTATGGGTAGGCTAAAGTTAGACATGGGCATATAAGTACAATAACTTCCCCATACTCGCAGGCTAAAGTTTGAGATGTGCATGTAAGTACAGTAACTTTCCCCTGTGGGTAGGCTAAAGTTTGAGATGTGCATGTAAGTACAGTAACTTCCCCATCTGGGTAGGCTAAAGTTTGAGATGTGCATGTAAGTACAATAACTTCACCATCTGGGTAGGCTACATTTCGAGATGTGCATGTAAGTACAATAACCCCCATGTGGGTTCTGGTTCCTCATTTTGGAAGAAGACCCAGTGTACCTGTAACAAGCATGTTTTACAAGGCAGTTAATTAAGGATGTTTCCTTTGAAGTCAGAGTGCACCTGTCTGAGAGGCAAGGAACCAAGTCTATGTATGGATCAGCCAGGTCTTCGAAAAGGAAGTGCACGCAGAACTCGAGTCCTGGAACTTGACCAAAGCCCAGAAGTGGACAATTATAACTTTCCCCTGTAGTTTACAATCTGTGGACAATAAAAACAAAAAAGAGTACATTACATTTTCTAGGAAAAAACCACATTCCTTTGAAGTGTGCGTCTTTGTAAAATTGTGTGCCATTTCAAGTAACTTGCAGTATGTCAAGTGTTCAGTTGTATTGTTCAGTTGTATTAATCAGTCCAGTCAGTAATCTGCTGTAGTTAAAGAGTCTTCTGCATCGCTTCTTCCCTACTGAGCTGTAGCATTTTACAACAGACCGGTTTGCATTGGTTTTGACACTATCGAGACCCAACCATCCGCTAGAAGTGGTTAACTACTGAACGTAAATCGCCTAATAAATCAGCCAGACGGTGCTGGTATTGGTTCTGCGGTGTCCTGTAAGGCAGCATTCTTCAAATGGTGGCCTGTGGATATATCCTGTGGTCTGTTTATATGTCTGGGTGGTCTGTGGATATGTTCTGGTGGTCTGTGGATATGTCCTGGTGGTCTGTGGATATGTCCTGGTGGACCACCAAACATATCTGCCTAATCATGAAGCGGCTACATGATTCAGGCACTACATTGCTGCATAGCAAGTGAGACTTTGCACATAAAAATTTGGTGCTGCAAGAATATGCAAAAAAAAAATGTAACTGTCAGGAGTTCCCCAAATCTATTCCCCATTTTGCCTGTTCGCAGGGGTAAAAAAGTTTGAAGAATACTTTGGTGAAGGAAATGCAACTAACTTTTAAAGCTGCAAATAGTGTCAGGCTTCAAGAGCCTGGGGTGAGTTGGTTCATTATTCACTATGTCAGCATACAGCAGGAAGACAGAGAAAACTTTACCAGCACTTAATCGTCTTAGTGATTGATTATGGACTGCGGTTACTCACTGTGTCGAATAGTCAGCTAGAGAAACTGCACTGCATACATAATGAAGCTGTGTGTATGATCCTGGAATGTACAAGAGACACCCTGATTGTGTGCATGTGATACTATTGCCGACTATTGCAGATAGGCTAAACGTGCTGCAGGCTAAGTCATGCCTCAGAGTAGCTGCAAAGAGTACCCTCTTTATGAATCTTTGGCGGCAGTTAATGGTCTTAGGCTAAAAAGGGGAAAATCATGGATTGCTCCAGCAAAGACAGAATAAGTAGGCATGCTGGAGAATATTGGGCGAGGAGAGGAAAAGTCTGACCTAGGTAGGATCATGATCACATTGGGCAGAGAGTGACCAGTGGGTGCTAGGTGGAAGTCCAGCAGTTGATTAACGACAGTTCTCACCCAGATAATCTGATTATCTGTGTTGAGAGGGAAGAGAAGTGCTTGGGGGTTTGTAGTGAAAGCCAATGAACGATCTTTAGTGCAGGGCAGCCTAGCATACGATATCACAACATGTAATATGAGAATAGAGGCAGAAGCGGTCACTACAGCTTTCCAGTGGCTTAAAAACATAATGCATACACACATCTAAAGGCATGATGAGAAAGGTGAAGACAGAGATGCTTCTAGCAGAGTGGGTATCTTCACTGGGAAGGTCACAGGTAGTGAGCATACTTTGGATATTTTCTCCAGGCTATGCCGGCGTGGTGGGGAATGAACAGGCAGACAGATTGGCTGGATCTGATGAATTGATACATGACAAGGCAGATGTGTTCAAAGCCCTTTTGGAACAAGTAACCAAGTTAGAAGAGAAACAAGATTATTGTGACCTGGAGAGAATGGGTGTAACCAGAGGGTCTGGCCGGCTCACTACACTCAGAGAAGGGCAAGAAGAACATAAAACCAGATTACAACCGGTAGCATTAGTGTTGGAACTCTGCGCTGGGTGCTGAAGATGGGGACGGAGTGCACATGGTAATGCCCCGAGTGCTGTGATGTCAATTCTTGACTCAACTCAGCAGCAGGCAGGCACATATGTCCTGTTTGATTTATCTATCCCCATTAACACTTAGTGGAAGGGCAAGACTGACACACAGTCACATTGTGGCTGAAACTACTTGTATTAGAACTCTGAGAAATCAAGTTAACAAAAAAAAAAGGTTTGTTTTTCCTTATGGCCCAGGTTATGCTTCATCATCATCATCCTGTTATAGTGTTGATACATCACATATTGCTCACAGTTGTATATTCCATTTTGTTCTGTCATATGCAATTTGTTTTTCGTTATTGGGTATAAAGTGTAGCTTGACACCTCTGGCCTTCATCATGGGGTTTTTGTTGGATACCCTGTTACTTATTCCATTTGTTTCCTTCAATGCATATTTTGTTATTGTTTTTTCTCTTTATCTCAGAATATCCCCAACATATCACCAACTTCTTCTTTGTCCTCTAAGTGCCGTTCGTTATGGGCAGTTTGTCCAGACATTAGCTTATCGTGAAAAGATATCGAACTAGATGAAAACGTAGAACTAATTAGTTTCACAAAATCGCAATCACAAATGACAAGTGAACATGGCAGCTTCATACACTCGTGACATGAATAGACACTGTCACATTTACAAACAAGAATACATCAGAATTATTTAATTAACTGAACTGAGGTGTTTCCAAGAAAAGTCTACATGTCTGTCTGGCCGGTTGATGCTCTGAGGCATGTGTGAATTTAGGAATGAATACCAGCCTGAAAAAGATGTAGCAGGCAAAGGACCATAACTCAAAAATATTAGATAAAGCTGTATCGCATATTAAGTTCCTTGGGTGAGTTCGACCCCATTAAATAAAGTATTAAGCCCCAGACATTTGTACCAGACATAAGCTTATACTTAGTGAGAGTGGTCAAGCATGCATGTTAATATTATTATTTTTTTTTTCAAAGAAGAATAATCATAACTAATAGTGATCTATTTACAGGGAAGGTTTACTGTTGATCCTGAAATTCGCTTCACCAAATTAGAAATGATTGGGAAGGGTTCCTTTGGAGAAGTGTACAAAGGAATTGACACAGAGACAAAAGAGGTGTTGGCCATCAAGATAATTGATCTGGAGGAAGCAGAGGATGAAATTGAGGATATTCAGCAGGAGATTATGGTCCTGTCTCAGTGTGACAGCCCCTATGTGACCAAATACTATGGATCCTATTTAAAGGTATGAGCGTTAGTTTGCCTTGTCGCAGCTCGATGTCTTCAGCGACATGCATCATTTTATGTGGAAAAACCTTTCTGGTGCATGACAAAAGGTGTCAGGAATCTTTTTTACTGTCTTTCTCTATCTCAGTGTGTGAGGACCCCTGTATCATCATGTACTATAAGTCTGTTTTGAAAGTATGTGCATGACAATGCCCTACTGCATCTTATAATCTTGTACCATGACAAAAGGTTGTCTTGTTACATTTCTCTATTCTCTTTCTCTGTTTGACAACGCCTCTGTGACCAAGTACTATTGGTCTTATTTAAAGGCACATTACGATCCCTTGTCACATCTCATATCTTCTTCACCCATGTGGAAGGTTGTCAAGTATCTTCTCTTGCTGTCTTCTAAGGCTTTCTTTCCAGTACTGTTTTCCACTATTCACATGTTCTAGTTTTTCTGCTCTATCAGTGTGACTAAAATTGCTGACTATATCTTTAGTTTGTGCTATCACGGCTTCCCTACTGACATGTTTGCTGGTTGCTATTTTGTTTTAACCTGCCAGTGTTGCAGTTGGTGGTGGACTCAAACCTATGACCATTAGGCCAGCAGCATGCATACTGTGCAAAGGTGGCTTCCTCTGTAAATTTGATGTAGAAAGTAAAGATGAGGCATACTTATACATGATATTAGATATCATGTTCAATAACGTGCAGTTAATATTCATAACATCTCAATCACATCTATGCAAAATACTTTTTTATTCCTTTGAAAAAATTTTTTTTTAGATAGGAGGTGGGTGAGAGAGAATAGACCATTGCTCCCTAACAAGCATGTCACAAAAGGCGACTGATTAGGAGTTTGACGAAAGTGGACATACTGGGCCAAAAAGTGCAGATATCACAGCCTAGCTGTAACCTACAACACAAAATGCCAACCACCATTTTAAGGGCAGATGCAGAAGAAGAAACATTTTTTTGTAAATATTGGCACAGTTTATTTTGAAGTTTTTAGTTGAATCCTTTGTCAGAAGTATTGAGCACTCTTCTTTAGACTGACACCAGATAATTTATACTGTTGCATAATATTTTATTGACAGTGTTTGCAACAGATATAAGGCTCAGCTTGAGTCACTCCTGGTTTTATTGCTCATAAATTTGCCTGCCGATATCTTTCACACATCCTGTTTCTTGTTTTTAGTACAAGGTAATGCTAATCCCATGAAAAACACTGCCTAAGGCAGTGATTCCAAAACTGTGTGCCCTGGGAGCCTTGACCTGTTCACAGGGGCGCAGCGAAATATTCCAAGATAAACAATTTTTTGTATCTCTTACATAAATAGTCATACTTTTACCTAGGCTAGGGCGCTGGGAAAAATAGTCATTGAAAAAAAAAAGTGCCCTGACTAAAAAAGTTTGGGAAACACTGGCTTAAGGTGTGAAAGACTATGTATTTGACTTTTCTGCATATGCTGGTACTGGAGCTCTGGTAGTGCAGTGGCCAGACTGCCTGCTGGCCCAAATGGTGATGAGTTCGAATCCACATTTGGGTGGATTTTTTAAAATAATACTGGATAACAACATTTGATGAAAGTCATAGCACTGAGATTCAAGTAGCCATTTCTTACAGATTTTGAGGTGTTAAACACAAATATGACAATAAAAAAGTGAAATAGTCTACAGTATCTGAGAAATATGAAGAAGAAAATATTAATTTATAATGGAGTAATGTGTTTTAAAATATACACTCATATGTCCCCCCCCCCCCCCCCCCCCCCCCCCCCCCGCAAAAAAACCCAGTATCACAAACAGCAACAAATGAGTTATTTGATTCTGAAAAAGATGTCAAATGTTCTGTTCCTCATTGATTGCTGTGACGGTTAATGAGCAGGTAATGAATGTGAAGCATAGAGCACTATGATGGACACATGATATGTACTGGTTAAGGGTTTGCGAAAATTAGATGTGTTGGGCTGAGGCACAGACATAGCAGCTTAGCTGTCAACCACAATACAAGAACCAGCTGCTTGTTTAAGGATGGACGCAGAGGAAGAAATTAACTACACAAGTTGAACATTTGAATTAGATACACTGTTCTTACGCGTCTGTGAAACATTTGTTCTTCGAAGCATTCTTATGTAGTATGTTCTTCCGCGTCTGTAAAATATGTGTGTGTGTGTGTGAAGCATTCTCATGTAATCAGTCAAGTTGAGAAAAGTGGGTCAGGCAGCTGTCAGATAGTCATTAGCTATCATTCTGTATTGGGGTAGTTCTTTTAACACAGGAGCTATCTGTTTTGATGGGAGTGTGTCAGCCAGGGATTGGCACTTTAGTTTTTCTAGGAAGTACTTATCAGGGGAATTTTAAAGTGATACAATGCATTATCAGTTTATACACAAGCGTAGCTCATTCCATACTATAAAACTCTACAAGTTATTATGAATTTCATAAAATGTGAACATAGTCCATCCAGTTCAATAGCAGAGGCTTCAAAGCCATTGGGGTGTGAACGTATCAGAACTGCACAGCCCCCTATAGTTCTATAGTTCTGGAGCTCTGTTCCGGAGATAAAACAGATAGATTTACTGCCCCCTAAGCATGTCTTAAAAGACGACTAATTAAGGATGTTTCCTTTTGAAGTTTAAGAGTGCATATGCCTGAGAAGCAAGAAATCAACAGTCTGCATACAAAAAAGACAGATCTGTATGTAAAACAGATATGCATGCAGAACTCAAGTTCTGGAACAAATCCAGAAGTGTACGAATAACAACAACTTTCCATTGGAGTTTACAACCGGTGAATGCTAAATAAGTAAGACCTTCATATTGGGTAACGAGATTGTGATTTATCTCCTTTGTGCGTTCCCTGGGTTTAAACTCCAGCGGAAAGTTCTGGTTGTTCGTCCACTTCTGGACTCTAGTCCTGTTTCAGAAACTGAGTGTTGCATTTCATAGGTTTGACTTATTTGCATGCAGACTGTTGGTTCCTTGCCTCTCAGGCAGATGTGCTCCGACTTCAAAGGAAGCTCCCTTTTAGTCGACTCTAACGTCATGCTTTTGGGCAGGCAGTGGGTCTATTCTTGTTTTTTCCCACAAAGGTGCCACAGAACCCACATGGGTTACTGTTATATATGAGCTGGGATTACTGGTTCTCTTCCTCATTGCCTTTCTTGCTCTGGCAGTTATCCGTTAAGGTTAAAAGGATCAACTTCATGGCACTAGGTTAGCTCATATTGCTTAGTCCGTTTTCAAGAACCGACATCACAGCAGTCTGGGCATTCCCATAAGCGCTTCATCTCAATCTTCAGCAGCCAGTGCAGAGTTCCAATATTAATGGTGCCAGTAGCTTCTTCTTTTTCTTCTTCTTTTGTTCACCTGAAATAAGCTGTCTATATCAGCAATTTTGTCTCTTGTATAAATTTCACTGTCGTCGTTAGTTCATTCAATGGTCCATAGAGTTTACGTTCCACTGTTGTTCTTTCTGGCCAAAAGGTGTGCCTTAATGTGTCAAATTCAGTGCAGTCCTGGAGTACATGCTCTGCTGTCTGGGGCACCTTTCCACAGGTGCACATGGCTGATACGCCTAATTTAAATTTTGTGTACATGTGGTTGTGTAATCGGTTGTGCCCTGTTCTGAGGTGGAAGATAATGACTTGTTCTGGTCTGTCCATAATAAAATAGTCGTCTTGTGCTGGTGCTGGTGGTTTCCTGATCGATTTAATGATTCCTTTCTTTTGGTGGTATGTGACTGTACATCCGGCTGCACTTTTGTCGCACCTTTCCCTGTCAGTTGATCATCTTTCTCATTTCCAGGCACTCCACAATGAGACGGTATCCACTGCATTACGACTCTTCGCTGAAGGCTGAGTTGTGTCAGCAGTGTTTGCAATTCTGGTAGTTTCCTAGACTGGAGTGCTTCAAGTACGGATTTTGCATCTGTCAGCATTACCACATACTGTAAGCCAAGATTGGTATTTAGCAGTTTCTCTGTTGCTGTCTTGATAGCCTGAGTTTCTGCATCATAGTTATGGCAGTACTTCGCGGTTGGTACGCTGGATTTATCCCTAGTACTATCTGGGAATTCTATGTACACTCCAGCACCACCATTTCTAACTGCACTTTATGCGGACCCATCTGTATAGACTCTGACCCATTGTTCTTGTGGGTATTCTTCATCAATATAACTGAGGGTGGCTATTCTGAGTTGTACACTATCTTGTTCTTTCTTGTCAAATATTCCTTTCACATTTGTCTGGATTTGTACTGTTAGTTTGCATTTTTCTCTCCATGGGGTTTGTTCTGGAATACTTTTAAGTGGACAACCAATTTCTGGAAGTTCAGTAATTTGTCTACATATTTTTTTTGCTTGGTGTATCAAGCTGCTTCTTTTTAACCGTCCCAAGGCTAGGTTCTGAAATCTATTTTTCACCGTTTTCCCCAGCTTTCTCCATTTCTAATATGGGGGTTGATTTCATCTCTGCTGTGATGACTCTGAGCGCTTGATTTTGCACTTTGTCCAACTCCTTTAAAGTGGTACTAGATGCTGAACACCATGCAGTTGACCCATATTACAAGTGTGGTTGTATGCTCTGCTTGTATACTTTATTGAGTATTTTCCCACTGGCTCCCCATGTGGTTCCACTTAATTTTCTTAGTATTGCTGTCTTCCTCCTGGCTTTGGTTGCTGCTTTGTTGATGTGTTTTCTCCATGTCAACCTGTCATCAAATGTGACTCCAAGGTACATGGGCTGTTTATCATCTCTTAGGGGTATTCCGTTTATTTTGATGTTGGCTTTTTGCTTTGGGGAGAGAGTGAAGAGTGTGGTGCTACATTTGTCTGTGTTGATGCTGACACACCATCTATTCGCCCATGCCTCAAGTGCATATGTAGCCCGCTGTAGTGTTCTTGTGGCTATCGTTGCATGTTGATTGGTGCACCACAGTACCAGGTCATCGGCATACATTGCCATTTTGATTCCATTTGGTATCTCAGCAACCAGACCGTTGATGAATAAGAGGAAAAGTGTGGGTGACGGACACCACCTTGAGGGACGCCCTGTCACAGTAGAACTTTCTTACTTTTGAAACCATCTACCTGTACCCGAGCTCTTCTGTTATGTAGATATGCTTTAACCCCATTGTACATTCTTCTATTTACTTTATAGTTTCTCAGTTTCTTCAAAAGTCCCTCCTTCCAAACCTTGTCAAAAACTTTCCTTAAATCTATCCATACCAGTTTTTTATCTTGAAAAGCATCCTCTATTTCTTGGGAGAGGTATGTTGTCTGGTCTTCCATAGAGTAAAACTTTCTAAAGCCCTCCTGCTGTGGTGTTATGATGTTTTCACTTTCAATGTACCACTGTGGTCTGAGGTTGGTGATGCGCTCCATTGTTTTGCAGAGACAGCTTGTGAGGCTGATCAGTCTGCAGTTGGAGGCATTGGAACTGTCTTTCCCAGGTTTTATGAGGGGTATCATAATTGCCTCTCTCCAGATCTTTAGAACATATCCTGTTGCCAGTAACATTCTGAGTATGTGTCAGTCTTGCCTTTCCTTTGAGTGTCCAGTATCGGCCAGATCCCATCACCACTCCTCGCTGCATCACTCTGACTAGATTTTGATGATCAATTTGCTGTTCCGAATTGTACATGCACTTCTATAAGGCCTTAACCATGTCTACCTTATTGTGCATCAGTATTCCACCAAGTTGTGCAGAGCCAGCCAGTCTGTCCATCTGTTCATTTCTGAACACGCCGGCATACCCCGGAGAAAAGATCCTGACAGTTCTCTTCATCCATGACCTCCAAAGCGAAGCATGCCACTCTGCATGAAAAATGCTTGTCATCACCTTACTCAGCATGCTTTCTGAGTCAGAATCTCGATGTTTATGTGGATGGTATTCCCTAGCCAGTGGAAAGCTGCAGTAACCGCCTCCATCTCCATTCTAAAGCTTGATGTTGTGGGATAAAATGCTAGGTTCTGCTGCACTAAACTGACCTCCTTGTCCATCACTGAGGTCATAAAAATATCATATGTAACTCTTTTAAACACATCTTTGAGATCAAGCGCTGCCGCCATAATTTATTGTTCTGGGACCCTTCTGTCTCCCCAGAATGGCTAGCTGCCTGCCGAGAGTGTTGTGAGAGGATGAAAATCAGCTGCACATCCCAGAAACCCCATTCATCAGTATAGCCATAAAGCACAGTTATATTGGGGCAACGCAAAATGGTTATGGAGTGACTTGTAGTCCAGTGTGGATTGAGACACAACCTATGTTAGCCAGTGATTAACTCATATGCATTACCTCATCCCAACTCCCAAGTCCCTAGTAATAACTCCGGTCCCAGACTCATTGTAATTGCTGCTATAACTCTTTAAATTTCCCAGTACCTTTACTCTGTCACCCTGGGAAGGCTACAGAAATGAGCCATGCCCAGTGTCAGTTCCCCAGAAAATCCCCAAAAGACAGCTTTGTTACACAGGTCACTAAAATTTTACTTCTCTCCTCTTAAAAATGTTTTTATATAATATATAAAGATATATAATGGGAGTAATCAATACTCATGAACAGAATGAAGCAGTGAATGAAATACATTCTCCAGGGGCTTAAAAAAAATATGTATTGGGTGACTCATGCTATAATCCACATGACCACTGTCACTGCGTCATATGGGAAAATTTGATGCCATCTTGACTTTAAAAAGCTGTTTGCTTTACAGGAACTCCCTTACATTTGGTTTTTAGCTAATATGTTCATATTCCTGACCTTAATGTTTGCACAGGCACAAGCCAATTGCATTAACTATGTGTCTTGTAAACACATCACTGTAAAAAATAGGAAAGTGGCATTTTAGGATATTGGACCAGGGTGTGTTGGTTTTGCAGCTTTTAAGGGTGACAGTATTCTAATTCTTCTGTATCAAAACATAATGTAAGGTAAAAAAAAAATGGTAAGGATCAAACCTCCCATTATATTTATTCCTAGCAGAATAGGTCAAGCAAATAGCTGCTTTTTGGGAGAGACATCTTCTGTTCTTCTGCTTAGAACTAAAAAAGAGCAGTGGCATAATGTGTTGTGGTATACAGCCATGCTGCAGTATCTTCACTTTTTAGCCCAGATAATCTGATTTCAGCAAACCGTTTATTGGTCGTCATTTAGGACATGTCCAAAATAAATATTGAAAATGTTTTGTAAGAGGCGCAGCAGAAGTTTTAAAAATATACTGCAGCCAACAAAATTAGCATTACACTGGCTGATTGGGGGAAAGGGGGGGGGGGGAGAGAAATCACTTATGGGAATGCCTTTACTGCTGTGATGTCAATTCTTTACTCAGCTCTTGCCTGTTTAGGTTTCAAAATAACAGTTATGGAGTACCTTGATTTCTTCTTCTTCTTCTTAGATCCTTCTGTCAGAAAACTTATATCAGGAGGCCGGTAGCCTTAATGAAAGCTATCGTGCAATCCATATCCTCTCATGTACCATACAGTTTTGCCTTCAGTGTGGTTGGAACAGGCCAGATTGCGTCTCTATTGTCAGCATACAGTTGACAGTTTTGGAGCACATGCTCTGCATTTTCGAGTGCCACGCTGCAGGGACACGTCTCCGTATTTCCTACACCGAAAATTTTGAACATATGTTGACGAAATCTGTTGTGCCCAGTCCTTAGTCTGAATATAATTCACTGTCCCTCTCTAGAGAGGCGATGAAGTGAGTTTTGGGGAGAAAATCTGGTGTGGGTATCCAGCCACCTTTCTTGGATACTAGATTGTATTAATGTTTTCATCTCTTGGTGGGTTAAGTCGCTATTTGGTTGTACCATGTCACTGCCGTTTCTGGCCAATCTGTCCGCTATTTCATTGCCTTCCAAGCCACAGTGACCTGGAATCCACTGCAGTACAGATTGTTCTACTGAAGAGCCTAAGTAAATCAGCTGTTGCGTCAAGTCTACAAACTGAGTCTTTTGGGTTAACAATTGCTTGTAGAACTGACATAGCATCAGTCAGAAAGACCACTCTGCTATATTTGCTGTGCTGTTGTCCATTCAGAAAAGAACATGCCGCTAGAAGTGCTTCTGCCTCTGCTCTGTAATTGGAGGAATATGAACCTGTTGGTACAGCCTGGTTGATTTTTAAACCATTTGGGCATTCTATGTATATTCCTCCTCCTCCGTCTCTTACTGCTCTCTTGGCTGAACCATCTGTGTACACTCGAATCCAACTCTGGTGTGGATAAAGTCTATTGATCTCTTCTTCCGTAGTTGATTTCATATCAGTGCTGCTCATTGATGATTTGGAGGAGATCCCTGTTACAGTGGTTCTGACTGTTGGTACGCTATCATTGAGCCAAGGGGGGCGGCGTTGTAAGGTTTAAGTGGAACATTTGTTATTATGAGAGGGAGTTTAAGGACAGCGAGCTTGGCATTTGCGTTCTTAATAAAACATGTTCTCTTTAGTCTAGCCTTCTGGTGTTTCTGCAGTCGGCTGTGCATGGGTTGTTCTTTAAAGTGGTGGTATTTGGTTGATTTCATGTTTGCAAAATGTGGTGTTTGTTTCAGGGTTCTAAACTTTTGACATGTAATAGAATTCCATGATCTCATGTCTGGGAATTTGTTGTTGGTTTCAGGGTTCTAAACTTTGGATAATTATGGAGTACCTTGGTGGAGGCTCAGCTCTGGATCTCATGAAAGCCGGCACATTCACAGAAAATGACATTGCCATTATATTACGAGAAATCCTGAAAGGATTGGATTACCTGCATTCCGAGCGGAAACTACACAGAGATATTAAAGGTATATGCAGTTGTCTTAAGACATGATGTTAGTTTTTCAATCAGTCACTCAGTCAGTCATGTGCCATCTCCACATAGAAGGCTAGCTACGGTAGATCACCACAGTCTCCCTTGGTTGTACACTTTCAGAGACTGCAGTTCATCTGTATCCTAATGTTACCCTCTTATTTGTATCATTGCCAACCTCTTGCTCGTTTGCCATTAACTGACAAAATCGCCTCTTCTTAGTGGTGTCTAGTATAAAGACTCTTATATAAATATGTTTACACTTTATTGTTACCCTATTCTCGCAGTTTGCAGTGAAGGTGTCCTAGTATCCTTTGGTTTATTTTGTATCGTGAATGTGATCCAATGAATTTTATAATTCAGAATATTTCCTCGCTGCAAGTTTAAATAGTGAGGACATGCACAATATATTGCCTGACATAGTTCACTGTATCTTATCGGGTACGTTACCACTAACTAACTAGTTGAGTTGAGTCAAGAATTTATATCACAGCACTCGGTGCATTCCCATGTGTGCTCCATCCTCATCTTCAGCAGCCAGCGCAGAGTTCCAATACTGATGGTACCGGCCACAATCTGGTTATAATTTCCATCTTGCCTTTCCTCTGAGTATAGTGAGCCGGCCAGACCTGCCTCATTCTCTCCAGGCCATAATAATCATGTTTCTCAACTGATTCAGTTGCTTGTTCCCAAAGGAGCTTGACCACATCTGCCTTGTAATGTATCATTTCACCACCCAGTGGTGCAGATTACCACTAACTAGTGAAGCACAAAACAGTTCGGTTAAAGTAACGTTTTCGACCGCAGAAAGAGTGACTTCCCTACCCATTCATATCTCTCACGTCACAGGGCCTCTCCTGTTTTGTGGGGGTGTTATGATATGGTCTAGATCGGCGTTCGGTCAACGTATATATGTTTGGGGGAGGTTGTGTTGTCTGGAGTCTCTTTGAGGTGCCGTAGGCGCCTGTGTACAAGTGAAAAGTACTGCAGGGGGAAGCGCCGCAGGTGTGACGATTTGTGAGTATCGAAACTGGGATGTTTTTATATTTCTACATTCTTTGACGGAGAAGGCACTGACAGGGAATATAGAAATAATAAAACATCCTAGTTTCGATACTTACGAACCGTCACACAAGAATCAGAACGTGAAAATAATCACACAAGTGAGCGATGACAAACAAGAAAAGAGAGAGCGGTTAAAACATTGACAATAAGGAATACATGGCATGCCTGCAACATAGGAGAGGTCCTGCGACGTGACAAGACATGAATGGGGGGGGAAGTTAGTCTCTTTCTGCGGCGGAAAATGTTACTTAAACCAACAATCCTTTCAGCTGAAATTCACAAACAATATTGCCCCATGTTACATTGTACATCTCACCAGTAGAGGTCTCAGATTAACCACAGAAGTGGGAAGTGAACATGATGATCCTTTTTATGTTACTGCTGCCTGGCTCGCTAGCATAGTTGGTTAAACCTGACTTTACGACGACCAGGTGACAAACTTCTTGAGGTCTGGGTTCACGCCAAGGGGTAGACAGAAAAGCCACATTTCTCCTAGATTTACGGTATCTGTCATGGAATCAAGGCCGAAGGGTTGCGATATCCATAGTACTGAGCCAAAGGGTTAACAACTTATGGTTTCTGGATATTTAAAAAAAATTGTTACCGCTAGACTCTTTCATTTGTTCTATATGAAGCTGTATATTCCTTACTATACTGAAAGGACTGCCTCCTAAGAATGATGCAGGTCATCCCTAATGTTTCTACTATAGGTTAGTTGCGTATCCTTTATAGGACGTTGCAGACCTAACCCCAGCAGCCCCTAGCTGTTGTGTGGTTTCTCTAGACAAATTTACTTCCAGTAGTTTGCTATTGCTTTATGGGCTGTCGGCCTCATGATACCAATGTCGAAACCAAAGCAAGGCGCATGGCCCGCAGCTAGGAATCAAACCCAGCACCCCGGCATTACAAAGTGTTCGCATCGACTTCGCCACAGTGCCGACGTGGGAATTGTAAAGGAATAAAATATAGCACATGACACATTCATAGTGAAATGAGTAAGCAGTGAGGCTTGGAATATGAGAGTGCGCTGGTGAAACCCAGGGTAATCTTTAAGCATAATTATCTCCAAAGTGAAATGTGACTAATACAGCAGCAAGGGTTGACAAACCTTGTCTGCATATTAGAGAGGTATAGTAGGCTAACCTCTCTACTCCTACCTGGTTTTCAAGCCTGAAAATGAGTAAAAGTAATTAAAGGACGCTTTTTGCACCAGTGATGCATTGGGCATATGATGCCAGACTCATATGGTCATCATCATGCCAGCAACCTTTACTTCCCCGGACATTACCTGGTCCCCATTTTGAGGCTGAATTGATATGTGAGCCGGAGGTAGTTTTGATCAAGTCTGCCTAAGTGTTGATTTGAATCTGTCCACGAGGCCAGAAGGTGAGTGTGTAGCCCCTCTGGTACCATGGCTCACAAGCCTGTAAATAGGGCTGTTAAAGTATCTTCTTCCTTTTACAGCTGCAAACGTACTGCTGTCCGAACAAGGGGATGTCAAGTTGGCAGACTTTGGAGTGGCTGGTCAGCTCACAAACACAACCAACAAGAAACAGACATTTGTGGGAACTCCATTCTGGATGGCCCCTGAAGTTATAAAACAGTCAGCCTATGACACTAAGGTTTGTCATGTCGTCTAGTGACCTGTCATTGAGAATATTCACATAAACAAACGGAGGGAGAATCCTTAAGGCTGTTAAAACATTATATATAATAAATAGACAGACAGAGTATTGATCGGTCACTCTTAGAAAAAAGTAGATAAATAGGACACATAGACTAGTGTGTCCTTCTATCTTTCTACTTTTATCTGGGAGTGTCGGTCAGCACATTGTCTGTTTATTATATCTAATATTTTATCTAATATTGTAGGACAACTGAGACATGGGTGTTAACTTTACTTTGCTGCATAAACAAACAATTATATTTAGAGAGTTAAACATATAGTTTAGTAGTCTTATTATGCCTGTCTGAGTGTGTCTGTATACCTGTGAGTATATTTGCTTGTATGTGTCTATGTGTCTGTTTCTGTGAAACACTAGTTCTTTAACCAATGGGGTTAAAATAGGAGTGGTCTTGAACCCGACCACTGGAACAGCAACATAGAACATATGGCTGATAGTTGTTTTTAATTGGTCCTGTAGACATTGCATTATGACAAAAACTGGGAGTGAAATACTGCTCAGAGAAGGCATCTGAGAAAGTACTAAATACAGCACAGACTATGATTAAAAAGCTGAGCGAAGGAAATACAAAACATTTTGACCGAAGTCTTTGTCAGTGAAGTACTAAAAAGCAACACAGACTGTATTTAGAAAACTCAACGGACAAGGCAGCACAACTTATAAACAGACAGGGTCAACATGAAACCACAAATATGTGATAGGAGAAAATATGCAGCTTAAAGGCTTTACAGACATAAAAAAAAAAAAAAACAACCGAAGTCAGAACATTGGCTTGCATTTGAGCACACCCTTTTCCCTCTATTTGGCTCTCTAGTCACAATTTGTGTTGTATTTAGTAGTGTTTGATATCGGCACAACTGCAGTCACTCCTATTTGCGTCTCAGAAAGTCTAAAGGCACACATTAGGGTATGTTTGTTTCTCGTCCACAGGCAGACATTTGGAGTCTGGGTATCACAGCTATAGAACTGGCTAAAGGAGAACCTCCAAACTCAGAGCTGCATCCGATGAGGGTGCTGTTTTTGATCCCAAAGAACAACCCCCCACAGCTGACAGGCAATTATTCCAGAGCTTTCAAGGAGTTTGTGGAACTGTGCCTGAACAAAGATCCTAATAATGTAAGCTTTAAGACATGACCGTTAGAGACATCTTCTTCAGTTCCTCTTCTATCGCTTTGGGTGTCGTCGGAGATCTAAGGTTCTGCTTCTTGCTGTTCTTTCCTCAACCATAGACAGATTGTGCTGTTATAGAGTTTCTCTGATCTCTCTCCATCTTGTTCTTGTGCACTATGTCCTCCTCTTTTGATGTATGTGCCACACACAGCATTCTTTCTGAGTGGGCATACCATTTGATTTGCTGTCTTTATATGCAATTTAGAATTGTTTCTGTACTGTCTTTTTCTCTTATGATTCCTTTTTTTATTTTATCTCCTCTGGTCACCCCTGCAGCACTTCTCAGGCATCTGATTTCCAGTTTTCTTTTCTGGTTTATTTTGAATGACCATGACTGAAACTGTTTTCATTGAGTCATGATGAGAGGAATATCTGACTATTAATTTTTTCCCCTGACCTTTCCTGCTCTCACTGTCTCCTTCTTTCCCTCCCTCCTTCTTTGTCTTTCCTTCTTCAATACTTGTCTCTCTCTCATGCACACACGCATGTACGCACACACATACACCACCTTTTCCTCTATCATCCCTCCTCTTTAACGCTCCAACCCCTCCCCAATTCATTTTCCTTTTAAGCTTTGAATAATAAATGAATACAAGTGTATATACTAGCATCCCCCTCTTGATTTTCTCTCTGTTTTTTCTTTCGTTCCCCTCTTTCTCTCCTCCTTTCTTTCCCTTTTTCTCTCAGCATCCCCTTCTTTCTCTGTCTCTCAGTCACGTTGCCCACACAATATTTCTTGAGTTTGTTGAACTATTTGTCTCCAGTTTTAACCCTTCACTGTCTGACTTCTAACATCTCTGCCAGTTACATTCTTGTCTTGTCCACCTCTGTGCTGTTTTAATGCATGTCAGCTTCAGAAATACAAACAGATAACCATAAAAGGTAAATCAAATATAAACCTAATTTGATTCATAACTATCCTGTTGTGCCAGTATGTGTCACTTAGGGCTTGCAGTCTATTCTTCCTTTCCCCTGTATCGTCTGCAATCTTTTCGACAGTGTGGATGAAATCCAGTCCAAAACATTTAATATCTCTCATCAGCGTCCATTTTTTTGGACTTTTCTTGTATATCCTCAGTTCTTCAAACCATTTGTTTCCTATTTCCATGTCCTCTGCTTTATGACAGGCGCCCATATCAGACATGTAAACACTTACTGGTCTCCATGCTCTGGAAGACAGGAGAGACACACAACTCCTTACACAGATGTCCAAATACCAGCATTTGAAAGACGAGCCATGCGCTGACTGCCACCCTGAAAAGTAGACTGATGAGAACATGTTTCACCCAGAATGCAAATGCCAACTTGCTGATCTCACACTCCCTCCTGAAGTATCAAATGTCCCACCCAGACCTTACAACCACCACCCTCTTGGCTAAGGGACAACTTACCAACAGTCAGAACCACTATAACAGGCATCTTCTCCAAATCGTCTTTTAGGAGCCCTGCTATGAAGTCCATTATCGAAGGAAAGATCAACAGACTTTATCCACACAAGAGTTGAGAGTTTATACAGATGGCTCAGTGAAGATTGCAGTCAGCGATAGAGGAGGAGGGGAACACATAGAATGTCTAAATGGTTTTAAAATGGAGCGTCTGTACCAGTGGGTTCATGTTTCTCCAATTACAGAGCAGAGACAGATGCACTGGTGGCATGTTCTTTCCTAAATAGACAACAGCACAGCAGATTAACAGAGTAGTCTGTGTAAGCTCTACAAACAATTGTTAATCAAAAAGAAATTCAGTTTGCAGTCTTGATGCAACAGCTGTTTCATTTAGGCTCTTCAGTAAAACAATCTGTACTACAGTGGATTTTCAAGTCACTGTGGCTTGGAAGTCAGTGAAATAGCGAGCAGATGGACTGGCCAAAAGTGGCAGTGACATGATGAATCAAATAGTGACTTAACCTACCAAGAGACTAAGACATTAAGGATATGGCTGGATAATCAAATCAAATTTATTCCCCTCCTAGAATGGCTTGCTCACCTCTCAGACAGGAACAGTGTATCATATTCAGACTAAGGACAGGGCACAACAAACTTCCAACATATGTTGCAATTGTTTAGTATAGGAAATATAGAGATATGTCCTTGCAGCTATGCACCCGAAAATGTTGAGCATGTGCTCCTACACTGTAAACTCTATGCTGCTAACAGAGAAGCCATCTTACTTGTGTCAGCCTTAATGAAGACAAAAAGCTGGCTGGCACACAGGATTTGGACTGTACAATAACTTTTATAAAGTTTACCAGCCTCCTGATATGTTTCTGAAGGATCAGAGAAGAAGAACAGTACCTGTTTAAGGATTCTCTACCTGTTTGGTGATTCCTGCTCGCTTCTTCTCAGGATAAGTCCAGTTTTAGTGTCATCTTGTTTGTTACATAACTGTTTATACCTGTGGTTTTCACATGCACCTGACTTTCTTTCCGTATCTTTAGTGGTTTTTCCGCTTTTCACGTGCATATGTTAAAATTGAAATTTCATTAGAATTAAAAGATTTAACTTGGTTTTAAAACTATAATTTAGAGTATTTAATAGTATTAAAACATCGCTATACAGCGCCCTCCAGCCAAAGAACTGTTGAAGCATCCATTCATCAGACGAGCCAAGAAGACAGCTTACCTCACAGAGTTGATTGACAGGTACAAGAGGTGGAAGCAGGAGAAGGGACAGGACAGTGACAGTGAGAGCGACCAGTGAGTCTTAAGTTGTTTTGTTTATAGAGGGAAATCTTTCCATTAACAAAGTCAGATGTAAACTATTGTTTAGTCTCTCTCTCTCTCTCTCTCTCTCTCTCTCTCTCTCTCTCTCTCTCTCTCTCTCTCTCTCTCTCTCTCTCTCTCTCTCTCTCTTCTCTCTCTCTCTCTCTCTCTCTCTCTCTCTCTCTCTCTCTCACGCACGCACACACACACACACACACAACACATTACACTGAATAAAAAGCGAGGAAAAGACACTGGCAATGGATATGACACACATGGAGAAAACCTGATAATATGTAACTAGAGTAACTATACACTGGAATCCATGGGATCGAAGAAGTAAAAGGCAGATAAAAAACACAGACAGAAGAGAGTTAGAGAATGAAGTGAAAAAAGATGTGGAGGACATGGGATGCCTACACACAATAGTAAAAGAAAGGACGACTCAAGTATTTTAATTTGTTAGAGGGCCTATGCTTTTATGGGGATGAAAGAATATATAAACCGTCATGACTTTGGCACTTCTTGCTTCAGTAAAAATAAATACACACTTTGCCCATAAAATATCTACACATTTTAGCCAGAGAAAAATCTGGTAGAAAATGCTTGTATCTCCTGTCTCGTGTGCACATTGTGGGTCTAGAGTTCTGTTCACATTGTGTGGGTAGAGTTTGTGCACATTGTGTTGAGTAGAGTTCTGTGGTGAGTGGGTAAACAGTTGCCATACCTGATCTCTGGTAGAAGAGCTTGTTTCTGTGAAAGATTCCCTTGTGCACATCACACATGGAACCATGTATTTTGTTCCTTGAATGATATCTGTGTCTTTCCATGTGGTTTCACCATCCTTCAGATCATGTGTTGATGCTAGTATTCATGTGAGTAACACATGTTCCCAACTTTTGAGCCGTGACCCTAGGTGAAGTCATGACGGGTTTTCTGTGGGGCCGTCAGGCAGTGGTGAGCTATGTATATTTTTAACAAAGGAAGAAAAGCTATTGCATCCTGCACAGCGATTTACTTGCAAAATGTTACTCAGCTTGTGACTGGTTCATTCTTTGTGATACGTGTTTGCTGAATATCTAGGCTTGTTTGTTGCAGGTGGCAACAATTTCTCTTATGTGTCAGCTAATTCTGCAAAAAATAAGAAATCATACGTCCATAGAAATCAAATGATCCTGCTTCAAGGAATCTGACACCAGGCACATTGTGTTATTTTCCTTTTGTGTGTGTGTGACATCCGAGCAGCCAGCCATGAGCAGTCAGTCTTATTTTTGATGTTTTCATTATACTTTCAAAAAACCTATTTTTAATGTATGAGGTTGTGGGTCACCTTGCCTCCATAAAATAGGGTCACAACTCTTGAAAGTTTGGGAACCACTGGTGAAAAGAATATTATAATGCATATTGCTACTGTAGTTTGATCTAAACTGTAAACATGTTAGTACATAACATGTGTTACTGTGTAGATATCTGTGTTGGGGGCAGACTGTTTACACTGTGTTTTCTATGTCTGCAGGTCTGATGGGAATAGTGATGATGAGGAGTTTGATCAGTGGATTATGACTATCAAGGAACCAAAATCTAATGGGGTTTCTAATCAGGTTTGATATTAATTCCTTGTGCATGTCTGATTTTGTGTTGTACTTCTTCACATCTGCATTATCATGAAACTGTTGGCAGGACAAAGGAAGCACAGGAAGTGGGAGGGATGCGGAAAATAAATTGTCAGGAAGCAGCAGAAGCATAAATATAATCTTGGATTGTGGGAACATTTAATGGGGATAGGTCTAGGGAAAAGGATTTAGTTGGGACAAGATTATATAGAATCAGAGCAAGTGGGTGGGCAGGTTATATTAGCCTAAAGGTATTTGGACATTTCTCAGATATAAAGGTGGCTGCTGGGATGTTGACATAAATATATTTTTGTAATCAACCACTTAGACTGGACACATAGAAAAAGATTACTGTTTATGCCAGGTCTTATTTTAGATTTTTCATCTGTCATGTCTGACCTTCCATTTCAGTATGGAAGAAGTAATATTGGAACTAGACTGTGTGGAAGAAGAAATGTTAGGACTAGACTAAGAACGAGGAAATATTGAGAAGACTGTATTGAAGAAGAAATATTGGGACTAGACTATATGGAAGAAGAGACACTAGATATACAGTAGACTGTAAAGAACAGGGGTATTGGGACAAGACTAGAGTATATGGAAAAAGGGACTTTGAGACTAGACTATATGGAAGAGAATTTTAGAAAGGGTTAGGTGGGGCATGGCACAAAAAAGGTTGGGAAACACTGGGACATTTGGCTGTATGGACAAAAAGACATTGGGAAGAAGGGATGTTAGGATTGATATTATATGGAAGAAGAGGGTGAAAGTGAAGATCATTATCACTAAAATATTAGGAAATATGTACTGATATGTTTGAGAATTGCTGCTCTTGAATCCTGCCAACATGCAGCACTTGCACACTCTGACTGGTTTTATGACTGTTTTATATGTCGTTCTGCTTGTAGGAAACAAATTTGCTTGTTTGTTGCTTTAGATGTTCTGCATGTGCATCTAGTAATCACCACTGTGTCATTAAATTGTTCCCCTACTTGATAGTCAAATAACTAAAGATTAAATTGTGAGGTACCAGTGGTAGGTTGTAAGGTACCAGAGGTTAGATTGTGAGATACCAGAGGTTAGATTGTGAGATACCAGAGGTTAGATTGTGAGATACCAGAGGTTAGATTGTGAGATACCAGAGGTTAGACTGTGAGATACCAGAGGTTAGATTGAGTGGTACCAGAGGTTAGATTGTGAGATACCAGAGGTTAGATTGTGAGATACCAGAGGTTAGATTAAGTGGTACCAGAGGTTAGATTGTGAGGTACCAGAGGTTAGATTGTGAGGTACCAGTGTTACGTTGTAAGGTACCAGGGGTTAGACTGTGAGGTACCAGAGGTAGGTTGTAAGGTACCAGAGGTTAGATTGTGAGATACCAGAGGCTAGATTGTGAGGTACCAGAGGTAAGTTGTAAGGTACCAGAGGTAAGTTGTAAGGTACCAGAGGTTAGATTGTGAGGTGCCAGAGGTTTTATTGTGAGGTACCAGTGGTAGGTTGTAAGGTACCAGAGGTTAGATTGTGAGATACCAAGAGTTAGATTGTGAGATACCAGAGGTTAAATTGTGAGATACCAAAGGTTAGATTGTGAGATACCAAGAGTTAGATTGTGAGATACCAAGAGTAAGATTGTGGGGTACCAAAGGTTAGATTGTGAGATACCAGAGGTTAGATTGAGTGGTACCAGAGGTTAGACTATGAGGTACCAGCGGTTAGATTGAGTGGTACCAGAGGTTAGACTGTGAGATACCAGAGGTTAGATTGAGTGGTACCAAAGGTTAGACCATGAGATACCAGAGGTTAGATTGAGTGGTACCAGAGGTTAGACTGTGAGGCACCAGAGGTTAGATTGTGAGATACCAGAGGTTAGATTGTGAGATACCAGAGGTTAGATTGTGAGGTACCAGAGGTTAGATTGTGAGATACCAGAAGTTAGATTGTGAGATACCAAAGGTTAGATTGTGAGTTATCAGAGGTTAGATTGTGAGATACCAGAGGTAGGTTGTAAGGTACCAGAGGTTAGATTGTGAGGTACCAGAGGTTAGATTGTGAGATACCAGTGGTAGGTTGTAAGGTACCAGAGGTTAGATTGTGAGGTACCAGAGGTTAGATTGTGAGATACCAGAGGTTAGATTGTGAGATACCAAGAGTTAAATTGTGAGGTACCAAGAGTTAAATTGTGAGGTACCAAGAGTTAGATTGTGAGATACCAGAGGTTAGATTGTGAGATACCAGAGGTTAGATTGAGTGGTACCAGAGGTTAGATTGTGAGGTACCAGAGGTTAGTTTGTGAGGTACCAGAGGTAGGTTGTAAGGTACCAGAGGTTAGTTTGTGAGATACCAAGAGTTAGATTGTGAGATACCAGAGGTTAGATTATGAGATACCAGAGGTTAGATTGAGTGGTACTAGAGGTTAGATTGTGAGGTACCAGAAGTTAGTTTGTGAGGTACCAGTGGTAGGTTGTAAGGTACCAAAGGTTAGTTTGTGAGATACCAAGAGTTAGATTGTGAGGTACAAGAGGTTAGATTGTGAGGTACAAGAGGTTAGATTGTGAGATGCGAGAGGTTAGATTGTGAGAAACCAAGAGTTAGATTGTGAGATACCAAGAGTTAGATTGTGAGGTAACAGATGTTAGATTGTGAGGTAACAGAGGTTAGATTGTGAGATACCAAGAGTTAGATTGTGAGATACCAAGAGTTAGATTGTGAGATACCAAGAGGTTAGATTGTGAGATACCAAGAGTTAGATTGTGAGGTACCAAGATGTTAGATTGTGAGGAGATACCAAGAGTTAGATTGTGAGGTACCAGAGATTAGATTGAGTGGTACCAGAGGTTAGATTGTGAGATACCAAGGGTTAGATTGTGAGGTACCAGAGGTTATGTTGTGAGATACCAAGGGTTAGATTGTGAGGTACCAGAGGTTAGAAATTGAAGTAATAAGAGGTTTGATTGGGAAATAGCACTGATTAGGTGTAAGATAACATGGGGCATCTGTACAAAAGTAAGCAGTATGTACCATATATTAGGCTATATATATTTTTGGCCAGTTTTTAAAAAAAAATATGTCATATGTGAGCTATTCCTTATTTCTTAACTTTGATTCTAAACATTAGCGTAATTTACTATATAGACTATTATTTAGGCATGAGAGAGAAATACAAAAGAAAGGAGAGAGAATGAGATAGATGCAAAAATGAAAACTAATATAGCTTCACATATACTAGGCTACATCATTATGAGCTGCAGTGATTGACTCATTGACTAATATATTTCCTTCCTAAATAAATCTAATTTTATGAGGCTGTATTTATGTCAGTCGTATATAAGTGAGTGTGTGGTGAGGCACTCTCTCATGCACACTGTGTAGTGAGGCACTCTCTCATGCACACTGTGTAGTGAGGCACTCTCTCATGCACACTGTATAGTGAGGCACTCTCTCATGCACACTGTGTGTGTGGTGAGGCACTCTCTCATGCACACTGTGTAGTGAGGCACTCTCTCAAGCACACTGTGTAGTGAGGCACTCTCTCATGCACACTGTGTAGTGAGGCACTCTCTCATGCACACTGTAGTGAGGCACTCTCTCAAGCACACTGTGTAGTGAGGCACTCTCTCAAGCACACTGTGTAGTGAGCCACTCTCTCATGCACACTGTGTAGTGAGGCACTCTCTCAAGCACACTGTGTAGTGAGGCACTCTCTCATGCACACTGTGTAGTGAGGCACTCTCTCATGCACACTGTGTAGTGAGGCACTCTCTCATGCACACTGTGTGTGTGGTGAGGCACTCTCTCATGCACACTGTGTAGTGAGGCACTCTCTCAAGCACACTGTGTAGTGAGGCACTCTCTCATGCACACTGTGTAGTGAGGCACTCTCTCATGCACACTGTGTAGTGAGGCACTCTCTCATGCACACTGTGTAGTGAGGCACTCTCTCATGCACACTGTGTAGTGAGGCACTCTCTCATGCACACTGTAGTGAGGCACTCTCTCAAGCACACTGTGTAGTGAGGCACTCTCTCATGCACACTGTGTAGTGAGGCACTCTCTCATGCACACTGTGTAGTGAGGCACTCTCTCATGCACACTGTGTAGTGAGGCACTCTCTCATGCACACTGTGTAGTGAGGCACTCTCTCAAGCACACTGTGTAGTGAGGCACTCTCTCATGCACACTGTGTAGTGAGGCACTCTCTCATGCACACTGTGTGTGGTGAGGCACTCTCTCATGCACACTGTGTAGTGAGGCACTCTCTCAATCACACTGTGTAGTGAGGCACTCTCTCATGCACACTGTGTAGTGAGGCACTCTCTCATGCACACTGTGTAGTGAGGCACTCTCTCATGCACACTGTGTAGTGAGGCACTCTCTCATGCACACTGTGTAGTGAGGCACTCTCTCATGCACACTGTAGTGAGGCACTCTCTCAAGCACACTGTGTAGTGAGGCACTCTCTCATGCACACTGTGTAGTGAGGCACTCTCTCATGCACACTGTGTAGTGAGGCACTCTCTCATGCACACTGTGTAGTGAGGCACTCTCTCATGCACACTGTATAGTGAGGCACTCTCTCATGCACACTGTGTAGTGAGGCACTCTCTCATGCCCACTATGTGGTGAGCCACTCTCTCACGCATAATGTGTGGTGAGCCACTCTTTCATACACACTGTGTGGTGAGCCACTCTTTCATACACACTGTGTGGTGAGTCACTCTTTCATGCACACTGTGTGGTGAGCCACTCTTTTATGCACACTGTGTGTTGAGCCACTCTCTCATGCTCACTGTTTATATAAAAACCTTTTAGAACAGAGCCGACATTGGACTCTGACAGTCTGTGTCACTCTGATGTTTCACTGTGAGGCATAAAACCTTTGAGAACAAAGCCAGCATTGAACTCTGACAGTCTGTGTCACTCTGCTGTATAACTGTGTGGCATTAAACCTTTAAGAACAGAACCCTAATATTTCTTTCTGGCCCTGACATTGCTCTGACAAATTGTGCCATTCTCTCATGCACATTATGTAGAGTAAAACTTTTAAGAACAGCTTTGACCGACTGACAGTCAATCTCTTGCACGTTCTGTAGAGGAAACCCTTTGAGAGCACAGCCCTGGTGGTGATTTTGCATATCAGTGCTGCAAAGTTTGTGGAGTCATCTTCTTACATTGTTGCATATTTCCATTGTTAGGAAATCTTAGTGCTGGCTGTTGGTGACACTAATGGATAATACCTCTTTTTTTTCTCTCTCTCTCTGTGGTGACAGTTGCCTGGGTTCAGTCCCAGAAGTGACAAGATTTTTTCCAACCAGTATGCCCTGTGTGTTTGAACCAGCCTACGTTCAGATGGGTAGCAGATAATATATATATTTGATTTGGTAGGAGTAGGGGGTGGGGTGTTGTTTGGAAAGGAAAGGCAGCGAAAAAGGGAACCAGCATCCCCCACATCCAGTATCATGGATTAGTAAAGGGCCATTCAGCTAATTCAGATTTGGCCCCAGGAGGCCTTGCAAGTGGCCTGCGGATCATTGCCTGTTGTATTGATGATCTTTCTGTGCTCTGGCTTGGACCTCTAGGCCGTGACAATCCCCATTTTCAAAACTTTGACCTATAAGCAAACAAAGTTTAATAGCTCTGGCCTAAAATATATGAAGGTCTAAACAGCACAATCAATGAGAGTATCTTTATATTAATTGTGAGCTACGGTATGTTGAGTGTGTTTTACTATAGCCCTCATCTCCCAACTACCACCAGTTGGTGTTTAAAATATGGTGATAGTGCCATATCTCATTACACTTTAAGGCAGTGATTCCCAAAATATTTGAAGATACACAAGTTATTTTTTTTCTCTTTTACATACGAATAGTCTTAGGTCAGGGTGTCGTGGACAAATTTTTATTGAAAAAATGTGCTGCGACTAAGAAAAGTTTAGGAAACACTGCTTTAAGGCATTAAAAGGGGCTCTTTGTTTTCTTATATTTCCCATCTATAACAGTAAAAGGACCTGGTAAGGCTTTAAAAAGTAACCAGTTCTTATTCAGCAGCAGTATGGGACTGCAAAGATATGGGGTCACTGTGGTGATGTGGTTAAGCCATTTTCAGCTCTGAAGGTTGTGGATTCATTTGAAGACTCCATCCTTCACCTCATCAGTATGGGTGTTCTGGAGATCCCTAGAGGTTGTTGTCCCTAGAGGTTTTGGAGCAAAGGAGTTCATGTTTTGTGCAACACTCTCATTGATTAATAGCTGCTCTGCATAATGAAGTTGCCCCTTTACCTTTAAATACACACACTCCCCCCCATCCCCCCCCCACCCCCACAGTATGCAGCACCAGCACCATTTTTTAGACATAATTTCTTCAGCGCGTTTAGTATCATTGCTTTTAGTATCATTGCTTTTAGTATCATTGTTTTTAGTATCATTGTTGTTTAAAGAATACCTGCACCTTTTTAAAAATGAGTGCTTTTTTGGGGGGGGGGGGGGGGGGTTAAATCTAGAAAACAGAAAACCTTGTTAAGAACTGTTCTGTCTTCTCATTTGTACTCAAGAATATGTCTGTCTTCTATTTTGCATAGTCTGTGACTGAATTTCCAGGTTGATGTTTTTTTCTTTCTGTCCTTCCCCAATCTGTCACTTGTGTGTAGAATGCTGCCAGACAAAACCACTCTGTTCCTATGAAAACTACCCCAGAGAAAGTGGCCATGCATGCACAACCAATAGCACAGCCTGTCTCTCACTCTTCTGCCGGCAAGACAGCTCCAGTGACTCCGGCTAAGGTATCAGCAGGCAATGTAAGTTGTCTTCATTAACCCGCAGCTTGTTAAAATATCATCACCACCACCACCACCATCATCATCCTCATCACCATCATCATCCTCATCTCATCACCATCCCTATCATCATCATTATCACTACTACACCACATCATTATCACCATCACGTTGTCATCACAGCTATTTTTTTGTTTTGTTTTAAGAGAGCTTGCAGAGATTATTTCCATGATGTATTCCAAACTAGCTGTACCGGGCCATGCGTTGCTGTGGCTCAGTCTGGTTAGATGGAAAAGAAAGAAAACAGAAAGCGCACATGTCTAATATGTTTAATTTTACAATGCTTGTGGGTAGACAATATTTTGTTGTTGTTCCATTGTGTGCGCAGATGAGATTGTCTGGTTTTCTGACTCATAAAATAATTAAATCAAAATAAATCGAAATCTTTAAAAATTGCAAGTAACATTGCGATCGGAAACATTGAATTGGAATCTTTGTATGCAAAATGGTTACATTTAATGACAATTATGGTGGGTCCATCAACTGGTCCATCCACATACCTGCATACCATGGAAAGCCTCTTATCACTGGCCCCCTCAACAGTCATTCAGAAACGTATGATTATGTGATTACTAGGTAATGCACGATGGCGGTGCGCATATTGTTAGTAATGGCTGCCAGTGTATCTGAATATAATGGAGAATGGTATATATTTTAGTAAGCGCACATTTCTAATATGTTTAAGCATTTATTCTAAATGTAAGACTTTATTTTTAAGAATGCGTTCCTAGACTTCAAATACTTCAGTGTTGGAAGGTGTGATTCATAATTAGGAATCCTCTGGAAGATAGTTAAACTGTTGAACATTTAGGCAGTAGGGTTCACATCATTAAAGGCTTGCATCAGTTAAAATGACTTGTGTAGAGACTTTCCTGTCAGTTTGGAGGCACATCTCCAATATTGGTCAAATGTTTGATATCTGGAACTGAACCCTGGGAGTGTCTTTTATAAGTAAATAGATTTAGTTTCTCTTATGAGTGATAATTTAAGGGAATAGGTATACTTTCTGCTGAGTCAGTTTTGTATAGTGCAATGTTTCCTAAAGTGTGGGGGGTGGGGGCATTTTGATTGTTAAGGGGGCCATTCGAAAATGGACTTGTCCAGAGTTTAGGTTACATAAGGGGACATAATAATTTTAGAAAGGCTTAGGTGGGGCATGGAACGAAAAATAGGTTGGGAAACACTGGTTTAGTGAATAGGCTGACTTTCTGTTATGAGACACTTTTGTTTACTGAGTTAGCAGTTTCTGTTATGAGACAATGTTGAATAGAAAATGATAGTTTCTGCTATGTGTAAGTTTTGTTTTGTGAATAGGCTGACTTTCTGTTATGAGACAGTTTTGTTTAGTGAGTTAGCAGTTTCTGTTATGAGACAATGTTGAATAGTAAATGATTGTTTCTGCTATGTGTAAGTCTTGTTTAATGAATAGACTGAGTTTCTGTTATGAGACACTTTTGTTTAGTCAATAGACTGGGTAGTCCTGCTTCTCCTCTATCATTTGATATCCTGAAGCATATGTCATACCGTTTTCTGACACCTTTTCATGCTATGACAAAAGACTATAAAGACCCTCTTTCATCATCATCATCATCTTTTTATCTTTCCGTAAATCTTTCCACTTGAGACTTGATCAAGTTTGTATTGGTACTATTTCAGCGGTTTGAAATGAATACTGTCTGTATTCCATAGCTGTGGATTTGTGCTATATAATGATAGGGCTGGCTTCTTCTTTTTCTTAAAGTCTATACCGAGTGGAGCTGGTAGTTATGTCCATCCACAGCCTTTTGTCTCGTGTACATTCAGTCAACTGACACAGATGATCTTCCATGCCATGATGTCAGACTGTCCAGGCCTGGCTAAGGATACCCTTTTAAGGTTGTCAATTTGGTCATTTGTCAAAAGTAGACTTTTTCCTTTGGTGAGACACTGTCATCATGTGGATAATTTTGATTCCAAGTTTAACAACTATAGCTTTTGATTAATATGTTGTCTAGAGTGTTCTCCTGTCTCTACTTCTGTCTGTGCTTGCCATTAATACATGCCAGTTTGTTTATTATACATATATAATATGAGCCAAACATGACAGCTGCCTCTTTCTGATGTCCTTGATTTTGCATTTTAAAAACATTTAAGTTACTAATTTTGACTGCCCTTTTATTATTCACAGATGGTTGGTATTAATCTTTAGCCACTCTGTGGGCTAAATGAATTCCTCCTATTTCATTCACTCTGTCAGACTTGTATATAGACCATGTTGTATAGACATCATAATTGTTTTCAGGGAATTTATAATTAGAATAATTTAGATTTTTTGTTAGCACAAAAATTGGAAGTTGACAATGCAATTAGCATTTTATTGGTAATTCATCTCAGTAAAAATAAACTCTTAGTCTTAAGAGATGTTTTTATGTTCAGGCAGGTAATTATTCATTAGCTGTTTGAATGCTGTTGATAAAAACAATTGCCTTGCATATAATGGTCATCCTTACATGTAGATGTGTGCATATTGTGATGTATATCTATGTTGTAATAACTAATCTGCATGTTTCTATTTTCTGTTGTTCAATCTTGAGTGTGATGAAGTCAGTATTCAAGTTGCTTGGTGTTGCTTGAAATTAGGATATTCAGGAATATTTAGTTTTTGTGATCTGATGACACATTTTATTTAAATAGAGGCTATTTTGTAAACAGTATGTGTTAGGATATTGTTGGCTGAGTTCACAGATCTACAACTGATAAACATTGTAACAGAGAGTGAACATTGTGGTAATAAAGAAAGAGTAGTAACGGAGAATGAGATATAATTTAGTAATAGAACGTGAAAAAAAACACCAATATAGACTAGGAATACCAGTTGGAGGTTATAATGTGATCAGCAGTGAGATATTATTGGCAGCTGAAAATACAAAAGATACGCAACAACTGATAGACACTTTAATAATAAAAAGTAAAAAAACATAAAACATATGTTGATAGGAATGCAAGTTGGCATCCGTAAAGTGAATAACAGAATCACAAAATATCTGCAACAACTGTTGGACCTTGTAGTAAAGAGTGAAAAAAATAAAGAAAAACAAAAGCAATGATTATAACAAAAAAAAGGACAATATCAGAATCTGATATTGTAATAGAAGGAAATGTGATTATTCACGTCCATAAATTCAGATATTTTGAGGCAGTTGTAACAGGAGGAAGTTGTGTGAACTGTCACTGTCCTCTTTAAAGAACTAGTGAAAAGCCTGTCAGTCCTAGCAAGATCTTTAAGCTTGCTCATGGAGATAAAGGCATAAGGCAACCATCAGATGTGCCAACACCAACAGAATGCTATCAGAATTGCAGCTCACTGTTGATGCAAGCAATCAGTCATGAAATCTGTAACCGCTGCTCCAGATTCAATCTGCCGCCCACCATTTTTAGTGCAGCTCGCAACATAAAACCTCAGCGGGCACAGTGTATAACATCAGACATAAATCCACATATTACAGTGTCACACCAAGCACCCAACTCAGTAACTTGGCAACAGAATCTTTGGACCTGGACTTCCAGTCCAGAAATGGGAATGTTGCTTGAGCAAACAGCAGCTAGAAACAATAACTTTTAGAAGTGTCAGTGGTCAGCCAGCCTAACTATCGTAATCTCATACATTATTTATGTCATACATCATTTAACGGGTAATCATAAAGATTATAGACAAGAACTAAATCTTAATTGGAGACGATGATCACGAAAAGGATAAGCCAGACAGAAGCAGCATTTATTTAGTAAAAACAAATATTGTATGATATAGTGCATAACAAGAATGATTCAGGTTTTAAGTGGATTTAATAAATATAGGATTCCATGGATAGCATTGCATCAAGGGAGAAGTTAGGATAGGAATGACAGAAGAGAAAATGATTGCAGATGGGACTGTTCCTTAAAAAGAAAAAAACAAATAAAAACTGGCAAATACGTATGATGAACCTGAAAATTCATGGGGAAAAGGGGGGTGGGGATTCTTAACGTGAGTTGGTCTTGTTAATCACACTGGCTATTGTAATAGGTTGTGTTTCCCATGACTCACCATATCACAATGGAGCACTGTTGTTTAGAAAGATGAAAAGATATCAACAAAAAACTTGAAGTTTCTGAAAGAGATTACTGATGCGTTGTGTCAAACATGTTCGTTTGTATGGCAGTTCTTCTTCTTCTTCTTCTTCTTCTTCTTCTTCTTCTTCTTCTTCTTCTTCTTCTTCTTCTTCTTCTTCTTCTTCTTCTTCTTCTTCTTCTTCTTCTTCTTCTTCTTCTTCTGCTGCTTCTTCCTGTTCACCAGCTGTAAACTCTGGTAGAAAGCTCTGGGTGTTCATCCACTTCTGGACTGCGGTCCTGTTCCAGAAGCTGAGTGTTGCGTGTGCATCCATTTTACAGATCTGACTCATTTGTATGCAGACTGCTGGTTCCTTGCCTCTCAGACAGATGCACTCTGACTTCAAAGGAAGCTCCCACTTAGTTAACTCTTACGACATGCTTTTGGATAGGCAGTGATCTATTCACCCCAAAGGTTTTAGAATTGAATCCTACAAGGCAGATGTTTAAACATTTGCTTGGTGCCCAGGTTGATCCTATAATTGGTACCCTTATGTGTCGCTAAAAATGAAGGTGGCCTGTGCTGACCACATCACCTGTTGAGTGCTGGTTTTCTTCTATACAGATGGGTTCTTTTTTTTTTTTACTGTTTGTATGTTTCGTACATGATGTCTTCCCAGTTAGTCGCTAAATTGTTAACTCTATATTGCGTGCATGATGTCTTCCCAGTTAGTTGCTAATTTGTTAACTCTATGTTGCATACATGATGTCTTCCCAGATAGTTGCTCAATTGTTAACTCAATATTGCATGATGTCTTCCCAGATAATTGATAATTTGTTAACTCTTTGTTGCATGCATGAAGTCTTCCCATATAGTTGATAAATTGTTAACTAAATGCTATACATATATTTGTATCATATAGGTAGTTGACGGAAATCGTGGTGGGGCAGCACCATCTGTGATTCATGAAAAGAGTGGCTCGGATCCTGTTGACTTCAGTTCCCTTAGTATCAACAACAATGAAATTGTAAGTCCTCAGCTTTTTCTGTTGCTTTGTGAGCCTGCAGTTCAGTGTTGGTTGTTTTCGTTGCTCATTAACGTGGCAATATGCATTGTGCAGAATCAGCTGCTGGAACAACCATTTTAGTCAATTGTGTTGAAAACAGTGCTTTGGGAAATGGCTGTTAATTTTTTAAAAGACAATCTTGTAAATGGATTCTTTTCTATTTAAAATTTTTTTTATTTTGTTCTCATTTATTTTAACTGTTAGTGTGGAATTTGATTAAATTAGTATTTAACAGTCTTTTGTTTTCATTTTCTTCTTTTTGATGTTTAAGCATGATGGAATATGTAAAGGTGATGTCTTTATTTTATAATTATTTTTTGGGGTGTAGTTTTGAGTCAGAGTTTTGATTATTTAAGCAGCACAGATGTGTATGAGGGCTGTCTTCATTCTCTTTAAGCTAAATTGGAAAAAAAAACTAGCCTGCAATGTTTTTTCTTTCTTTCTTTTCACAATTGTAAAGAAAGGAATAGTTTATAAAAGAAAGTAGTTAAAAAAGGTAAAGCAAAGGACCCTTTTTACATCTTTGGCCCATTGGGCATATAGTGCGAGATCTGTATTTTTATAGACCCGCCGGGACCCAATGATTAAAAAGGTTATTGTCAAGCTGTGGCCACCTTTACTTCCCAGGAATTTGGTACCAATTTTAGGCTGCATCAACCTGGGAACCAAGTCCACTTTTGTAAAAAAAAAAAAAAAATCCATCTCAGTGTGGATTTGAACTCTAGACCTTGAGACCAGCAAGCTGTATAAGAAAATACTTTTCGCCTTATTATGATTAAGTTATATTTAAACAAATAATAACCATAGCCTGTGCATTGGTTTTGCATTGATAGGGAAGGAATAGCTTCTATCAGAAACACTTATCACTACCTAGTGATTCTGAAATAACAGCCCAGTCATATCAAACAGCTCAAACAGCCTTTCTTTTTAATATAGACATTTTCTACCTTTCATCTCCAGTAGAGTGAAGGCCCTAAACCACCTCATATCAAAGTCTTTATAGATGTGTTCAAGATTGGTTGGAGTTTGCTATGTTATGTTATCGCATTTGATGTCACAGCACATTGGGCATTCCAATGCACGCTCAGTCCCCCGATGCAGCAGCCACTCCAAAGTATCCCTGCTTATTTTTTCCATGAGGAGCTGGTTATAATGTCACCTATTTCTGCCTCAAAGGCGGCATAGATGTGCTTCAACATGCTTTAATTCCCAAGCCACACAGTCATGTGAGATTAATCATTATCCACTAACCGTTGATATCTGCCCTGACTATGCTTCTTCCTACATGCGTTGGTGCATTGCTTGCAGTTGATCAGCTCATTCATTACCTTTCACGCCAGCATGGTGTATAGATCTAGGTGAGGGATGCTAACTACGAATTCTGAATGCTGTCTACCCACACAGAGTGCATACTACTTTTTGGAGTTTACAGCTTGGTTGTCAGTGGGAGAAAGAGCCAGGCTCATGTTAGCTGAATGGCTTATTCTTAAACTGTTTACTGAATACTTGATTCTTATTCTCACCTTGATAAGTCAGAGGTTTCATTCTTAACTGGAGTATATATATAAAGTGCTTCATTCTTGTTAAGTTATGGATTTCATTCTTACCTTAAGTAAATGAAAAGTGCTTTATTCTTATCTTGTTAAAAGAATTTCATTCTTGTTGGCTTCTTCTTTTTCTTCTTCATGTTCATCGGCTATAAACTCCTGCAGAAAGTTCTGGTTATTCGTGCATCTCTGGACTTTGTTCTTATTCCAGAACCTGAGTTTTGCTTGCACATCTGTTTTACAGATGTGACTTATTTGAATGCAGATTTTTGGTTCTTTGCCTCTCAGGTAGACACTATCTGACTTCGAAGGAAGCCCCAGTTAATTGACTCTTATGTCATGCTTGTTGTGGGGGCAGTGGGTTTATTCTTTTTTTTCCCCACAAAGGGGTCCTGGAACCCATTCAGAGAAGTCTTGTTAACTGAGATCTGTTAATATCCTGTTAACTTAGAATTTCATTCTTAACTCTTATTTGAGTTACATTCTGATCTTGTTGAATGGATTTTCATTCTAAACTTGTTAGTTAAGTGTTTCAGTCAACAGTTTGTTTTTTTAGTGCATAAAGTAGTCACCATTGTGTTTTGTTAACAAAGTCTGTTATCTCCATTATTAGGGACACTGATAGCTGAAAATTCTGTTTATATAAGTTTTCACCTTGTAAATATGTTGTGTAGTTGTTTGCTGTTGACAGGTGTTGTCATTTTAGTATGGCTTTTTGCTTGTACTGTTTCTGTTATGATGGTGTGTTTACAGAATGGTATATTAGAAAATAGAAAAATGCTCTGTTGAGATGTATGCATGTGCACATACAGACACTTAGTTGCATGTTATTGTTTGCAAACTTAGTTACACATAACATACACAGACTCACATACATACATGACTGATTTTCACACATGCTTGTGAGAGCACACACTGAGTAACACACACATATTCACACTCTTCTCACATGTTTGTGAGAGCACACACTGAGTAACACACACACATATCCACAGAATCTTCATATGTGTTTGTGAGAGCACACACTGAGTAACACACACACATAATCACAGACTCTTCACACATGTTTGTGAGAGCACACACTGAGTAAGTAACACACACGTATTCACAGACTCTTCCGACTTGCTTGTGAAAGCACACACTGAGTAACACACACACATATTCACAGACTCTTCCCACATGTTTGTGAGAACACACACTGAGTAACACACCCACATATTCACAGACTTTTCACACATCTTTGTAAGAGCTTACACTAAGTAACACACACACATATTCACAGACTCTTCCCACATGATTGTGAGAGCACACACTGAGTAAGTAACACACACGCATATACACAGACTCTTTACACATATTTGTGAGAGCACACACTGAGTAATTAACACGCACACATATTCACAGACTGTTCACAAATGCATGTGATAGATAGTATGCACTCAAGGACATAACAGGCATGGCCCTCTTTTTCACATATGCTTATGAGCACAGACTCAGAGACACACAAACAAACTTATTTTTCAATTAATAGAAACAGAATGCTGATGTGGTTTGATAGATGTATGTGACATGATATGGCACCCTGTAACTGACATAGCTGATGGATGTATTGTATCATCTGCTTGACACGGTGGAGGCATCGTTTTGTTTTCCTCTTTGAATTTACAAATGTTTCATGTTTTTTAATTGAATCAAAATATTGTCATATTCAGTTGATTGATCTGTTAGTGCTGATGGTATATACTGCATTATGTAAGCTATTCCGTGTTGATCATTCAGTCTGTTTTCTTATGGTTTGCCCTTCAGTTTGTGGGAGTGCATGTTTGAAATGTGCAGAACTTTTGCCTGTACGTGGTGATTCCGAAAAGTATGGCTGAATGTTTAATTTGACGTTTTATCACTAGACAGAATTATGGCTGTGGAAATGAGACCATTAGAAGGGCAGTTCTCAGAGCTTAAAAATGTCAGGAATGTGAAATTTACCTCTGCTTCTTAGTGTTCACCGGCTTTAAATTCCAGCGGAAAGTCCTGTTTTGTTCATCCACTTCTGGACTTTGGTCTTGGGTATAAGTGTTGCATACACATATGTTTTACAGATCCAGCTTATTTGTATGCAGACTGTTGGTTTCTTACCTCTCAGGTGGATGCACTGTGATTTTGAAGCAAACTTTTACCTAAAATGAACAAGTAAAGTTTTCTTTCGTCAACCATCCAGCAATTCTTCCTTTGTTGTAGAGTAATCTGCATTAGTTATAAAACATGTAGCCAAATTTATTACTGAACTTGTACATCCACAAAATGTTGTGCAGTTTCTTATGTAACACTATGTCTGTCATTCATGTCTTACCGCACATAATGTCAGCACACATATAAAGACACACACATACACAGTCCAACACACAGTTTGGAAAAGGGGCCAAAACTTTAAATAATATTAACTTTCTCATTACTGTATTTGGGGATCCTTTGGTTATGAATTAACTTGCTGGCCAAATTGGGTGGATATAAGTTAGCTCTTCCTTACTTGACACTAAAAAGCATAACAGGAAAAGCAGACAGAAGAAACCAGATGGACGACAGCAGTACATTTTATTCTATGCGGTGGTCAGTGGTCCTTGACAACTGCAATTTGCCATCCTGTATTTGAGTATTTAGTGTTGATAGATTCTGAATGCTCCCTTCTACAGACATCTAGGCATGTGCGCAGCCATTCTGATAACCAACTGCCTCTCAGTGCAGGGAGTAAGGTGCTCCCTCGAGACTCCCAAGTAAGTCATCAGTCTCACATTCCACGTGAGAAACGTGTCTTCTTCTTCTTTTTAGTAATAGATGAGCAGCTGTCCATTTAAATTATACAGTTTTTTTTCACCGAGTTTGATTTACTATACTAACTTAGTGAAGCTTCTTCCTCTTTCATATTGTAAACATTATAGTTCACTGGCTCACTTTATTGGTCTAATAAGAGTGCCTTCTATCAGTTACATATTATAGACTAGCCATAATACTAGTCGAGTGAGTGAACTGTCTGTCAGTCATATAGTATAATTCACTAACTTTCTATACCAGTTGAGTGAGTTCACCCCGTCAGTAATGCATAATAGTTCTCTACACTTGCTATACTGGTTGAGTGAGTGAACCCTTTTTCTGTCATACATTATAGTTTACTGACTTACTATATAAGTTGAGTGAGCCCTCTGTCAGTCATATATTTAAGGTTTAAGGTACATCTGTCATACATTAATTATAGTTCACTAACTTACTATACCAGTCTGGTGAGTGAACCATCTGTCAGTCATGCATTATAATTCACTAGCTTTGCTGTACTAGTCACCCTCTGTCAGTCGTTATTGTAGTTTACAGTACTGTGTTGAGTAAGACTGAGCACAATTAGGATTCATTGTAGGGCAACATAATTTTCTTTTTGTTTCACTATGCAAAAAATAAAATAAAAATAGGTAATTTTACTCCTGTACACTTGACAGGCCGCCACTTATGCATGTTTTATTTGTTTAAAAATAGAGCTGTTTTTTGACGTAGTCTTGTAGTTGACTTTTAAATTCTAGAGTAGCAGATTAGCACACATGTATTCTGTTTGTAAATTTTGTATTGTGTCTGATTGATTTGTTTGAATTCTGTTAGAATTATCAGTCACATATTCTATAGTCAGCATTCAGAATTAATGTTCTCAGCTATCATTTAAGCATTCATCGTCCTTATCATCGTGTGCCCTGCCAACTGGCGTAGGCGCTCGTGCGTCTACACAGATCACGATCCCTGGTTGCCTGGAACAGCTGTCTTGATGAAATCCCTCCATGCCATCGTTTCAGTCCATCCATCATCATCTCTCTTGGTCGGCCTCTACCCCCTTTTCCACTGATCTTTCCAGTTGTCACAATGTTCTCCAATATCTCTCTTCTCATTATGTGGCCAAAGAACAGTGGTTTTTTTTTTTCTTTCTTATTGTTGTATATAGAGATCTACTTCCATTAGCTTCTTTCAAGCAATCGTGTCTAGTTACTCTGGCCATCCAAGGTATTAGTAACATTCGTCTCAGAAACCACATCTCTGTTGCTTCCAAATTTTTCTTAATTTGTTCACTGACATTCCAAGATTCCCTACCATACAGCAGAACAGGTTCTATGTATTGTTTTAGCACCCTCTTTATTTAAGCAATATTTACACACACACACACACACACACAAAGTCGGCTCTGTGGCTAAGTCGATGCGAATGCTTCGTAATGCCGGAATGCCGGATTTGATCCCAGCTGCGGGCCATACGCCTTGCATTGGTTTCGACAGTGGTATCAAGAAAGCCGACCGTCCAGAAAGCAATGGCAAACTACTGGATGTAAATTTGCCTAGAAAAACCACACATCAGCCAGGGGCTGTTGGGGTTGGTTCTGCAACGTCCTGTAAAGGATACGCAATAACCTTTACACACAAAAAATGTGTGTCCCCAAATATCTGTCTCTTCCAGTATGTGTCAGATTCTTTCCATGAGTACTGCATTATTTTAATGAATACTAAGTTTCTTAGGTAATTTTAGATTCTTTCCATGAGTACTGCATTATTTTAATGAATACTAAGTTTCTTCGGTAATTTCAGATTCTTTCCATGAGTACTGCATTATTTTAATGAATACTAAGTTTCTTCGGTAATTTCAGATTCTTTCCATGAGTACTGCATTATTTTAATGAATACTAAGTTTCTTCGGTAATTTCAGATTCTTTCCATAAATGTGATGTTACTGTAATGCACACTGTGTGCTTTCTCTAAAAATATAATCTTTGAGGAAATTGTTTTGTCCGTCTTTCTCCCTGTTATTTTCTTTCCATTGTTTTCAGTGTAATGGATACAGTGTTTGATGTCCAAATATCTGATCCTTGAGATGCTATTTTGGTCTCTTGTTTATGTCGTTTTCTTCCCATTGGTGTCATTTTATTTATATTGGTGTCATTTAAATAGAAACCATATTCTGTCTCTGAATATCTAATCCTTGGGAATATAGTTTTTATCTCTCATGGATGTCACTTTCTTGCCATTGGTGTCCTTATCTTTCCATTGGTCTTGTTTTCTTTTCATTGGTGTCATTTTCTTTCCATTGGTGTCATTTTAATGGAAACCATGTTCTGTCTGAATATCTAATCCTTGGGAATGTAGTTTTTATCTCTCACAGATGTCTCTTTCTTTCCATTAATGTCCTTTTCTCTCCCTGGATATAATTTTCTCTGTGATTGTCAAGGCTCTTGCTGTGAAATGTTATATTCTTGGAATGTAGCTGTTTATATGTCTGTTGTGACATTGGCAAGTGGTTGTGCCTTGTCTGAATGATGGGTGTTGAGATGCTGCCGTCTTTCTTGCTCAGCTTGATAGGCCCAAATCCCAGCATGACCTGCCTAGCATTATGGAGATTGGTAACCGCCGAAGCTTTGCTAGTGGTGAGGAGGACTACTACCGAAACCTGCATCAACAGCAGCAGCAGCAACAGCAGGGCCACTCACATCATCCCTATTACTACCAGCAGCAGCAGCAGCAACAACAGCGTGACCCAACTGTCCCTCCATTTGGAGGTTACCAAGTTCTGCCTCCTCCTGTAGTGAGTCTTGATTCCAGTACACCAGAACCAGCATGCTTGTTGTCTCTCCGCTAGCCTACATAAATAGCCTTTGTGCTTCATTAATCCCTGTGGTCTCATGTGTGTGGCCTCCTGCAGGATCTTGGGGAGCAGTCTGATTACCCAGAGTTTTTTTCCCCGTTAACCTCCCAAAGCTTCATTAATCATTAACCCCCAACACTGCTATTTTGTATTTCTGATTGCTGTTAACTTGTTGAAACAGGTGATTAATTGTAGAGAATTGTGGGTTTAGTGTTGGAAAGTATGTAGAGGGAAGGTAATAGATATATTTAAATGCTTTCCATATGCAGATGAACTATATATATGTATATATATATATATATATATATATATATATATATATATATATATATATATATATATATATATATATATATATATACATACACGCTCACTTACACACACACACACACACACACACACACACAGGGTGTTTGTAAAGTCTCACTACACTTTGTGTGTGGAATAAATTTAAAAATATCACCAAAAATATGCTTAAAAGGTAATTACTTTGGTAAAATAGTCACTGCTATGGTCTAACAAAGTTTTGGGGAAGCTGGAAAGTAACAGTGAAATATTCTGTGGCAAGAAACGTATTCAACAAATTTCTAACCATAATGGGATAAGAAATTTGTTTATTAGGACTCTTGCTATAAATCTTTGAACAACCATCTTTGTGTATCAACCACCATTTCAAAACACTCGTTCATAAAAAAAACAAAAAAAAAACTTCACTATTGACTGTGGAGCAATTTCCTTTTTTTGATGTCGTCGTGTACTTCATTTTTCAAATTGTTCTACATATAAAGTGAAGTGAGACTTTCAAACAACCTGTGTGTGTGTGTGCGCGTGCATGCGTGAGAGAGAGAGATTCTGAGAGGAAAGGCAGTGATAACCACAGAACCTTCTTCATTGATTGTTATTCTTAGATCAGCTTATTATGCATAATAAGGATAATATTTGTGATCCTTGTTTAAAGTCTGGACCAGGAGTTTGGGTCACCCTATCACAAAGTCCCATTGTTTCTATCCAGCGTCCTTATAGGGCCCACAAAACTATTTGATCTGTAACCAAGCAGCTTATAACATTCATTTTTATAAGCTAACCTTTTTAATAAACATGCTAATGATGCAGAAAATATGTGTTTATAATCAAGAAAGATTGTGTAATTTAGACTATTGTTTGCAATCCTTCAGTACAATCTAGACCGTTGTTGTATCCTTTGATAATTCCCGGTACTAGTTTTCAGACTGTTTTTAATATTTATGTTTGAAATCAAGAAAGTATTTTTTTTTTATAATTAAGGCAGGGTTTATACATTGAAAAGTTAGTTCATCATGTAGAAATTGACTATAATATAAACAACCTTTCTGATATATAATTTGTTTATTGTTCAGAGTTTGCAATAGTAGACTATTATGGTCACAATGTCACAGACATGCATGCTAAATTTAGACCTTCAACTTTCTTTTGAGATTAAATTAATAGTTCAGTTTTGTTTACTTCAAATAGGAAGCTGTTTAATTGATTGTTTATAAGTGCCTAATAAAACAATGTGGGACACACCCGCAAGTGCTGCATTTGACCAGGTGTCTGTGAGGATGCTAAGTATTGTCAGATAGATGTGTGGAGGCTACAGTTAAGATTTTAACCTGGACATTGTTTGTAACCTATAACTATTACTTTTGTGTATTTTTTTAATAGTTGTAATGTTGTTATTGGCTTACCAACATATAGTGCTTTTTTTAGACTTGCTTGACGGATACTAGCATGCTTTGTTCCCTTGTTTGTCTTTAATATTCTGCTATGGCGGCTCCTGCTGTTGCAGCAGTTTTGTGCTTAAGCTATGTATGTGTGGCTTGATTCAGTGCTGCTTGTTTTTGCTGTAGTAACACAGTTGTGCTGAACTCTCTCACTTCCAGGCGGGCTAGATGTGCCATAACCTTTTCCACATACGTCCCAATAATATTCTACCCTGTTCTCTTATTTGTTTACATTTGCAAAGTCAGAGAACACTAATCAAATCTGAGTGCCCACTCATAATTTTTCTTAGTGCAAACTCCCGCCCCCCCCCCCCCCCCCCCCCCCCTCCCCTCCTCCCTTCCCCACCGGCCCTCATTACTTGAGCATCTGTCAGAAAGACTTTTGGGACAGAGAGAATTAACCTGCCTGTGGCTTATCATTATGCTATATATTTAAAAAAACAACAGTGTATTGAAAGGCACTGATAGATAGAAGGACAATCTTTCTACTTCTTTCTTCGAGTGCCAATCAATAGATTGTCTGTTTGTTTATTATAAATAATGTTTCTACAGCCTCAATGGTTCACCTCTGTTTATTTATGTATAAAACTTATTGTATCGCTGCTGCCTTTTTATGTAGTCTGTGCTTTAACAAAATGTCCCCTCTCTCCACATTGGAAGTTGGCAGGAGTGCTTCCACTGCTGTCTTCGGGAATATTACCTGGTGAGATCCCAGTCTATTTCACAGTAGGACTCTTGTGCCAGTACCTAAAAGCCCTGAGAACATTCCCTGGTACTTGATTATAAATCGGTCTTTGAGAGTGTATTTTCATATGCAGTACAAAAAAAAGAGTTGTGATTAATAAAAAAATCATAACATAATTGTTTTAACTGCTCGTAACATATACATAGCATAGGCACTGAGAAACTTAATATAAGAAAGGTTAGAAAAACATAACAAAAAAGTATATGTCAGCTTTACAGAAACAATAACAGTAAATAAACAAAGGATGCTGTGGCGATTAACTTTTGAATAACAATGATAAACAAACCTCAGTACCAAAAAAATCAACTTACTCCTAAAAGACAGTCTTTTTTTTTCTTCGTGTTCTTTTTTGGGTAATAGTTAAATTGTTCTCCCCACCGACCGCCCATATTTATACTATCTCACTCCTGATTGGTCGTCCTTCAGCCTAGCTAACTTCTGATTGGTCGACCTCGAGCCATGCAACCTTGGGACACTATCAGGGGGTGTTCCGCACTGCCGTTGACATTACATGTTGTATTTTTCACCATGCCAGAGATTTTAACACTCCAAAAACATTAACAACTGGGTCTAACACACAACCCCTTTAGAGAGTGATGAAACCTATGTCACAGGCAGTTTCTTTCCCAGAATAAAAACATAAATGCAACCCAACAACAGACTGCCACACCCAAAACCTCGACCACAGTAGACTAGTCCAACAAACTTATTGATGGAACTTGACCTACTTTCCGTGGGGTGACCAACGTTTCAATAACCCTCCTATGTTAGCTGGCTGTAAGCTCCGTTGGAAAGTCCTGGTTTGTCTGTTTGGCTTGGTGCCAGGGCCTGAGTTTTTGTGTGTACAACCATTTTACTGGCTTATCAGTGAACAGTTGGTTGTTCCTGGCCGCTCAAGCAAATGCACTCTGACTTCAAAGGAAACTCCCAGTTGGTCAACTCCTATGACATGCTTGTTGGGGACCAGTGGATCTCCTCTTGTTTTTTCCCACAAAGGGGCCCCAGAACCCACATGGGGAGACAGTATTCAAAAATGTTAACAAATAAGCAAAATAATAATAATAATAATAAACAGAATTATATGAAATATGTTATATTTACCTGGATCGCTATATTTGATTATACAAATAATAGCAGTACCTCTTATGACATGGATCGAAACCCACTGCTGGCTGCATGGATTTTTATCATGGTATGGGGCGTTGCAGGTCGACCCAGCCTAAAATGGGTACCAGGATGGCTGTCCTGGGAAAGTAAAGACGGCCGGCGTAATGCTGACAACATCACCCCATCCAGTGCCGATAGGTCTGTAAAAATATGGGACGCTTTTCCCATATACCCATCGCGCCTAAGGCGTGAAAAGGGATCTTTACTTTACTTTACTTATGACATGAGTGATAGATAAAGATCCTATTTTCACACCTTTAGGCGTATCGGGTATATGAGAAGAGCTCTATATTTTTACAGAACTTCGCACTAGGTAGGTAATGTGGTCAGCATTACGCCGGCCATCCTCTCTTTCCCAGGACAGCCATCCTGGCACCAATTTTAGGCTGGGTCCAGGCAGATAGACTGGCTGGCTCTGCACCACTTGGTGGTGAATTGATTTATCACAAGTTAGATATTGTGAGGGCCCTTTGGGAACGGGTGAACAGTGGCGAGGTGCTGATGGATCATTACGGTCTGAGAAGAATGGCGCTGTGAGAAGTTACCAGGGGTTCTGGCTGACGCTGAACATTCAGGGGAAAGATGAGACGGATATAAGGGCTGTACCGAATAGTGACCAACTATTCGGCCGAATACGAATATAAATAGTGTATCATCATCATCAGGTGCCTTGCCGCCTGGCATGGGCGATCATGCTTTTCCACAATCTGCGATCTCCTGCAGCATGTATCCGTTTGTGTGCTGACACACCTCCATTCCATGCAACATGACTGTCAAGAATCTTCTATCGTTGTCTTCCTCTATCCCTCTTTCCACAGATCTTTCCAGTGGTCACCACATGTTCCATTTTCCCTCTTCTCATAAAATGGCCGAAAAACGACGACTGTCTCCTTCTGATGTCTGTGATTAGTTCTCTTCGGGCTCCCGCCTCTTTCAAAACCATCGAACGCACGGCCGTTCGTTTGATGTAATTTAAACGCACCTTCATATTCTCGTTAGCAATATCTACAAATTTGATTTGGGCGAAGACACCCTGAAAGAACGAAAAATGCATGATCTCTCTCTCTCCCCCCCTCTCGCTCTCTCTCTCTCTCACACGCATACACACACTGCAGTTGGCATTTTATGCAGTTTGTACCACGCAACCGGGTCGCAGTTTCCCCTGCTACGACAGACTTAGGCAACAGCAACGATTGTGTTAATGAGAGAGTTATTTCAGTCCATCGCAGTGTATGCAGAAACAGGTGTAAGGTAACCACTATTCGTATTTGGCCCGACCGCAACTATTCGGCCGAATACCAAATAGTTATTAGGTCCACTATTCGGCCTTGAAGCGAATACAAAGCGAATATTCTGTATAGCCCTAGCGGATATACAATCAGATGGTTACCAGCACCATCGGAATTGGAACTCTTTGCTTGCTGCTGAAGGTGGGGAATGAGCACTTATGGCAGTGTCCAGTGTGCTGTGATATCGATTCTTAATTCAACATTCAAATTATAGCCATGGTTTAGCATTTCTGAAGTTTACTTTAATGTCAGTATGCACTACATTAAATGAAAAGAAGGCTCCTCCCAAATGGGTTCTGGGGCCTCATTGTGGGAGTAAAAGTAAAAGATCTACTGCCCCCTAACAAGCATGCTTTAACAGATGACTAATTAAGGTTTTTGCTGAAAAAAGAGTTGCATCAAATTTTGATTAGACATTCCCTGTTTTGTGGGAAAACAAAAAGAATATACCCACTGCTCCCCTAATAAGCATAATGTAAAAAGCGAGGCGAGGGACCAACAATCTATATACAAGTAAGCCAGTTCAGTAAAATGTATGTGCACACAAAGCTCAAGTTCTGGAACAAGACTTAAGTTGAGAGTTTGTTTCATCGATTCGCTTCACAACTTGTTTTTATGGAGATCCCCGGGGATCATCATTGGAGCTACAGAATTGGTGCTTTGTGCTGTGCTCACCAAGTGGCTAGCCATTCTGCTAAGAGAGACCTGGCTAGGATAATTATGTGCAGGGAAGTTGATCCTCTCGACTTTAATTTAAAAAAAATAACGTTGCGTGGGGGGGGGGGGGGGGGGCGGATGCACGGACGTAATTACTGTACCTAATTATGAGAGTTGCTCCTGTATAGGTTATGGGGCGAAAGAATGGACCCACTGCTCCATAACAAGCGCGGTAAAAAGCGAATAATTAGGGATTTTCTCTCCAAAGTCGGAGCACATCTGCCTGAGCGGCGAGATGCAAACAATCTGCATACAAACTAGGCAGATCTGTAAAATGGATGTGCACGCAAAGCTTAAGTTCTGGTACAAGACCAGAGTCCAGAAGTGGATGAACACCTAGAACTTTCCCTTGAGTTTACAGCTGGGGAAGACTAAGAAAAAGAAGAAGTAGAGAAGCTTTAATTCAGAAAAATGATTTCTTTGGTGTTCAGTCATGTCATTGACTTTCTGTGTTATATTGTTGACAGGGAACTGGTTTTCCAAGAGTTATTGAATGAACTCAGAGTATTTATAACTTGTACATTTGATGAATTCTTCATAACTGTGTCTTATTGCAGCCTACAAAGCCAGCCAAGAACCGAGCTCCTGAACGACCCGAGACATCAGCAACTCTTACCTCTGCAGTCAAGCCAATCTTAACTCAGGTATGTGTGATAGTACAGATGGTGTTGCTGTCTTTGGTGTTGGCGGCTTAGGGTTATGAACAAAATTCACTGTTCTGCCACACCAGGGTCTGAATTCAGCTGCGGTCGATTTGGTCACAGACCACTTTGAGTTGAATTTGACTATAGTAATGAGTATGAAACTGTTGAGAAAGCAGTGGCAAAATACTGGACATAATCTTGCTAAGTAAAACCAGAACAGCCAGGGAATCCTGCAGTGGGTTTGTGACTCGCTGGAATGGATGTGCAGCCACACCTTCTCCTTGATTGAAACCATTCACACTTACGACCACAACAAGAAAATAGTAAACAGAGAAGGATAACTACATTGATAGGGTCTAAACAGTTCCAGGAACTTATACAGTATAGTGTGTGTTGCATTATGTACAGTAGTTATGCTACATTGATTTACATTTTTTGGGTTTTATATGCGGTTCTTAAAATCGACTTAAAATGAACAGGCAGACAGATTGGCTGGATCTGCACCACTGGGTGGTGAATTGATACATGACAAGGCAGATGTGGTCAAGGCCCTTTGGGAACAAGCAACAGAATCAGTAGAGAAACTAGATTATTATGGCCCTTAGAGAATGAGGCACCTGGGTGTAACCAGAGAATCTGGCCGGCTCACTACACTCGGAGGAAAGGCAAGACGGACGTATAACCAGATTTTGACCAGTAGCATCAGTATTGGAACTCTGCGCTGGCTGCTGAAGATGAGGACAGAGCACACATGTAAATGACCTGAGTGCTGTGATGTCACTTCTTGACTTAACTCAACTCAACTCTTAAAATCGATTTGAAGTTTGATATTGCGAAGTGGCTTTATTTTCAATTTAACTTATTTATAGCTAATTCTATTACTTCCGTTTACAGAGTGAATATACTTCAGCTGTTGTGTAGATATAACTAACTTTATTACTTGAATGTAAGAAGGATACAACAAATTAGTAGTAATTGTACATTTTTGAATTTGTATACATATATATGCCATTCAATGACTTAATTTAATTTGTATACAAATATATGCCATTCAATGACTTCATTTAATTTGTATACATACATTTGCCATTCAATGACTTTATTTAATTTGTATACATATATATGCCACTCAATGACTTCATTAAATTTGTATACATATATATGCCATTAAATGACTTCATTTAATTTGTATACATATATATGCCATTCAATGACTTCAGTTACAAGAAGAATACAACAATGAGTTCCGGCGCATTGGAAGACCCCTGCCACTTCTAGAAGTGATCAGAGAACTACAGAACGCCTTCGATCTAGCAGAGAGGTCTTGCCCTGGTCTGACTGATGATCTGGTATCCGAAGTTCTGACCAGGCTCTTGGTGTCACCGTCATTGAATTCTTCATCTCAGTTTTCACATTCAGGTGAGACTGAGGTCAGACGAGCTGTGGACAGAATCAAGAGGTTAGTACAAATTATGAAGCTTTCTTTAGTTGTATAGTTCATCTGTTTTTCTGAAGCTTCATTTAGTTGTCTAGTTTGACTGTCTTTCTGAAGCTTCGTTTAGTTGTCTAGTTGGACTGTCTTTGTTCTGTCTAAGCTTCGTTTAGTTGTTTAGTTGTTAGACTGTCTTTCTGAAGCTATTTTCGTTTAGTTGTTTAGTTTAGAGTTGTCTTTCTGAAGCTTTGTTTAGTTGTATAACTCATCTGTTTTTTTGTCATTTAGTTGGACTGTCTTTCTGAAGTTTTTTTTGTTTAGTTGTCTAGTTGGACTGTCTTTCTGAAGCTTCGTTTAGTTGTCTAGTTAGACTGTCTTTCTGAAGCTTCGTTTAGTTGTCTAGTTAGACTGTCTTTCTGAAGCTTTGTTTAGTTGTCTAGTTGGACTGTCTTTCTGAAGCTTCGTTTAGTTGTCTAGTTAGACTGTCTTTCTGAAGCTTTGTTTAGTTGTCTAGTTAGACTGTCTTTCTGAAGCTTTGTTTAGTTGTCTAGTTGGACTGTCTTTCTGAAGCATTGTTGAGTTGTCTATTTGGACTCTTTTTGAAGCATTGTTGAGTTGTCTAGTTGGACTGTCTTTCTGAAGCTTTGTTTAGTTGTCTAGTTAGACTGTCTTTCTGAAGCTTCGTTTAGTTGTCTAGTTGGACTGTCTTTCTGAAGCTTCGTTTAGTTGTCTAGTTAGACTGTCTTTCTGAAGCTTTGTTTAGTTGTCTAGTTGGACTGTCTTTCTGAAGCTTTGTTTAGTTGTATAATTCATCTGTTTTTCTGAAGCTTCATTTAGTTGTCTAGTTGGACTGTCTTTCTGAAGTTTTGTTTAGTTGTCTAGTTGGACTGTCTTTCTGAAGCTTCGTTTAGTTGTCTAGTTGGACTGTCTTTCTGAAGCTTCATTTAGTTGTCTAGTTGGACTGTCTTTCTTAAGCATTGTTTAGAGTTCTTGTCATGTTTCTGACATTGTAATTTTTCTGACATTTTTTGTCATATTTCTGATATGTAAGATATTTAGAGTTAGGCTTTTTGTCAAATTTCTGACTTTTAAATCTATAGAAAGCATTCTTTTCATATTTCTTCTTAGTTTTCATCTTCTTTTTTTTTTCCTTGATCTTCTTTTTCTTGATCTTCTTCTTCTTCTTCTTCGTTTTCCTTTTCTTATTTTCTTTTTCTGTGGCATTACCCCTAAAAGGGCAGTTTTTAATGTTGTGTTGTGATCTACGGCTAGGCTGTACCTTTCAGCCCAATATGTCCATGTTCAGCAGATAGTTGCCTTGCATGACATGCTTGGTAAGAGGCAGTGGGTCTTATCGCACCCACCCGACTGGGGCTCTGGCACCCACATGGGGAAATATTTCTAGATGATTGTGCTTTTTGTCTCCCTAAGAAATTTACATCTTCAGATGAATACAGAAGATACATTTGTAATAAATTCCCTTAGGCAGGAATTTTTTCAACATGCCTTAAAGTAATTTAATCACCTGGTGAACAACAACAGTAAAAACTCCAGTCATTACTGTATTTACCATGTTTGGGCGGGTATGGGCAGTGGGTTTAAGCCTGAGGAATTAGGCCCACATGGCTAGTGCAGTGACATGAACTGTGCAGGGAAGGATCGTTTGCCCAGTCCCCTTCCTCACAGGCACGCAGACAGTGTTCATCGCATCTTCTAAAGGGGACAGACCAACATCTGTAACATCTTCAGTTGCCACAGACTGCAGGTTAGGATTTCGCCCTCAGCAGGTAAAAAAACCCATAAACCTTACTGAAGATTCGAACCTGGGTCCCTGTATGACAGCTGAGTGTCCTTAATAGTTTAACTGGCCGCAACTCATGGGCGTTACCGATTTATATGATACTGGTTTTGGATGACAAATTTTGTTTTCAGGAAACTTAAATGTGTGCCTTTTACTTGTTTCATTTTTCTCTGCAGGCCATCCTAGATAACACACATCCGTGTGTATTTGTATGTCCAAACATGGCATCCAAGTTTGAAGCTATGGGTATCTATCTGCAGAACCTACGGGGAACAACATAACTCGTACACAGCCTACAGAAAGGCAACAGTTTGGCTTTTACGTGTGCTGTTTGTATATGAGTATATTCATATATCTGTGTGCTCGTATTTTACACGTAGCTGCAGCGTGCATGTGTGAGTTTGGGAGGGCATAATGCAGTGCTGTTTTGTTTTCTTTCATTTTTTAAATTGCAGACCTCTCACCTTACGTGATTCGGCGGTAGTCCGCTTTGTTTTACGCCATCTGAATTTTTACAGGTTGACAGATTTTCCTTGCTAATGGATTATCTGCAGACGAATATTTTTCATTTAATACATTGTGTCTGTGCAGACATTTCTACATTCATTTATTGTATCTGTACAGAAAGTTACATTTCACACATTGTTTCTCTACAACATTCTGCATTCATACATTTTTTTCTCTAAAGGCATTCTTCATTCATTCATTATATCTTTACAGACAGTATGTTAACTATCATATACGTTATCTTTACTGACATTCTGCATTCATACATTATTTCATTACACTCACTCACTGACTGAGTCGCTCCACTTCCACCTTTGGGTGTAGAGGTTTGCCAGAGAGATCACCAGACGTTTCAGCGTTTCATTACAAACTATATTAGTATTGTGTTTCTTTATAAAAATTATGTATTCATATGTGGTTTCTGCACAAACATTCTACATTTAAACATATCTTTGCAGACATTACATTTAATCATTATATCTCTAAAGACATTCTTCCTTAAAATATGGTATCTCTGCAGACATTCTACAATTCAGATATGATATATTTGCAGATATTCTACATTTCAAATATTATATCTTTCAGACATTTTACATTCAAACATTACATCTCTGCAGACATTCTACATTCCAAATATTATATTTCTGCAGACATTCTACATTCACACATTGTATCTCTAACAACATTCTACATTCAAACATTACATCTCTAAAGACATTCTACATTCAAACATTATATCTCTGCAGACATTCTACATTCAAACATTGTATCTTTAAAGACATTCTACATTCAAACATTAAATCTCTGCAGACATTCTATATTTATACATTATTTCTCTGCAGACATTCAACATTTAAACATATTTCTAAAGACATTCTGCATTCAGACATTATTTATCTAAAGACATTCTTATTCAAACATTGTTTCTGTGCAGACATTTTGCATTCTTGCATTGTTTTTCTACAATCATTCTTCAAAATTACATTAAGTATCAACACCCTCATTGTAAATGTACTTGCTATATGCAGACATTGATTAGTGAATTATATAAAGCATTCATCATTAATATTGTGCATATTGGCAGACTTGTAGCATTAATAGGTTGAGTTTTTATAAATAGTCTCCTATAATACATTGGGTATACAGTGACATTAATGTTGTACTGACTGAGACCATATATATCATTAATGCATTTTTTTTACAGACATTTTTCATTAATAAATTAATTATTCACTGTCCCTTTTGAATTGGATGATGCACGACCAACTGTTCCTGTTTATCAACACTATAAAAATCCTATTTTAATGTGGGGAGGGGGAAAAATACAGATTAATTGCAGTAGGAATATTTGCAAAGCAGGGAATTATAACAAACAGAGAGGGACATATGGCATAAGAGAAAAAAATTCAATCTGTAAAAAAAAGAATCAGAAGATATGTTAGCAGTTGCCTCTGTTAAGCTAGTGGGTATTCAATGCAGGAATTATATTAGAGCAAATGTTCATGATTGAAACTTTGAGCGTTCACAAAAAAAAAAAACAATTAAAAAAAATTTCCATATGGCAGAATCACAGATAGTTACTGATAGAATATGCACAAATTATTACAGTAAATCTGCATCGAGTCAGATTTTTGTTCAAAACTGACTTTTCCTGGCAGGTTTGCCCAGCCTTTAATGGCTACCAGGCAATGTCTTGGAAAGTAAAGTTGGTTGGCGTGCTGTTGAGCATATCACCCACTGAAGGCTAACTGGTCTATAAAAAATATAAAACTAACAATATGTGCCTGGTGCAGCACTGGTGTAAAGATCCTTATTTTTATTACAGGTTTTTTTTTTTAATGGGCGCCCACGGGTATTAACTAAGGCTGTACCCAATAGTGATTTTCACTATTCAGCCGAATACGAATAGCGGGACCAACTATTCGGCCGAATACAAATAGTGTATCATCATCATCAGGTGCCTTGCCGACTGGCATGGGCGATTGTGCCTCACCACAATCTGCGATCTACTGCAGCATGTATTAGTTTGTGTGCTGACACACCTCCATGCCATGCAACAAGACTGTCAAGAATCTTCTCTCGTTGTCTTCCTCTATACCTCTTTCCACAGATCTTTCCAGTGGTCACAGCAAGTTTCATTTTCCTTCTTCTCATAACATGGCCGAAAAATGATGACTGTCTCCTTCTGATATCTGTGATTAGTTGTCTTCAGGCTCCCGCCTCTTTCAAAATCTCTTGGTTGCTTTTTTGGGCTGTCCAAGGTATTTTCAGCATTGTTCTGTAAAACTATATCTCTGAGGATTATTTTCCACCAGTCTAGTGGGTCAGTGTCTCTTGGGATACAAGGCTCTGATAGGTAGTTATTCACTTCTGTTTCAATGGTAAATCGAATGTCGCTTTTCTGTACCTTCTGTACCTATTTTGTTAATGTGAGAATTATTTCAGTCTATAGCAGCGTATGCAGAAACGGGTGTAAGGTAACCACTATTCCTATTCGGCCCGACCACAACTATTCAGCCAAATACCGAATAGTTAATAGGTCCACTATGCAGCCCCGAAGCGAAAACGAAGCGAATATTCGGTACAGCCGTAGTATTAACTGCAGTTCATTTAATTGTTAAAATTCAACATGGAACAGTTACAAATTGTATTTAATGGAACATTCAACTATTGATGTTAAAAAATATCTTTAGAATTAAGCATGAAATTTTCATTATGTCCTAACACTTGGGTGCTCACAACTTTTCTTTTAACTGTTATAGATTCAACATAGAACAATTACAGATTGTCTTTAATGCAACATTCAACTATTGCCGTTAAAAAATATCTTTAAAATTAAGCATTACATTTTCATTATGCTCTAACACTTGGGTGCTCACAACTGTGTTTTTAACTGTTATAGATTCAACACGGAGCAGTCACAGATGATTGTTGATGAATATTGACAAACTATTACTAGTTTTTAAAAAAATGAACATTTATTTTTCCATTATATAATAACGCACTAAGGCATTCACAGCTGTTTATCTGAAGCAGTCACATGTGAGAAAATTGAACAAACTTTGGCTTGTGTATTCATTACATAGAGGATTTGAAACTTGTGTGGACAATCATCAGAAACATTTTTCACTTAGTCTTTTGTTCTCTCTCTGTTAACCTTGCTTATTATTTCATCTATTCAAGCTGTGTTTTGGTTTGCATGTTTTATCTGTGTTAATCTATTGTGTATTCCCTCCCCCTGAGTACATTCCCCTAAAGCAGGGCTATTCAACTAAGTTTACTCCGGGGCTAAATGTTGAAAATTGGGATCATCAAGGGCCGGAGGCTGGAGCCCAAGCGTAGAAAGATCATTAATCTAATACAACTGACAGTGTTCCACGGGCCACTTGCTAGACCTGTGCAGGCCGTGCCTTAAATTTGTATTTTCTGCCTGTATTTGGCAAAAGGAAGGAATCGTTTATAAATCCTATCCTTATGTGAGGAAGTGAATCATGGACAAAGGATCGATTAGTGGAAAATTTTTTGGAAACTGCAGAGATGTGGTTTTATAGATGGAAAATTGGAATACTCAGATAAAAAAAAAGTAATGCAGTTGTCTTGAAAGAAACTGACCGATGAAGAGAACTGGTTGCCCAGATCAGAAGGAGACAATCTACATTTCGTGGGTCATGTGATAAGAAGAAGAAAATCGTTACAGTGAAAATGTTGGAGAAAGGGGGAGGCAGAAGGAGACTGAGAAAGAAAATGCTGGATAATTTGACATCATGGCATGGCGGATCAGCTGTGTCAAAGTTAAATTACACACGACAGAAGGTTGTGGATAGACATGACTACCACCACAGCATGGTATGGACTTTAAGAAGAAGAAACCATGTAAGACGAGGTGTCTTTGAGCCTGAAGATTTTGAGCCACATAGCTAGTGCAGCCGCTACAAGATGTGCAGGTTAGGATTCTAGTTTTGCCCCTGACAGAAACACATCTATCATCTTACCAAGGATTTTGAGCATGGGTCTTCTGATTAAAAGCCCAGCGTCCTAACTGGCCAGCTGCTTTTCTTTAATGCTCCTTCAGTGCTCTGAAAAATGTATGTGTTCCTCTTATTTTAAGCTGCTTCATCTGAGCTGAGATTTAATGTTCCCACGGTGTCAAACTTGTATGTTCCTTGCTTTGTCGCAAATGTATTTTCCCACTGTTAAACTCCTGTACTTCCTTTTTTTAAGGCTTGTTTCTCCTGTGTTAAGCATGTACCTTTCCCCTTGGTTAAACTGCAATGTTCCTTTATTTTTAACTCATCTTTGTATGGTTTCACTTCTGTTGAACTTGTTAAACTTGTGTTTTCCCTCATGTTAAACTCAAATTTATTTTGCTAGATTTGCATGTTAAGCTTGTATGTTCCCTCATGTTAAACTTGTATGTTCCTCTCATGATGTTCCCTCATGTTAAACTTGTATGGTCCCTCATGTTAAGCTTATCTTTTATTTTGCTAGGCTTCCCCATGTAGATACCGGTGCTCCATTGTGGGTAAAACTAGAATAGACCCACTGCCTCTCAAGTGTGTCATAGGAGTAGACTAATTTGGGGGTGAGGGTTGGAGAGGTTACCTTGAAGTCGGATTGCATCTGCCTGAAAGGCAAGGAGCCAACAATCCGCATACAAATAAGCCAAATCTGTAAAACAGATATGCACGCAACACTCAGGTTGTGGAACAAGACTTGTTCGAAGGTGAATGAACACCCAGAACTTTCCACCGGAGTAAAGTGCCTATGAATGCAAAGAAGTAGTAGATTTTTCTAGGCTTGTTGTATGCTCCTTTTATTAAATTTGTTTATTCCACTATTTGAAATTGTATTTATTTCCAACATGTTCATCTTCAGTGCTACCCTATGTCCAGATTGTTTCGTCTCCTACCATTTCTCCTGAGTCCAAGATAATATCACTGAAAGTTTTTTTGTCTACATTTAAACTATCACACCAGCAGAAGGAGTGGGTAGCCTGTTTAACCCGCAGTCATCCATTTCTAGATATCCTTTAGCAGGAACTCAACATTCCAATATCTACAATGTTATCTTGATCCTAATTATTCTAGCTGTGTCTGTTATATTCGTATATCCCTGTATCATACTGCCGAGAAATAATACTGTCTAGCAGTGTTTGATAGACTTGTTATCAATGATTTGTTAAGTTACTGGTGACCTGTCATGTTATGGATAATTTGTAATGTTACGGTGAATTGTCATATTACTGGTGATTTATCAAGTTACTGATTTCTTGTGTTACTTATTTGTCATGTTACTAGGTTAACGTATCATGTTTCTGTTGACCTGTCATGTTACTAGTGACTTGTCATGTTAGTGGTGACTTGTCATGTTAGTGGTGACTTGTCATGTTAGTGGTGACTTGTCATATTAGTGGTAACAGTGACTTGTCATGTTACTGGTGACTTGTCTTGTTAGTTGTGACAGTGACTCGTCATGTTACTTGTGACTCAGTCATGTTACTGGTGACAGTAACTTGTCATGTTACTGGTGACCTGTCATGTTACTGGATTGTTGTGTTACTGACTTGTCGTGTTACTGGCTTATTATTTGCTGTAGACTTCACTGTCTGTCCTATTTATAGGAGCTGGACACAGTCTTGCATATCATTTGTATTACTGATGTCAGCTGCCTTTGTTATATGAAGTTGAAGTCGAGAGGATTGACTTCGTTGCACTGGGTTTTATCCAATAAGGCTTAGTCTCTCTGCAGAATGGCTAGCCATACAGAGTGTAACAGAAAGCACAAGCTCAGTAGCTCCGGCTATGACCCCCAGGGATCTCTGTAAATATTGCGCTTGTGAATCAAATGATGCAGCTCTGAAACGAAACCATGACTTCCAAAGCATGATGTAGATGGCTTGACCACATCGCCATGGAGATCACCTTGCCTTTGTTATGTCCCAGAACTGAACATCAGATATTACTTCAAGCGGCTGAGTTAACAGTCTGAACATGTGATTTTACTCCTAGTGGTTGCTGTTGTAATGTTAAACGAACATGATATGCTACTGCCAGTGGCATAAGAGTTTGGTGCATCACAGCATGTGACTGATAAAATGGTACCGGAGTTTGGTGCATCACAGCATGTGACTGATAAAATGGTGATAGAGTTTCTTGTGTCCCAACATGTGACTGTTAAAATGGTACTGGAGTTTTTTTTTTAAATCACAGCTAGTTACTGATGGAGTGATACTAGCATTTGTTGTATTATAGCTTGTTACTGGTGTTTTGGAATGAGTCTCATGGAAGAGTACTAATTAGAAAACTGAGCATATTGATGGTAGGGTGTGTCCACACAGGTTCATGAGCAAATGTTAGTTAGTAGACAAATCAGCCCCGCTGCATGTCCAACCCTTGAGTCTGTAGGTGCTCTGATCCCCTCCACAGTACATCCCTCAGCTTATAGTGGTTGTGTTGGTTGACTACTGTGATGGGTCAAAGAACATGTAGAGCCACAGTAGGACCAACTATCCATTAATTCCATTCATGATTTTTTTTTTGCATTATCATCTGGGTATTTTCGTAGAGTAATTTGTTTAGTGACTACAGTTGTGTTTACAAATTGTTTATTTTGTATGTACAACACTTTGATCTGCTGATTGTTTCAGTGCCATGATGATCGCGTCAGTGCCACAAGACATGTTGAAAATGTCATTAGCATGATTTTTTTTTTAATTTTCATTTTTGCTTATAATGTCTGTAAGTCTGTCGTGTTGACAGTCATGAATGGATTTCTTGAGTATGTCATATGAGACCAGTAGTGCTTCATCATTGCCTTACTGCTGCTGTTTTTCTATCTCCACTTTTCTGTGCGTTGAGAAAATTGTGTTCACAGTTGTAGAGATGTTATTATTCAAATGTCGGAAGCAACATATCATTGTGAAGTTTTATACGGAGGCCCGGGTTTGTTGAACATATTTTACAGGTGCAAGATGATCCATTAATTGCTTTTATTCTCTCTCTCTTCCCCCCCCCCCCCCCCCCCCCCATCCAAGTGGGTTCCAGGGCCTTTTAGAGAGGAAACATACAGTAGACCCTGTCCTCTTAACAGGGTTGTACTCAAAGTGACTAATAAGAATTCTGCTAAAATCAGGTGTATTGAGCTGAAAAGTGCAGCCTAGCTGTACAACACAATAAAATCAAATGCAGAAGAAGAAATACATGCTGATAGTTCTATGTCATCGACTGTAATTAAGAAGGCTTTCATTCACTAACACATAATATCAAACTGGTGAATCTTGGAATGCTTGTATGTCAGTGAAAATAATAAACATTTTCAGAGCAGCTCATGAGCGCTCAAAGTGTCAGGTGCGAACTGATGAGGGCTTATAATTGGTTTGCAGTTGAAATTGGAGTAAAAGAGTGCCGTATTTTTATGTATCCTATTAATTACCGCTACCAGTGAGGGAAGTTGAAACCTATTAGGACTACATACTGATGAGCAGTTAACACCCTGTGACCCAAAAAGCCACTGTTTAGATGATATTCACCCAGGTACAAATCCTAGAAACCCAGTCCAACCATAAGTTGACCCTGACGGTTATGAAGTAATCTGAGGTGTGGACAGGGTAGGGTGGCCACTACTGCTGATTAGATTTATGAAGAGGCCAGAGGTGCTGGGCTGATTCCATACATGATATCTTAGAGATTGCACAGGATTTTTTTAAACAGAAGAATCGACTGTAAGCCCTGTGTTATGTATAAATGGCATTGATAAAGAGGTTAGAGGTGCTGGGCTGGATTCCATACATGATATCTCAGAGATTGCACAATAATATATTGAAAAAGAAGAATCAACAGTAAGCCCTGTGTATAAATGGCATTGATAAAGAGGTTAGAGGTGCCAGGTTGGATTTCATACATGATATCTCAAAGATTGCACAGGATGTTTGGAAACAGAGGAATCGACTGTAAGCCCTATGTTATGTATAAATGGCATTAATAAAGAGGTTAGAGATACAATGCTGGATTTCATACATGATATCTCAAAGATTGCACAGAATATTTTGAAACTGAGGAATCGACTGTAAACTCTTGTGTTTTATATACATAGATCAACAGGGTAATGATAGTGACATCCAATTATGATGTCTTTACCCCCAAAACAGTGGTAGAATAAGCTGTTTCTTCTGTGATGATTTGCTTGTATGCGACACATTGGTGAAGTTTGTTCTTGTTGTTGTCAACTGTCAGTTTCTTTATAAAAACTATTTGTTTGGTTTCCTTTCATTAATGGCAGTTGGATTATCTTATGGGACTTGCAGATATGAAGAGTCTTGGTGAACTTACTAGAGACTTTGATGTTTAGAATTAGTTGCAAACACCAACAGAGGTGGGCGGTGTGGTGTTTTTATGTGTGGTACTGATTGTGTAACTGAACTAGGGACCTAGAGATTCTCTCTATGGTGATTGTGTGATCATACTTGAGACCTAGATATTTTCCATGTAGTGATTGTGTAATTATACTTGAGATCTAGAGATTCTCCCTGTGGTGATTGTTTAACTATACCTGAGATATAGAAATTCTTCCTGTGGTGACTTTATTACAGTACTTGAGATCTAGAGATTCTCCCTGTGGCAATTGTATAACTGTACTTGAGACTAGAGATTCTTCCTGTGGTGACTTTATAACTATACTTGAGATCTAGAGATTCTCCCTGTGGTGATTGTATAACTATACTTGAGATCTATAGATTCTCCCTGTGGCGATTGTATTGCTATACTTGAGATCTAGAGATTCTGCCTGTAATGATGGTATAGCTGTGCTTGAGATTGTATGTATGCTCATGCAAACTCAACTTGAGACCCAGATATTTACCTAGATCTATGCTTTTAATTTGCATGGCAATATTTCTTTCTTGACTGATCTCTTCAAGCTCATTCTTGGTTAGAAATGATAAAGGCCTGGCAAAATTCAAAGAAGTGAACACAAACAATAATGTACATAGTTGATGTTAAAGAAAGCAGGACGGTATAGTCCTTTAAATGCAGTGCTTTTATATTTGACATATTGTCTGCGAGTGTAGACATGACATGTGGAGTAAACAGGTGCATTGTAACTAGTGTCATGGCAGATAAGGATGAAAAAAATCTGGCCCACAGGAACAACCCTTTAAGACAGACTTTGAGGCACTGGTAAAGACCTGAAGCATCCTACCCTCATTTTGACCCATTCTGGAATAGACAGCAGCATGGTAATCATTTAAACTCCCCCCCCCCCCCCCCCCCCCTCCCCCCAAAGTCTGAAGTCTTGACTTTGCTGCCATCCTGTTGCACTATTTGGGAATCGCTCCTGTATGGTGTGTGTGTTTAAAAGTTTTTTTTTTTTTTTTTTTTGGTATCTCTGACAGATATGTGATGGCTGTAACATATTGCATCATGATGTACCCTGATATATGGTTCCTTGTAACATCCCTTCATTATTCAAGTGTGATATTTTGAAACCACATTCCAGCTCTTCAGCCCTGTCTTCTGCTTGTGGTGGCAGACTGCAAGAGGAAGTGTTGCAGACATGCCAGTGTGGCTGTGATTTGCCTTTGTGTACCTGTTAGATGTCTTCTTGTTGTTCAACAGAAAAATTGCTTAGACTTGGAAGTATTATGTCTGTCTGTGCTGCTGGGTTAGTGGAGAATAGCTCTTGATGTTAGTCACTGCCTTGTTTTGAGATTATAGGCAGTTTACTTGATTAAAAAGTTATTTTTTGGTTATAAATTTTTGAGATGGTGTTGTAACTTTCATGGGAAGTCATATAACTTTCTCGGGGTGGTGTTATAACTTGCTTATAGAGGTGCTGTAACTTTCTTAAGCAGGTTGTCTAATTTTTGTTTGGGTGATGGTATGTCTTTCTTGGGTAGGTGTTATTGCTTTCTTAGGCAGACGCTATAACTTTCTTGGAGTGGTGATAAAACTTTTATAAAGTAAGCCCTTATTAACACCAACTGACATAAGAAGATTAGTTAGTTAGTTAGTTAGTTAGTTAGTTGGGTTATCGTCATTGCACTCCGGACATGTCCATAGGTGCTCAGAGCTCCCCTCAGTATGAACCCCAACGTCCGACGGCATAAGAAGAACACCCAGTTAATGCAAACAGAATTTTGGTCCTGGCAGCAATGTATTGTTTCTTATAGAAACTTTTATCAGTTAGCGTGAATTTATGTTACTGTGAAGTATGAAAGATTTTTAGTCCGTTGCTTCACTAGAACCCATTTAAACATTCCGCTAATTGTTTTAACAACAGATTCAGTTAACTAATATGTTGAAATTGCAGTACTGTAATTTAATATTAACAGTTACTTCTTAAAGTTCTTTAAAGTGTAGTCAGTACGAGTCACATCAAAATTAAAACTTGCGAGTAGTAAATAGGGAGTAATGCAAGAGCAAGACAAAGCAGATGGACGTGTATCTGCAAACGGAAGTTAACTCCTAGAGAAAGTAAACCATAGTGCACTGAAAAAGGTGACAGTTGTTGAACTGTATGGAATCGCCAAGTCTGCCTCATCAACTGTACTTAAAATGCTGTTGCATGAGGTTTTGGGAACAACTCTTAACTGACTTCATAGATCTAAGTACGAAGATATTGGAATGTTGCTTCTAGAATGGTTCAGTCATTGGCATGCTTCCAGTCTACCATTAAGTGGACCTATAATTCAGTCACAAGTAAATGATATTGCTCAAAATGTAGACATTCAAGATTTCAGTTGTTCTACTTGTTGGCTGTACAACAGCCTCCAATAAATGAATCCAGTGAATTGTGACTTAAAGGCCTAATAAAATGGGAAAGCAGAACATCGTGCACAAACACACTAATTAATGTTTCGGCCGGGACTTTTCTCTGCAGGAACTAACTAAACCACCGTAACAAAGGGGAAAGTATTCCAGCCACCAGGGCATCACATGAGAAACTATCAAAAGAGGATAAAAGCAAATAAAGTTGATGATAAAGAAGCCAACAGCTGGTTTTATGAAACTAGAAGAGTGTGAGAAAAGTATACCTTGTGTGGTGTGTACAGTATCAATAAAACTGGTTTTCGAGCAGTAGTACGAGATTCCCAAGTGGAAGAAATTGGGACCTCACTACATAATATTCTTAGAGACAGCAGTGGTACGCTGTAGCCAGCCATCATTGTGGAGATGGCATATTTTAAAAAATATGTTGTGACACTGAAATTTGAGTCCCCTGTTAGCGTTAACTTGGATCAACAAAAAAATTTGTTTTCGATCCTATAGAGTTCGTGTTAGTGAGGTTTTCTGTACAACTTTCATGGGAGAGGTGTCAGCTTTCTTGGGGAAGGTTTTACAAGTTTCTTGGTGAGTAATCATAACTTTCTTAGGCAGGTGTTATAACTTTTGGGAGGCGTTATAATTTTTTTGGGGGGAGGTGTTATAACTTTATTGGGGGTGTTATAACTTTCTTAGTAGGGTATCATAACTTTCTTAGGCAGATGTCATAATTTTTGGGATATGTTCTGACTTTCATGAGAGGTGTTGTAACTTACATGGGAGGTGTTGTAACTTTCATGGGAGGTGTTATAACTTTCATAACAGGTGTTATAACTTTCATAACAAGTGTTATAACTTTCAATGCACAAAGACTCAGAGGTAGGCAGTGTGAGTTTAAAGTTAATCAGATGGATCTGTGTGGATGGAGGGAGATAGATCTTTGTGGGCTGAGAGGGTTAATGAGACAGATCTGTGGGAAGTATTGTTCAAGAGATATTTCAGTAATATTTTTGGTAAGATCAGTTGTGGCTACAGTTGTTTAGATAATCTGTGTGGCTACAGCTGGGTTTTTGTGTGTGTAGACTCTCGGGCACTGAAGGTTAACAGGATAATATGTTAAGTCAAGATGGTGTTGAGAAGTATCTTTGTAGCTACAATTGTTTTAGTAGATCTTTGTGACTACTTTTGCTTTTGGTAGATCTTTGTTTCTACAATTGTCTTGGTAGCGTTTTTGTGTATTGGAGTTTACAGAGATAAAATGTTAACTAGTTGTTGATGAAATGGATCCCTGTGGCTACACTAGTTTTTGTGTATATTGTTAGGACTGCAAGTTATTTTGGTGTATCTTTGTACACTAAGGGTTACTGCGATAATATGTTAATAGTCAGTATGGTGATTAGATAGGCCTCTGTTGTCGGAAAGGTTTATGAAGAAGATGTTTCTCTTTTTATGATGGGAGGACACAAGAATAGGTACAATTTTGTGTTCTGGAAAAAAGATGTTTGCTATCACGTGGCACAGCAAATTATGCTGTGTCTGAACTCTGTCTGTGTGTCTGGCATACATTCACATAAATGTTCTCAAAAGATGAAAAGATGAATTTTTTTTTTTTAAAAATGTCTGTTGCGTGTACCATGTGTGTGATTGTTACTGGTGATGTGACTGTTGCGTGTACCATGTGTGTGATTGTTACTGGTGATGTGACTGTTGTGTGTACCATGTGTGTGATTGTTACTGGTGATGTGACTGTTGTGACAGTGATGGATTGTTGTTTATATTTCCTATATTGTCAGGCTTGTTCCCTAGAGACTTGTACATAGGTGTAATTTAACAGACGGAGAAGACAAAGAATTGTTGCTGTAATTAATAGACACACATATAACAGTGATTCATTAGCAGATGCTGCGTATTTATATTCATAATGTATGACTATAAAATAAATATTTCTGTTTAAGACTGGATTGTAAATTGGTGTGTTTTTATATGTATTTGGTAAGTATGTTTGATGGATTTGAGATTGGTGTATGTTTTTGTTCGTAAATGTTTTTGTTGAATATTGAATTGGATGTTAAATATTGCTATTGGAGATGAATGTTTATTTTTTTGGGTAAAAATTTATGTTAGAGATTGATGGGGTGACATGTCTTTTTAATGGCTGTCCTATCAGCTTCTGTTCAACATGAGTTAGAAAAAAGTTCAGCCACAGATTCTAAAATTCTGTCTGTTGGAAACCTCCAGACATTTTATCAATGACAGGTCTCCATTAACAGTCTGGAGGGGGAACCCTTGAGGCCGTTAAATATTATATAATAATAAAGTAACAGTGTATTGATTGACACTCATATAAGGAAGTAGAAAGATAGAAGAACACGCTAGACAACATACAAATTGAAAGCTGTAGTTACGTGCCGGGAATCCAGCCAGTCACCTCCAGACGTGTGCGCCTCACTATGGAAACAAGCGTACTAAAAACATGGTCAACTAGGCACCCCCTTTATGTTCTTTTAGGCATGTTCTTTGACCCTGCTAGTGAACCTCTTCGACGTCATCTTCATGTTCACTGGCTGGTAACTCTGGTGGAAAGTCCTGTTTGTTCATCCACTCCTGGACTTCAGACTAGAGTTTTGTGTGCACATACATTCTACAGATTTGACTTATTTGTATGCAGATCGTTGGTTCCTTGCCTCTCAGGCAAATATACTCTAAATGCAAAGGAAACACCTCTGATTAGTCCCCTTCTATGACATGCTTGTGGGTCTGTTTTTTTTGTTTGTTCCCTAAATTTGAGCCCCAGAACCCACACAGAGGACAATGCTAATAAACAGTCACCCATCCAGATAAGATAGCATGATACTTCAGATAGTGAAAAGTTGCCCCAATATGATCCTTTTATATGGTGGAACAGGAAACAAATGGGGATTGCAGGGGGGGGAGGGTGTCTTGGGGCTTATTCCTTTTGGGATATAAGCCACGTAGTGTCAAACTGGCTACTGTCTTGGATGGAGAATACAGAAAATAGAATAAAAAAAAATAACTTTCTCCTGAGTAGGTCCGGGTCCTCATTTTGATAGATGCACTTCTCTCGACAAGCATGTCTTGAAAGGTGAACAATTATCTGTTTGAATGTTGAACATAAATTGGATGAATTCAAGATGGGTAAAGAAACAAGAGAAATTGTTGGGCAACTACTGGTAATAACAGTTATAAGAGGTCATACGAATGTCAGCATAGTGCACAGGCTCTGTAGCACCGGCGAGGTTCCTGAAATACTTTTGGCAGATTTTTACCTACCGATTTCCAACTGCTAAGGGATTTTTTACGTGCGCAACAATGCACAGGGGCGTCCAATCTCACTACCCAGAGACCAGGGGGAATTACTCGAAGTCCAAGTCCACGAGAAAAAAGCCCAGCCCTTTGAACCCGGAACCTCTAGTACTCAAGGCGGACACCATGCCTTGGGACCACGCAGACCCCCTCTGGAATTGGAAGGAGGAGGATGAGAAGAAGAACGGGAAGAAGGAACAAGGAGGCGGGAAAAGAAAAAGGAGAAAGAGGAAGAAAAAGGAACAAAAAAGGAGGAGGAAGAAGGAAGAAACAAAAGGAAGAGAGGAAAAGGAGGAGAAAGAAGAACGAAGAAAAATAATGAAGAAGAAGAAGAAGGAAGAGGAAATAAGGTGGAAGAAGAAATGACGAAAAGAGAGGAAGAAGAAATAAGAAGGTAGAAAAAGGAGGAGGAGGAGAAAGGAAGAATGAGGAGGAGGAGGAAGAAAGAAGGAAGAAAAAGAAAAAAGGGAGCAGAAGAATTAGAAGAAAGGCTATGATCACTGGACGTATTTTGTCCAGGTTATATCTCAACACCACACTGGCAATGGATTTGATCATAGACCGGGTCACTGACAACAAATTTGCTCGCCACGCACGAGCTCATGTGCTAAAGAGGCGGGGCACCGCCAGCATATCTTGTGATCTAATTACTATCGGATTGGTCGTTTCAGAGATAACCGTGAATTCTATAGGCTAAACCCACTTTGAGTGACAGTTTCATCAGAAACCGCCGAAAACGAAGTTTCAATTAAAATAACGGGGGAGCGCTCAGTGCATCTCGCTTTGTCCCTGGGACCAGTTAAAACACGATAGTTTGACAAGCCTGTTAGTGCCACGAAGTTTTTGTCTTTCTCCATCTGCTTTTTCCTTTTTATGTTTTTACATTCAAGCACACAACGTGAGGTAATAATGTTTTATTTTATCCAACAATCAACAGCGAAGATATCGGACAGATACGCTATTAGTATAAATCCTTGTCTACGATTTCTAGGAATGTCCTAACGTGATGATCGATACATGGCCATTAAATTAAATGTTTTTACATCCGAGTTTAAGCTTTCAGATATGATTCTTTTTGGACATAATTTGAGTGCTGTTATGTTTGCTGGGTCAAAATGGCCAACTTTTAAAATACAACGGAGCGGTTCTATCCGTATTTAAGTTCTAAAAGTGTGTAAGCTTAACATTGAGTCCTTGTTCATCGGTGTTAGCCCGGAAAATAGATTTGGTGATCACATTGTGTCGGGAATTTCCGTGTGTTTGAACTCTTCTCCGCTGACTGTGACAGGATCAGTTTGATAATTGAATCACGCCTGATTCGAGGAGCCTCAGTGGAGTTGTAGACGGTTTCAATAACGATACAAGTGAGTAGACAAAGTGTGTTTGCTTGAAAATAGCAGTTTCCCTTAAGTTGTCGTATTTGTCGGTTAAAAACAGTATTTAAAATATGTTAGTTTACAAGTTTTGTTGAAAATAGCAAGTTTCCCCATAAGTTAGTTTAGTTTGTGTTCGGTTGAAAAGAGCCAGTGTTTTCTATGATGAAAAAAAATGCTTGAAATTTTTTTCTATGTCTGAATTTGCTTGGTTGAAAGTAATATTTGCTTCCAGTTAGTACACATGACTGGTTTAAAATAGTAAATATTTGATAGAAATTAATATATATATATATATATATATATATATATATACGTGTGTGTGTGTGTGTGTGTGTGTGTGTGTGTGTGTGTGTGTGTGTGTGTGTGTGTGTGTGTGTGTGTGTGTGTGTGTGTGTGTGTGTGTGTGTGTGTGTGTGTGTGTGTGTGTGTGTGTGTGTGTGTGTGTGTGTGTGTGTGTGTGTGTGTGTGTGTGTGTGTGTGTGTGTGTGTGTGTGTGTGTGTGTGTGTGTTTTTTTTTTTCGTTTCAAATAGTGAATATATGATAGGAATTAGTAAATATGTTTGGTTGAAAGTAGGTATTTGATAGCAACTAATAAATATATTTGGTTGAAAATAGTAATTATTTGATAGGATTTTAAAATGTTTAAACATGTTTTGTGGAAAGTAACTGTTTGATAGTTGCGTATTATTTGCAGGACGTTGCAGAATCAACCCTAGCATTTTTTGGCTGTTGTGAATTTAAAATATGTTTAAACATGTTCGCTTGAAAATAGTAACATGCTTGTTTGAAATAGTAAATATTTGTAGGAATTGGTAAATGATGTTTGGTTGAATATAGAAATATTTGAAAGGAGTTGGTATATGTTTCTCTAGGGCTTTAGGCTCTCCAGCATGCCTTGATTTTTCTGCTTGTTTTTGTTATTTTTATCTTTATTTTTTATTTGTTTGAATAATGTTTTGAGCGCACACATGGAGTTGCCGTGAAGGAGCGGCAAGACGCTCGCCTGCGGATCGGAAGAGGGTGGGTTCGCTCCCTGGTGGAGTCAGACTTTTTTCAAAAAATGACCTTGGCTCTTAGGTCGGTCCAGCCTTGAGTGGATACTGGGTGCAGTCCCGGGAAGTAAAGGCGGCTTGCATGAAGTTGACCACATCACCCATCTAGTGCCAATTGGTCTATAAAATATAGGTCTGGCCCTATATGCCCTATACGCCTAAAGACTTGGAAAAGGGTCCTTTACTTTACTACTTTACTTTACTTTGAGCGTTTATTACGCGATCTTACCGCCTGATTCAGGATGATAGAAACTAGACGAAACGTTAGATTTTTTTGCGTTTCCTTTCCTTTCATAGAGATTTTTTAGTAATTGTTTGTATTAAATTTAATTCGTTTTTTATTTTGTGTGTGTGTGTGTATCGGCCCGACTGTAGTCATCCATATTTTCAACACTATGCATGCGTGAGTGTGTTTGTGTGTGTACGTGTCTATGTATGTGGCCGAAGATAGCCCGTAGTTCTTCTTCTTCTAGTTCACTAGCTGGAAACTTCAGTTTAAAGCTTTGGGTGTTTGTCCACCTGCGGACTTTGAGTCTTGTTCCATAACGTGAGTGCTGCATGCACATGCGTCTCACAGATCTGGCTTATGTAGTTCCTAGTCTTTCAGGCAGATATACTCCTACTTCGAAGGATATTCTCAATTAGTCGACTCCTACGACATGCTTGTTGGGGAGGCACTGAGCCCATTCTTGTTTTCCCCCACGATGGGACCCCAGAACCCATACAAGGATAACCCGTAGCTATGTTTTTTTTTTTCTTCTGTACCCTTGATCATCAGGGAAGGCTCGCTCATGGGCCACTCAAACTTCCAAGACCTACAACAGATTGCAACGAACCGCCATGCATGGAGAGTCATGACCTCTGCCCTATGTGCCGCACTCGACACAAGAGGAAAGACTAACTAACTAACTAACCCTTGATCACCCCCCAGTGGAGCATAAGCTACCAACCAGCTCACATCAAGTGGTTACATCTTTTGCTATCGCTCCCCACTCTAGTCCCTTACTTTAAATCGCACAAGTTCACTTTCCTGCGTTTGTTATTCCCTTGACTCTGCTGGTTTCAACGCAAAGAAAACTGACGCTCAACACTCAAGGAGAAGGCGAGACGGATATACAATCAAATACTGGTGCCATCGGAAGTAGATTTCTTCGCTTGCTGTTTAAGATGGCGGCGGAGTGTTTTGGGGAGTGTCGATTCCTAATTCAACATTCAGTATTCAATGCAAAGACATTTTGGTTATACTGTTCTAATGGCTTTTTAAGTGTGTATTCTGTCCAAAACCACTACCTTTTCCTATCGTCTTAATTCACTGTTTTATTATATCTCGGCTGTAAACCCGGACTTCGGCATTGCTCCAGTGCCTGAGTGTTGCGTGTGCAACCGTTTTAACTGATCTTGCTTATTTGTGTGCAGGCTGTTGGTTCCTTGCCTCAGGCAGACGCACTCCGATTTTGAAGGCAAAACCTACCTTTAGTAGCAGTCGAGTGCCAGAGATTTTCGCAGTACTATGGGAGTCCTCGGATTGCCGCCCCTAAAAGTTTCGCACTGTCAAATAAAAATTTCAAATTTATTTTGAGTTCGCTGCTTATGCGGGGCCGCCTGATGTTGCTGTATTAAAGCACGGCACGGCCCTGCGAAGTAGCCTCACTGTGTGCCTCTAGAGGTGCGGTTATACTGCCCAGGCTTGCCTTAAGTGCGATTTTGCTAAACTTTGTGTCCTGACGCGCCGCAGTTGGAATATAATTAGGCACCTCACTGTGATAAAAGTCACTAATCATTAATAACATTAAGTTAGTCAACATTCTGTCTGTCTATCTATCTATCTATCTATCTATCTATCTATCTATCTATCTATCTATCTATCTATCTATCTATCTATCTATCTATCTATCTATCTATCTATCTATCTATCTATCTATCTATCTATCTATCTATCTATCTATCTATCTATCTATCTATCTATCTATCTGTCTGTCTGTCTGTCTGTCTGTCTGTCTGTCTGTCTGTCTGTCTGTCTGTCTGTCTGTCTGTCTGTCTGTCTGTCTGTCTGTCTGTCTGTCTGTCTGTCTGTCTGTCTGTCTGTCTGTCTGTCTGTCTGTCTGTCTGTCTGTCTGTCTGTCTGTCTGTCTGTCGGTCGGTCGGTCGGTCGGTCGGTCGGTCGGTCGGTCGGTCGGTCGGTCGGTCGGTCGGTCGGTCGGTCGGTCGGTCGGTCGGTCGGTCGGTCGGTCGGTCGGTCTGTCGGTCGGTCGGTCGGTCGGTCGGTCGGTCGGTCGGTCGGTCGGTCGGTCGGTCGGCCGGCCGGCCGGCCGGCCGGCCGGCCGGCCTGCCTGCCTGCCTGTCTGCCTGTCTGCCTGTGTGTCCGTCTGTGTGTCTGTCTGTCTGTCTGTCTGTCTGTCTGTCTGTCTGTCTGTCTGTCTCTCTGTCTGTCTCTCTGTCTGTCTCTCTGTCTGTCTGTCTCTCTCTCTCTCTCTCTCTCTAAGTTCGTTCGTTCGTTCGTTCGTTCTGTCTGGCGGCTGGCTGGCTGGCTGTCTGTCTGTCTGTCTGTCTGTCTGGCTGACTGCCTGTCTTACCTGTCTCTCCGTCTGTCTCACTCCTCCAACCCTCAGTCTGTGTGTATGTGTGTTTGTGTGTGTTTATTTGCCAGCGCACATATATCGTTATGTTACTTACAGACCAGCATTAATCATTGGATATTCCACAAGAAGAAGCCACTAGAACAATCGCCCCGGCATCACTCTACCCCAGTTGCGGTGTGTGTGTGTGTGTGGTTGGGTGGGTATGTGTGTGTGTGTGTGTGAGTGGGTGGGTGGTTGGGTGGGTGTGTGTGTGAGTGGGTGGGTGGTTGGGTGGGTGTGTGTGGGTGTGTGTTGTTGGGGGGGGATGCGAACGATTCCGGATGTGACGACTTTTCTTGTAGATAACATTCGTACTGATCGTTCCTATAGTGAAATATTAACTGCGTATAAACAGTTTTTTGTGGAAGTGAGCAATTGTAGCGTTTCCGATTTGGCATTGTTCTCAAAAACGAACTTTAGTCAAGAGTGTGTGCATGTGCTTTATGTATGTGGACTTTGTTGGACCTCGCGACTCGTCGAATGGTCCAGACCTCACGTATTACCCGTGTGGTCACGAGTGTCTTAAAACAGGTCTAATCATACAATAGCCGTGAGTATAAATAAACACAGGTTGTAGAAATTGATAGCTTGTGTGTGATTGCTGTTAGCTAATTAATAATTACACCCAGGCTTTACGGAGCATTAGGAAGAACCTAGCAAGTTGAACTCTGTCGGCACAAGATGGGTGATACGGTTAGCATCAAACCGGCTGCCTTCACTTTCCGGGACTGCACCCGGTACCCACTCAAGGCCTGGTCCACCTTGGAGTCAAGGTCATTTTTGAAAAAAGTTTGGCTCTGCCAGGGAGCGAGCCCAAGACCTTCTCATCCGCACGCGATCGTCTAGCCGCTACGCCACGGCGACTACCTTTTAAATTAAAATATTATTCATTTATCCGTCAGTGGCACAACGGCTATGGGGCACAATGACTATGGCACAACGGCTATGGGGCACAATGGCTATGGGGCACAATGGCTATGGGGCACGATGGTTGTGGCGCAACAGCTATGGGGCACAACGGCTGTGGGGCACAACGGCTATGGGGCACAACGGCTATGGGGCACAACGGCTATGGCACAATGGCTATATGATGCTCCTCTCATATTTGTCACTGACCAGTCGGCACTCGATGGGTGATGTGATAACATGGAGACGAACGATGGGAAGTGACCTGAGTGCGGCACAGGGATGCCAATGATGGGTATTCACTCCTCTCCCCCCCCCCCCCCCCTTTACCCCCTCCGATCTGGGTTTTTTTTTGAAGCCTTGGGTTTAAATTTTGAAATCTGGGTTTTTGTTAAAAATATATCCTTATATAAAAGTGGGTAAATGTTTCGTTTCGTAACGATAAAACTTGTACTTTTTAGCAATCTGGGTTTTTTAAAATTTAGTTTTGTTTTTGCCTATGTAATGCTTGGTTGTTTTTTTTTATTCAGCTAAGCTGGGTTTTTCAAAATCTAATTGGCAGCCCTGCCGGCATCTCTAAAATGGAAAATTGCACTGGACATTGCACAGGACAGAAAAGCATGGAAAGTCCTTTCTGGATTCTCATGTGCCACTAGACATAAAGAGAACTGATGATGATGTACTTTTTCTGACATTTCCTGTAAATAATTTTGGGAATTTTTAAGCCATATTAGAAAGTGTACAGTTCATTTTAACCGATTGTTTAGCCACATAAGAAAGTGTACAGTACATTTTAGCCGATTGTGTTGCCACAATAATAAGTGTGCAGTACATTGTGGGTTATTGTTTGGCGACAGTGGAAATAGCAGAGTAAATTATGGGCGATTTTTAGCCACGCTAAAAAGTGCACAGTGTAATTTTGACGATTGTTTGGCCACATAAGAAAATGCAACACAGTACATTTTGGGCGATGTTTAAGCCAGATTAGAAATTGCTATATTCTTCACATATGTATGTAGAAGAGGGCATTGGCCAGCAGGCTACATTAATAACAAGAATAAAAATTATTGCACAATTTATGCAGCCTCTTCCATGACTTTGAAAAAAAAAAAGCGACAGCAATAAAAGTTAAACTACCAAAAAAAAAGTATCCCCCGTATGGGTTTCTGGGTCCATAATGAGCATGTCGTAGGAGTCGACTATGTGCTCATTCGAAGTCGGAATATTTCTGCCCAAGATACAAGAAACCAACAGCCTGCATATAGGTAAGCCAGGTCTATAAGACTAGTGTGCACAGACAGTGAATGCCAAGAAGAAGAAGAAGAAGAAGAAGAAGAAGAAGAAGAAGAAGAAGAAGAAGAAGCAGAAGAAGAAGAAGAAGAAGAAGAAGAAGAAGAAGAAGAAGAAGAAGAAGAAAAAGAAGAAGAAGAAGATAAGGAGAAAGAAGAAGAAGAATAAGAAAAAGAAAAAGAAGAAGATGAAAATAATAATAATAATAAATGATAATAATAATTATGGATAATGATTGCAATTCAAAGATAAGCTTGACGCATAGACACCAGAACCGGTGATGGGACTCTAGGAGTTGCAGCAGAACGCCACACACACAAACACACACACACACACACACACACACACACACACACAAGATGACCATTTACAAAATAAGAAACAAGAGAAATTATCTTGGATAAAAAAAAAAACCTTTCACCAGTGAAAAGGAGCCTCGGTATATGCATCCTCGTCGATTAGATGCAGCAATGCTGACAGGTCAAGGATATCCACGGCTACTTGCTAAAGTTGGGCCAGTGGGGAGGATCGACTTTATTGCATTGGCTTTTAGTCCATAGGCTCGATCTCTTTCAGCAGAACGGCTGGCCGTTTGCCGAGAGCGTCACGCAAAGCACGAACTTCGAGATCCAGCGATGATCCTCCGGGGACTCCGTAAAAGCGAATCCGCGACCTTTAGAACCAGAGGGAAACGGCTTGACCACTTCTCCACGGACACCTTCTCATAGTTGGTTAAACATTTAATTACCGTTGTTTTGACACGGCAAGGCTAAAGATAGGACGTTCCCTATACGTGCTTTGGCGAATACAAAGAAAGAAAGAACGACTTGTGCACAATCGATAGTCATGGAAGGGTGAGTAGAGCTTACCGGGATTTGTCTAAGTACCTGCAGCAGAAAGATCAATAACCTGCAGTTACAAGCAAGGTCAGTGAGTGGAGTGAACCACCCGACTCAAACAAAGAGCAGTTTTCAGTGTAACAGGTACAGGGGCGCATTGTATTTTCCCACCCGACAAATAGCAGTTCTTAGTGTAATAAGTACACAGAACTAGTAGTACAGGGGCGCATAGTGTTTTCGCACCCGACACACAGCAGTTCTTAGTGCGTTAACGTACACGAAACAAGTACAGGGGCGCATTTATTTCCCCACCCGACAAAAAGAGCAATTTCAAGTGTGAGAAGTTAACGGTTAAAGTCGAGAGGATCGACTTCATTGCACCGGCTTTTATCCCATTTGGCTCAGTCTCTCTCCGCAGAACGGCTAGCCACCTAACGAGAGCGCCGCATAGAGCACGAACTCTGTAGCTCCGGCGACGATCCCCATGGACCTCCGTAAAAATTCGTGCTCGTCAACTGAAGGGCTCAGCCGTGAAGCAAACCCACGACCTTCAGAGTGCGAGGCAAACAGCTTGACCACTTAGCCACGGAAACCCCCCAGTGTAACAAGTACAAGGGTGCAATTAGTTCGAACGAACTAGCGAACTATTTTCAAAGGGTCACAAATTGGGCACGCAGGCCTGTCTTACATTCGGCCCTTCTAAACACCCGTAAATAGTTTATTATAACAAGTTATCTGGACAGTTTTATATACCTTTTTCTTCTTGTGTCTCTCCAGTTACCTCATCTGACTGATAGAAAAGGGGAAAGGGGTGGGGGAAAGTGCGGGGGGAGGGGGGGGTTGTATCTTCCGTTTGCTTTTTCTAAAACATTGTGAAAGTTGATCTTCATTTCTTTAAGGCTGTCCTTGACGTATTCGTTTTCTATTTTCTCTGGTTTTTCTTCTTGCTCCATACTCGTTTTATTTTGTCAACCTGGTTCTCTGGGCCAGTTGGTACCAGGGCATTCTCATCAAGTGGCAACACTATGTGACCTGTTGCTCTTTCAATAATTTTTTGCTCCAATTCAGTCCACCTCTGGTTCCTCCTGGGGATTTGACAGCAGACTGCCTTGCGTCGGTTACAACAGTGGTGTCAAGAACCGACCGTACAGTAGCAATGACAAACTACTGAACGTAAACTTGCCTTGTAAAATCACAAAGATAGAGAGAAAAAAGTGCTGAGTTTGGTTCTACGACGTCCTGTAAAGCACAGGCAACTGGCTGTCTTTATCACTTCGTTTTTTTTTTTTTTTTTTTGGGTAAGGCGTCACCAGAATGCTAAAACCAGTAAACGTTATATGGTTTAAAAAAAGGCTGTACACTGTCCATTGGCTTAATTTACAATTAGATTTTAACTCGCGAATGACCTTCCGGTTCCGACATTGATCATAATAATGGATGACGGTTGAAAACTTGGCTTACGTTGACCGTTCTCGTTGCCGCTTCTCCTCCACTTTCGATGTTGCGAGATTGGTTTGCAGCCGGAGCTAGTGATTTTAGTGCTCCTGGCGGAACTATGAGCTGTGATTATCGGTTATTGACTGTGTTCCAGATTCGTACATAATTTTAATGATGGGTGATATATTTTTCTTCGTTGTGTTCCTGGGACAATTTTTCTTCGTTGTGTTCCTGGGACAATATTTCTTCGTTGTGTTCCTGGGACAAGGCGTTTGCTATAGCTATTTATTTATTTGCTGGCCGTGGCTGCAGCTTGGTCGAGGACATGTGGAGAATGGTTAGTGCCGCGTTAGCGCAGTCGATAGGAGGCTCGCTTTCAAATCCAGCTGCGACTCGCTGCAGCCACGGTCGGTGTTCGAAACCGGGCGGTTCCCAGGGTTCAGCCAGCTTCTAGGAAATGGGTACCAGAGTTGACACTTTGGGGCGAATGGAGGAACGTCGCTGTAGCTACGTAGTTACGTGCGGACGTCGACAATTTCTTATCAGCTGTCCGTACTGGTGGCAGATCATTTATGGTTAATAACCGTGTGCAATGACGCTGGTTCACAACTCCGACTTTACCTTTTAATTTTTAATTTACTAATCGCCCAGCTATTCGTCGAATGAAACTGATTTTCAGTGATGAGGCCTGGTCTCGCAAGTGTGTTTAAGAGGCATGCACCTTATGGTTTGCCAGATCAAATCGTGTGTGTTTTGCTAAGAAAACTTTGTATGGCTACGGCATTCACTTGAAGTATCCATCGTATCTGACTCAGTTTGTGACTGGAATCACTGGCATAGGCGGTTAAGCAATTATGGACCAAGCTCGTTTGCTGTGATGCTAGAACCGTAACGACTAACTAACTAACTTGCGAATGCTAATGAATTATGTGGGGTACATTGAGGGACATGACACTCTTATAAAAACCATATTTGGTGGAAAATGTGAAGGCAAGCTAACAAGAAGTAAACATCGGATACACAGGAAAGGATAATATTAGGAGATGGACGAACAGCAGTCTGAACGAGTTTACATCTAAAGACAGAACATGCTGAGTTTTCGGATTCAATCCTCGTTAAGGGCTGGGATTTTTTTCACGTGGACTTGGACTTCTTGTAATTCCCCCTGGTCTCTGGGTAGTGAGATCGGACGCCCGTGTGCAATGTTGCGCACGTAAGAAATCCCTTGGCGGTAGAAAATCAAAACGAGTAGCCTAAAGGCGCTGCCCAGGCAAATTTGAAGTTGAAATTCTACATAAATTATTCCGGGATCCTCGCTGGTGCTACAGAACCTGTGCACTGTGCTGAGATTCTTCTGACTCAGGCTAGAGTTAGAAGAAGAACGGAGCTTTTATGGGTTACTACCCATGTGCCATGATGTTGATCCGGTATTCAAACTTCAAGCTTTGAGAAGAAGAAACAGCCCGGCAATACTAGTGGTTAGCGCACTGACCTCCAGAAACGGTGGTCGAGGGTCGTCCACTATCTGCTAACCGGTTGCCCCGCGAGAACGACTCTGGTGAAGACTAGCTTTCAAACGTGTGATCTTTAATTTTCACTGGGAATGGAATACTGCTTGGAATAGGTATGCCCATTCTACATCCGCGAATCTGAACCTGTGGGTCGCAACCTCTTTGGGGTCGAACGACCCTTCCACAAGGGTCGCATAAGATCATCGAAAAACACCCATTCACCAAATTTATGAAGTAGCAACAAAAATGATCTGTATGGTTGGTGATCACCAGAGTATGAGGAACTGTACTAAAGGGTCGCGGCATTACCAAGGCTGAGAACCACTGTTCTACATGATCACCTCCCATCCCACCCCCCCCCCCCCCCCCCCCATCCCACCATCTGCTAGTATATATGAAGAATAAGCAGCGGTTACATGGTGATAACAAGGATGTTGGGAATTATTCCAAAAAATAAATCGGCCAACGTGGTGTAGCGGCTACACCCTCGCATGCGGTTCTTAAGGTCGCGGGTTCGGGTCCAGATGGTAGACAGCTGTTTTCCAAAAAAAAATACCTTGGTTTCATGGTCGACCCAGACATGACTGGGTACTAGCTACAATCCTGCCATTAAAGGGGGCCGGCGTGATGCTGACCACATCACCCACCAAGTGCCGATTGGTCTATAAAATATAGGTCTAGCCCTATATGCCCAGTTCGCCTGAAAGCGCGGGGAAAAAGCTCCTTTACTTGTTACTTGATTACATGACCGATAACATACAGGGTTGAATAGGTGCGTGCTTCCTAGGTTAGGACATCAGATGTTAGATAAAAACGAGTACTTACTCTGGCTGAACTTGATTGTTCTAGCACCTGGATTAAAGAGTATGTAAAGACACCCTATTAGGGCCCATCTACGTATTACTTCTTTTTATTCCTTTGTGGGATGCAATTTTTCTTTATTTGAAGCCCTACTCTGGCTCTTGCCAGGGGCCGCAATATAGACCGACCATAAATATGGTCTAATATCTGAACGCGGTTTCTGGGACCTCTCCACGGGTGATCCTCATCAACATGGTGGCACTTTGTGTCATCGAGTTTTTATCGCTTGTGTGATATCCTGTGGGGTAAAAGAAGATAGGCAGGCCCATTTTATGAGTCACTGTCTCCTTAACAAACATAAAAACAACGACGCAGAAGAGATAAATGTAGTAGATGTCTGTAGGTTTGTGACTTCGCTTCTCATGTATAGTCTAATAATAACTAATAACGTTTTCGCTACATTTTGTTTTCTTCAGATCTGGCAGTTGGAGAGTGTTAATATCGTGATTAATTGAAGCAAAGTTCCGTCCAGACGAAATGGAAGATATGAAACTGAGAGATGTTAGCAAGATGACTACAGGGTCCGAGACAACGCTGTCTCCAGACAGGGTAGTTTCTCCTTGTTCTGATGCAGGGCAGAACTCTAGCCCTTCTTCGTGCAGTGACGTTCTCTCTGGTAGCATTGACCATGTCAAACGACCAATGAACGCCTTTATGGTTTGGTCACGTGGACAGAGAAGGAAAATGGCGCAAGAGAATCCAAAAATGCACAATTCAGAAATTAGTAAAAGGCTAGGTGCTGAATGGAAATTGCTGACAGACGAGGAAAAGCGACCATTCATTGACGAGGCTAAAAGACTGCGAGCTCTGCATATGAAAGAGCATCCGGATTATAAATACAGACCACGAAGGAAGCCAAAATCGTTGCTGAAGAAAGACAAATACTCTTACACAATGCATCCGATGATTCCTGCAATGAGTGGATCCATCTCGCAATCATATGCCTCTTTGATGTCACCACGCCAGCCTGCAGAGTTGTATGCCACACCAGCTTCTAGTGCTCTAGAGAAAGATCGAACTCCTTTTCTTCCACCAACGTCTACATATGGACTATATCCTCACCTAGAGGCAGCAGCAGCAGCAGCAGCGTTTGCTGCCTCCGCAGCATCGACCGCTGGATCAAGAAAAATGGAGACAGCAACATATCCTTCATTCCCAGCTCTTCGTTTGCCAGGTGGATTGACCAACCATTTGTTCCCACCGTATCTAAGCGGACACGCTCATCCGGGCTTGTCAAGTTTCCAGCACGCTGGACATGAGCAGATGGGTCAGTATTTATTTCCTTATGTGCCTCCGAGCTATATATCAGCAGCGACGGACTTTCATAAACCGCTGTCTTACGTCATGCTCAAGCCAGAAGGACAATTTTCGCCACCCATCTACAGTTTTGTGATTACTGGACACTAGATAGTCGCAGCAGGGCTGTATTCATACAGCTGACTGAACATATCCGCCATGACTGTATCACGGCAATAGTCGGCTGGGTTCATCCATGTCAGGTCTGGGCAGCATGAGAACTTTATGTCTTTGGTGACCCGTGGAGAACAGTTGTCAAAGCTATGTAACTGCTCGGATTGTAATATTTAAATATCTGACCTGCGGACCAAGGCTTCGGTGATGATTTGTGAACAGCTGATTGTAGAAGTTCCGCGAATGTTCCATTATAATGTGTATGCACCATTACTACAGAATACTATAGACCAAACATTCTTTGATGACTAGGAGAGAACAGTTGATTATAATATGTAGATACTAATGCTAGCGGCCAAAAGTTCAATAGTCACTCCATAAAATAGTTTTGGTCACATTTATGTGACTGCTCCGTATACTGTGCCGGTATTTTAAGTGCGGATGTGCCAAATATATACAAATGGCCACGCCACAGTTTGCAAAGTCCTAATCTCTGCATTTACCTATGTGTAATAATAGACCGAGTCTTTAGTTTCTGAATGATTTCAAATAGTTTATAAACTTTTTGTTTATTAGTAAGTGTGTGTGTGTGCGTGCGTGAGTGCGTGTGAGAGAGTGAGCGAGTGAGTGGGTCAGTGAGTGAGAAGACGCCCAGCTTCTACTCCATACATAGACTCCCGAGCACTCCTTGTTTGCAGAGATGTATGTGTGTTCCAAAGAATGTTCAGGTGCTCTTGTTCTTGTCCCTTGTTGCGTCGGACGATGTAAACTTTTGCTTCTGCTCTGAATCTTGCCCCTTTTTATGATCCGTAATAAACCAGTTCCCTGATGTTTCATATCATGGCGTTTCCAAGATAACCTTCTTTTGCTTGTTACTTAGTCTTTTGTTTTTTGCTTAGTCTTTTGTTTTTTTTACTTTGTCTTTTGTTAGTTACTTTTTTTTTCTTTGTGACTTTGTGTTTTGCTTGTTACTTTGTCTGTTGTTTTTTACTTTGTATTTTGTTTGTTGCTTTGTCTTTTGTTTGTTTCTCTGTCTTTTGTTTCTTTCTTTGTCTTCTGTTTGTTTCTTTGTCTTTAGTTTGTTTCGTTGTCTTTTGTTTGTTACTTTGTCTTCTGTTTGCTACTTTTTTTCTACTGTTTGTTGCTTTGAATTTTGTTTTTTCTTTGTCTTTTGTTTGTTTTTGCTGTCTTTTGTTTGTTTTGCTGTCTTCTGTTTATTACTTTGTCTTCTGTTTGTTACTTTGTATTTTGTTTATTACTTTGCCTTTTGCTAGTTTCTTTGTTGTTTGTTCCTTTCTTTGAGATTTTGTTTGTTACTTTGTCTTTTGTTTATTACTTTGTCTATTGTTTTTTCTTTGTCTTTTATTTGTTTCTTTGTCTTTTGTTTGTTACTTTGTGTTTGCTTGTTACTTTGTATTTTGTTAGTTTCTTTGTCTTTTGTTAGTTTCTTTTACAATTGTTTTTTTTACCTTGTCTTTTGTTTTTTACTTTGTGGTTTGTTTGTTTCTTTGTCTTTTGTATTTTACTTTGTGGTTTGTTTGTTTCTTTGTCTTTTGTTTTTTACTTTGTCATTTCTTTGTTTCGCTGTCTTTTGTTTGTTTCGTTGTCTTTTGCTTTTTCCTTTGTCTACTGTATGTTTCTTTGTCTTTGAAAAGGGGATGGGGGTAGGTTTTTTCTCTCTCTACTTTTATAAGTTTCTTGGTATGTATTTGTGTGTGTGTGTGTATGTGTGTGTGTATGTGTGTGTGTGTGTGTTAGATTATGCCTATTTTTCGTTGTTAGTGGTGGTGTTGTGTGTGTGTGTGTTTGTGTGTGTGTGTGTGTGTGTGTGTGTGTGTGTGTGGCTTCTGTTTCTTAGCGTTTGACTTTTTTTTTTCATTCTTGGTCTTTTGTTTGCTCCTTTGAGTTTTTTTTTGTCATATCATCTTATCTCTCATTTATCCCATCTTATTCGCCACCGTCACTCTTCTCAACTTTTTTCTCCTATATTTTAATCTCACCGTCACTCATCTTTTTCCTCGAGTACTTTCATCTCTGTCATTCATCTCATCTTGTTTTTCTAGTACTTTTATCTCACCATCACTCATCTCCTCATGTTCCTCCTGTACTTTCATCTCACTGTCGTTTCCGTCAGTACTTTTACCTCACCGTCACTCTCATCTCATCTTCTTTCTACGGTACTTTTATTTCACACTCACTCCTTTAATTTTGTTCCTCTGGTACTTAAATCTTACAGTCACTAATCTCATCTAACATCTCCAGTACTTTCGTCTTACTGTCATTCATCTCATCTTGTTCCCCTCACCCCTAGTACTTTCATCTCACCCTCGCTCATCTCGTTCCTCAAGTACTTTCATCTCACTCCATTCATTCATCTTGTTTCTCCCGTACTTTCGTCTCATCGCCACTCATTCACCTTGTATCATCCTGTGCTTACCGTTACTCATATTGTTCCTCCTTAACTTTCATCTCACCGTCACTCACTCACCTTGTTCCTCCTGCACTTTCATCTCAACGTCAGTCATCCTGTGCTTTCATCTCACCGTCACTCACTCATCTTGTTCCTCCTTTACTTTCTGGTGTCGAGATGAAGTATGAAGAGCAGGTGATTGACCATTTCTGGGCTTCCTGTATGAAGATTTCTACGTATTTTGTTCCTCACCGCCCCCCCCCCCCCCCCCCCCGTCTATCGTTGTCCATTGTTTTACATTGTCGGTGACTGTTATCGTTTTACCCCGTCGATCGTTTTACATGGTCACTGTTATTCCCCCTGTCGATCGTTTTACATGGTCGCTGTTATTCCCCCTGTTTATTGTTTTACATGGTCGCTGTTATTCCCCCTGTCAATCGTTTTACATGGTCGCTGTTATTCCCCCTGTCTATCGTTTTACATGGTCGCTGTTATTCCCCCTGTCTATCGTTTTACATGGTGGCTGTTATTCCCCCTGTCTATCGTTTTACATGGTCGCTGGTATTCCCCCTGTCAAATGTTTTACATGGTCGCTTTATTTTTCTATACGTGATTGTTTATTGTCCCATACTGTTTTCTTGGTATAATTTGTATGCCAGTACAACTAGAGCAGGCATTTCTCCTTTCCCTTTTAAGGTCTCGGGTATTTAGCATATTTTTTTTTTTTTTTTTTTTTATTTGCTCTAGGTCATGCTGGTATGTTAGGAAAATGAGCAGGCGGACAGACTGGCCGGTTCTGCACCACTTGGTGGTGAACAGATGTACGATAAACATAAGAGATTGTGTGGACCCTTCGGTAGAGAGTTAACAGTGAGCAGGTACACATGGGTCATTGTGGTCTGAGGAGAATGGAGCTGCGAGTAGTTACCTTGAGAGCTGGTCGACCATCAACGCTAAAGGAAAGGCGAGGCGGGTGTACAATCAGACAGTGACTGGTACCATCAGAATTGGAACTCTTCGCTTGCTGCTGAAGATGGTGACGGAGCGCTAATGGAAATGTCAGAGTGCTATGATGTCGATTCTTAATTTAACATTTAAGTTAGCGCTAACTTCTGTAGAGTTTACATTGCAAGAAAATAGTTTCTTTTTTCCCCGTTATAATCCTAAAGTTCTCCCCTCCCCCCAGGTATACTTTCATTAAATTTGAAACTGTCCCTTTCAGAGACTGTCCCTGTCGGAACCTGTGTATATCGAAAATTGTCCCGATCATACTTCCCGTGGTTTTTGAGACCATTCTTTGGCCAGGTCATTATCTCAAGTGAGTCAGTCCCATCCTTGTAAAAAAAACCAGAGACTATAATTATTAACCTGAATCAACCTTTCTACAAATAGCTTTACCTCCGGCGATACTCCCAGTTATTTTAAGGCCCGTGTTTGCCAAAGACAAGGTCTGAGGTGATTCAGTCTTACGTACACAACATAATCCCATCCCATCCCCTATTTTTCTTCCCCCCCCCCCCTTTCATAGCAACAATAACGGCCAGCCACCCTTGTTTTTCTTCCAGCAGCTGTAAAGTAAAGAACCTTATCCCACCCCTTAATGTATATTAGGCATACTGGGCTTGACCTATATTTTTTAGACCCATCAGCACTCGGTGGGTGATGAGGTCCACATCACACCGGCTGCCTTTACTTCCCATGACTTAACCTACGTAAGGCTGGGTCGACCTGGAAGCTTGTCATTTTTGAAGACAAAAAAAGGTTCGGCTTCCTTTGCAACAGTGCCTGCAACTTATTCTAACTCTGTTGCAACTTGCTCACTGTAAGACTGATCTTGCTCCAGTCTTTATCTTACTTCGACATCTATGTTTGTTTTAAAAAAAATGTCCAAGCCTGATTAAAGACATTATATTGTTCTAAAAATCACAGTAGAGGAAAAAAAAAGATGCGTGCAAGATGCAGACAGCGATATAAGTGGGCTGACAACACCAGGAGATGGGCTAACAGTAGTCAGAGAGTGTTGCGTCCAAGGCAAAAGTTGGATATCCATTGTAACCAACAAACAGTAGTCAGAGAGTGTTACGTCCAAGGCAAAAGGTGGATATCCATTGTAACCAACAAACAATAGTAAGAGAGTGTTGCGTCAAAGACAAAAGTTGGATATCCATTGTAACCAACAAACAGTGGTCAGAGGGTGTTACATCCAAAGCAAAAGTTGGATATCCATTGTAACCAACAAACAGTAGTCAGAGAGTGTTACGTCCAAGGCAAAAGTTGGATATCCATTGTAACCAACAAACAGTAGTCAAGAGAGTGTTACGTCCAAGGCAAAAGTTGGATATCCATTGTAACCAACAAACAGTAGTCAAGAGAGTGTTACGTCCAAGGCAAAAGACAGCGTGTTGGATATCCACTTTAACCAATCATCACTGTGGGAACGGCACTTGATTCAACACTGGAAGCTTGTATTGTACGTTTATCATATGAAATATTTGCTAATCCAGAAGAGAGAATGGTGTTTGTTACACAGGATGTTGTGATGATTTCGAATTGAAATTTATTGTATGACATTGTAAATGTTGGCTGTTCAGCAAAAGCAGAAGGTGTGTGCTCACTATTGGCAGGTTATGATTGTTGAACATTAAACACTAATTGACTTTATTCCACCTTTGTTGATTTAATGGCATTTAACCGAATTGGAATGTCTATTAATAATATGTGAAACCAACCATGTATTACCAATATTAAACCTAAACTTGATAGGGTTAATCAGAACAACAAGTGCCTGTAAAAGTCGGATGTGTCGACTGAAAAGCGCTCATTTCGCAGCCAAGTTGTAAACGGGTACAATGTATTTACATCTCGGATAAACGCCAAAAAAAAAAAAAAGAAACCTAAAGAAAAAAAAAAAAAAAACCTGAGAAACATTCATTTAATGCCGACAGAGATCAGAAAGTGAGAGATCTGGACACAAGTGGGGGCGTAGTAACCGTGGTAGATGTAATAAGAAAACGATAACGACCTGAAGAATGGTACAGCCATGTATCTGGGCAGTGGGAAGACGGGTTCTCTTTACACACACACGCACGCGCGCGCACATACACTCACACACACACGCATTGTTTCGCTGTCATACACACAGACGCGCGCCACAAACACACTACTATGTAACTGACTATTACTAATGTACATCTCATAGCATTATGTTTGCATCTTACATTTAGTCAATGCATACTAAAACAATCCAGTATGTGTCCCATACAAAGGATAAATATTTGGCCAATGCTGTTAAATATGGATAAAGGCACGCTTCGTACAGAGTGGCAAGCATCGCTTCAAAGGTCAACTGTAATTTGCGTCATTTGGATATCTTCTCGGGGAATCAAGGTGTGACGAGAAATGAACACACAGACGGACTGGCTTGAGTTGTACGACTAGTTGATAAACTGATACGTGACAGGCTAGATGTGGTTATCACCTCTTGGGTCTAGTTAACAATGCTGACCCTCGAATAGGTCATTGCTGTATTAAGAACATTGTGCAGCAGGTAGTAACAGCGGATGTGACCGACACTCTACACTCAGAGGAAAGGCAAGACGACACATAGTCAAACTGTTACTGGTAGCATCGACATTGCAACTTTTCGCTGGCTGTGGAAGGTGAGGGCGGAGAGCCTATGGAAATGACCAGAATGCTGTATTGTAGTTCTTCACTCACTTTAACTCATTTGGCCCTCCTGGGTGTGGAACACAGATGATTTTGTTGTCGTTACTGCTTCAGTCAAGCTGTAGCTAAGAACTTAGCTAGTTGAAAGGAATGTACCATGAAAGGCAATCTTCTTCTTCTTCTTCATGTTCTTCTTCTTCGTGTTCACCGACTGTAAACTTTAGAAGAAAGTTCTGGTTGTTCAGCCGCTTCAGGGCGTCGATCATGTTCTAGAACTTGAGGTTTGCGTACACTTTTATTGACTCGCATTTTGTATGCAGAACTGTTGGTTCTTCGCATCTCAGACAAATGCTTTCCCCTAATTGGTCGCTTTTTACGACATGCTTATTAGAGGGCAGTGGGTCTTTTCACTTTTTTCCTCCACTCCGCCAAACTGGGTCCCGGAACCCACACGGGAAACGAAAGCCAATAATGTGTGGACCAAGGAATAGAAAGAGAGTCTGGCCATGTTAGCGATGGACAGAGTTGAGTTGAGTTGAACTGAGTCAAGAATTGACATCACAGCACTCGGGGCATTTCCATGCATGCTTCGTCCTCATCTTCAGCAGCCACGACAGAGTTTAAATACTCATAGTACCGGTCACAACCTAGTTATATGTCCGTCTTGTCTTTCCCCTGAGTTTAGTGAGCCGGCCAGACCCTCTGGTTAAACCCATGTGCCTCATTCTCTCCTGGCCATAATAATCTTCAATCTCTACTGATTTCGTTGCTTATTGGACAGAGAAATTGAGTTACTGTTGACTGTAATGTTCGAGGCACACAACAGGGAACGCCCTCGCTCTTGATACCTGCCCTCAACACTACCTCGTGCATGATGGCATGCTCTTGAAGCAATTAGACATAAAGATGGTAAACTTTATTTGTTTGTAAAGTAAGAGTGAACAATCCATTTGTGCACCAGTGGGTACTATGTTTCAGTGCCAAACGTGGACACTTACACCCTCTAATGAACATAAAATTGTAACAATAGAGATGATATGCCTTATAAGAGCTGCAGGAGTTTCAAGGAAAGGCAGAATACGAAATCACAAGATCAGACGAATGCTGGGAATAAAGCCAGTCTTACACGTCATCAAGGAACAACAAATGAAGTGGTTTGGACATCTAACAAGAATGCCCTGGTTCTATCTGCACTAAAACGTAACAAAGGGTATAGAGCGAGCGGAAGACCTCGGAAAACATGGAGTGATGATATTAATAATAGCCTTACAGAAATACACATCAGTCTTAATAGTGCTCTTGACAGAGCACAACAACGAATGTTTACCCCCCCCCCCCCCCGACACTTCGATGAGGTACAAGGTGGAAGAGGAGAAAAAGAAGAATAAAAAAGAAGAAGAAGGGTACTAGCTTTATGATGCTAGATTAATATTTTATTGACCAATCACCTGATTGATGAATGATGTGATTAACGTTACACCGGCCGCTTTCACTTCCAAGGACATTACCTGATACCCATTTAAGGCTGAGTCGACTTTGGAGGGTTATGTGCTTGTTTCCCGTGCTGGTTCTGGAGCCCCATTTCAGGCACAAAAGAGCAGACAACTGGCTCCCTTAACGTTACACTTCGTAAACCAAAAGTCTACATACAAACAAGTCAGATCTGAAAAACGGATGTGCACGTAAAAGTCAAGATCTAAAAAGAAAACCAAAACCGAGAAATGGAAGATAAACCGGAATATCTCCCCCCTGAGTTTACAGCTGGTAACAAGAAGAGGAAGAATTTGCTTTTTTGAAGGTTATTACCACGCTCATTTATGTTCATTAATGTTTCATAGTTTCCGAATGGGACTCTGGCCATAGCAAATCAACACATTTCACTTGGGCGCTACCCAGAGCACAACAAAACGACACACATCATTTGTGGTGGAGGTGGGGGGGGGGGGGGGGCGCCTTTTGTGCTTGCATACTGAAATCTGACACATCGCTTAATTTTGCATTATAACTACCCACTTTACACTACTAAAGCCTAAATTTCACACGATTTCCATTCTGAATACGTAGCTTTATGTAGTGTGTGTATATATATATGAGTGTGTGTGTGTGTGTGTGTGTGTGATTTAATATTGTTAATTTAGTGTGGTGTTGTAAATCATTTCTGGGTTAGTTCTACGTTAGTCTCCCCAGACCCCGCCCAAATACACACTAGCTAACTTCTGATTGGTAGTTTCAGAGCCCCGTAACCTTCGCACACGGTTAAGGGATTTTCTGCAATGCAGTTGATATCGCGTGTTGCATATGTTAGCACGCCAGCGCGTTTTAACACCTCCAAAACATGGATATACTGGGTCTAACACAACTCTCCCCCTCCCCTCGCCTCTGGAGAGGGCTGCAGCCTATGCCACTGGCATTTTCTTTCTCGGAATGAAAACGCAAATGCAAGACATCACAGAAACCAAACAGAGCGGGACACACCGGTAACCTTCAGGACCAGCCAAAGAAGCTTGTGAACAAAAAGTGACCTACTCTATTTAGGGAGACTAACGTTCAAACTAACCGTCTAAATATTGACTCAGGCCGTTTCCACACCCTGTGGATCCCCGGCCGACCAAGCCTGTATTAAAATTACCATAACAATGTTGATACTCCCGAATCGACACGCAACAACAAGCTAGATCTTGTAAGGGCCCTTTGAGAGTGCATGAACAGAGCGTAGGCATAAATAGATAATTACGGTCTGAGGAGAATGCCGCTGCGAGGAGCTACCAGGGGATCTAGTTGACGCTCAACACTTAAGGGGAAAGCGAGACGAATGTACAATCAGACATTTATTGGCACCATTAGAATTTGAACTTTTCCCTTGCTGCTGAAGATGAGGACGGAGCGTTTATGGTAGTGTACCAAGTGATATGATGTCGATTCATAATTTAACATTCGACATTCATAGTTGAGACTGCATGCGGCTGACTTATTGAACACTACACACACAGCAGTAGTACCTGTTAGGAAATTCCTCATTCACTTTCCTCCTTCTCCTCCTCCCATTTTTCTTGGAAGGTCTCAGTGGCGAAGTGGTCAAGCCGTTTGCCTCGCGCTCTGAAAGTGTTGGATTCGTTTCACGGCGGCACAGTTCAGTAAACGACCCTGGGGATCGTCGTCGGAGGTCGTGCTGTGTGCGACGCTCCCGGCAGGCAGTTGGCTGTTCTGCGGATAGAGACTGAGCCCTATATGATAAAACCCAGTGCAATGAAATGGATCCTCTCACCTTTAACTCAACCGCTTCTTCTCTTCAGTCAATAAAACCAACAGAGACCTCCGGCTCTAGCTCTCACACATAAACACACTTGATACACTGGACACCTTCCCGTGTGGGTTCCGGGGCCCTATTGTAGAGAAAACTAGAATAGACTCACTACCTTCCCAATAGCATGTCGTAAGAGTCGACTAATTAGGAGCTTTCTTCGAAGTCCGAGTGCATCTGCCTGAGAGGCAAGGAACCAGCAGTCTGCATATACAAATAAGTCAGATCTGTAAAACGGATGCACACACAACACTCATCTTCTGGAGTCCAGAAGTGGATGAACAACCAGAACTTCCCACCAGAGTTAACAGCTAGTGAAAGCAAAGAAGAAGAAGAAAACATTGGACACCATAGTTCATATCTGGACATTTGACGCGATGAAAAGTGACACGTACACGGGTGTCTGTTTTTGGTAATTCCTTCTGCTGGGTGGTTTAAAGCAAACACCGGTCGTGTGTGCTTATATAATGTCTGTTTTATGGGGCCCTGAGTTTTTGTGCTTTGTCTGTGATCAGGTGACAGCTTTAACAACATTCTGCCGCATGAGGGTTCACGGTTCAGTCACTTTAGTAGCCACCGGTAATACGCATAACATTATCAAAACGGTCACGCAGAACGGCTCCATATCAAATAAGTGTCGTGTATATTCTTGATTTTTATGTCTGATCATCTCCCATGCTGTTCTTTCACACTGATTTTTTTTTCTCTATCTGTTTTATACATCCTGGATTATCTCAGCTGCTCACTGAACCATCTTGTCTCATGCGTGACAAGACCGAACAATAAAAAGTTAAATGTGAGAGGATCGACTTTATTAACCGGGTTTTATCCCATATGGCCCAGCCTCTCTCCGCAGAACAGCTAGCTGTCTGCAGTGAATGCCGCACCGAGCACGACCTCCGTAGCTACAGGGACGATCCCTATGGATCATCGTAAAAATTGCTCTCGCCAACCTGCAAATCAAAAAAAAAAAAAAAAAAAAGAAAAGCCGGGGAAGACAGAGAAACAATATATCAAGCGACTGAGATGATGAACTGCGACGCCCAGCGGCATAACTGGATATTGACAATCGATTTATTGAAACGAACCCACGACTTTCAAAGCACGAGCAAACGGTTTGACCACATCGCCCCCCCCCCCCCCCTCTTTTTCCCTTCCTCCGCACTGACAAAAAATCGTCCCTATCTGGGTAAGGAAAAAGTTATGGTCAGTAGGTTAGTTCCACGTTAGTTCTCCCCAGTGTCCGCCCATATACACACTAGCTAACTTCTAACTGGTAGTTCCTGAGTCGCCCG
>CAJHNH020002085.1:105000-115000 GCA_905116865.2 Candidula unifasciata
ATAGCGCTTCCTCGCCAATAAATGCTATTGGTCCTTTCTGTCGGTGTATTTACGCTTGTTTGCGTAAAAAGGGAGTGGGGGGGGGGGGGGGGGGGGGGAATATAACGCCAGGCTGAAATTATAAGTCGCTAAAATAAAGAAAGCTTCTGAAGACGTTTTAAATCGTGATTTTTTTCATAATGAAAAATACAAAATGTTCGTGCCATTCTCAAACAAAATTAGGAAAAAAGTAATAGAGGCGCATGAAGTGGTTGGTGTTAAAGTGATGCTAGGAGAAAAGCGAACATTTATCGCATGAATGACATGGACACAAAAGACAAGCATGCACATAAAAGAAATTACTTTGACAATAACACACAAAAGAACGCAGGATTGTCAATATTGTCAGCCCTCTTTCAGTCTGCGATTAAACCTACTTAGGTGATTGTTCCTGTGAAAGGGAGAGAATCGCAGTGTTAATTTGAGTGATGAGAGTTAAATCTCAGTGCTCCCTGCTGTTATGCACTTATTGTACATTGAAAAAGAAATCCCATGCGATCTGACACGTATTTTGAAAACCATAAATGGAATAAAGGGAATGTCCCTGTACGCTTAGTAGTTCCATTTGTTAAATTTTCTTTGCACTCTTCTTACTAAGCCCTTTTATTTGAGAGCTGGAAAAAAAAAAGAGAAGGAACAGAACATAAAACACATCATTCATTACAAGAACAACAACAACGGAACAAAGACAAACAGCGCCAGACAATATCAGTAATCACTAAAACGTTGTATCGTATTTTCCTATAGAACAGTGCTTGCAGTTTGAATAATGATTAGCTTAGTCGATGATTGGATTAGTTACCGGGCTTCGATTAATTCCCGTTGGTTTTCGTGGCAGCGCTACTAGTGGTGAACGTTTGTTCCATGTATTTTGTTGTTACCGTTGAGTTGTGAAGTGTCAGTGTTTGTTGGTTTCCGTGGCAGCGCTACTGGTGAAAGTTTGTCCCATGTCTGTTGTTGATACCGTTGGGCTGTGACGTGTCAGTCTTCGTTGGTTTCCGTGGCAGTGCTACTGGTGAAAGTTTGTCCCATGTCTGTTGTTGATACCTTTGGGCTGTGAAGTGTCAGTCTTGGTTGGTTTCCGTGGCAGCGCTACTGGTGAAAGTTTGTCCCATGTCTGTTGTTGATACCGTTGGGCTGTGACGTGTCAGTCTTCGATGGTTTCAGCAGCAGCGCTCCTGGGTTAAAGCTTTTTCAATGACGGTTGCTGTTGAAGTTGGGCTGTGACGTGTCAGTCTTCGATTGCTTCCGTGGCAGCGCTACTCAAAGTTTGTTCCATGTCTGTTGCTGTTAGGGTTGAGCTGTAAATTGTCAATCTTTGTTGGCTTCCATGGCAGCGCTAACTCTTTGAGTCTCATGGACTGCATCTTACGTTCATAGGTTCCTACCTAGAAGCCTAGTTAACGCCAGTTGCACCGATTTTAAGTCCCCCTTGACTAGCTTTAGGCCTCTGATGCTAAACCCCCTGGGACTCAAAAAGCCAATGGTAAAAGTTTGTTCCATGTCTATTGTTAATACCGTTGGGCTGTGAAGTGCCAGTCTTCGATGGCTTCTAGAACTTCAGTTTAGAAAGAAGGAGGGGGGGGGGGGGGTAGAGCCATTGCCCATTAGCAAGTGTGTCATGAACGAATCAATCATTTAACTAATCAGAAACTGACATCACTGCACTCGAGGCATTCTCACATGTGATCTTCACTAGCCAATCAAGAGTCGACATGCTAATAGTACCAGTTGCAATCTGATTAAAAGTCCGCCTTTGTTTCCCGCTCAGTGTTAAATATCTTCCTGAACCTCTAGACACAACTCCCTTTTTTCAATCCCAGCTCCCCCCACCCCTCTTCCCGCCCTTCCGTCTGGCAAAAGGTGAATTATTCATGGTTCGCTGAAATCGACTCGTTGAACCAAAAGGCCCTGCTGTCGTAGCCTAGCTTTAAACCAAAACACAACATAACAGCTGCCCTTCTAAGGACGAACGCAGAAGGAAAAAGAAGAAGAAGGTGAAGTTAAAGTAGAAGAAGAAGAAGAAGAAGAAGAAGAAGAAGAAGAAGAAGAAGAAGAAGAAGAAGAAGAAGAAGAAGAAGAAGAAGAAGAAGAAGAAGAAGAAGAAGAAGAAGAAGAAAGAAGAAGAAGAAGAAGGGAAAAAAAGAAGAAAAAGAAAAAGAGGAAGAAGCAGAAGAGGAAGAAGAAGAAGAAGCAGAAGTAAAGTAGTAGTAGTAGAAGAAGAAGATGAAGAAGAAGAAGGAGAAGAAGAAGAAGTAGAAGAAGAAGAAACAGCAGAAGTAGTAGAAGAAGAAGAAAGAGAAGAAGAAGAAGAAGAAGAAGAAGAAGAAGAAGAAGAAGAAGAAGAAGAAGAAGAAGAAGAAGAAGAAGAAGAAGAAGAAGAAGAAGAAGAAGAAGAAGAAGAAGAAGAAGAACAACAACAACAACAACAACAACAACAACAACAACAATAACAACAACAAAGAAAAAAGAAGTGCTATGCCTGCGCATATTCTAGAGAGGACCATGGTGAAATTGGGTGAGCAGTTGCCTTTCTAGTCACAAAGTCCGCCCATCACATGATCATCAGCTTCCACATTTGCTGTGAACCTAATAAGTACCAAGCAACTCATCGTGAGTTTGCTAACTTCCACTGACGAACCTACGTTTCAGATTGTTTATGTCTGACTTAAATTCACTTTGGAGACCAGATCAATTCACAGTGTACGCTTTCGCAGTTAGTGATTACACTGGCAAAGGTACCGTGTGATGTCGTCCTCCTCGTCTCGCTTCGTGTATGCACACGTAACTAGTATCGCAGAAGTAACTGGTAGCTCTCACGTGATATAGCTTTTGCATTTGTGGTGTAAGCATGCAGCGAGCGCTCTTTTTGCTTGGCTCAATGGTAAACAGAATGACGTGCTTGTAAAAAATAGTAAAAACTAATAAAAAACAGTGAAAGCAAAATGAATTCTTCTTTGGCAAAGTAAAACTGAGACATGTACATCTCATCACTGTTCAGTTTTTCAACTCACTCTGGCTCACCGCTTACCTTGCCGTTTTGTTACCTATAATTATTATTTTAAATCCTCTCAGTCAAACTATTACTTACGATAATTTCTTAGAATAGAATAAGTTTAAGCAGCATATTTTGGTACTCCAAGAGTTGAGCGAGATACGTAGAGAGGAAATGTTTGCCGTGCAGCGCTTGAGTTCGAAGTCGGCCCAGATAAATGGGTACCAGGGAATGCCCTGCGAAGTAAATGCGGTCCTTATGTTGACCACAACACCCACTGACTCCCAAATGACCTTTAAAATCAGGGTCACTGTTAAAGAAAGAGTCCTTTTTTTTAACCAGCGCTCAATGGATGTTACTGGCCATGTATGCGAAATCACTGGAGAGAGTTAATGAAGCGTAACAGGTTGGGAATGTAAACATGTGGGGTCACCGGAAGAGAGTGGAACATGAGCCACTGGGGAAAACAGGAGTCGCTTGATACTCACGGATGACTGCAAACTCCCCGAGTTGTGTGGGAAATTTGAGTCGGTCGGTTTCAGTGTGTGGACGTGCGGAAATGGTGCAAGTCCAATGGTTGCATGCACCGGGCTATGCGACAGTTTTAACTGTTTTATTCTGGGGAGCTCCTGTAAACTGTCCAAATGATTGTGATGGATCATGAGTTGGACCCGGAATTCTATCAGTGTGATTGTCTAGAATGGACCTGTATCGGCCATGTACGTGGGATCGGCACGGTTGTGGTTATGTGGCACGCTTGTTGCGGTTCTTTCAGGGCACAGTAGGTGCTCCGGAACTTTGTGGACGTTGACCAGTGTGGAATTGTGATTGGTCACCGGAAGTATCGAAGGCTGATGAACGGGATGTTAGTGATACTTCAATGAGTGGCTGGGGTGTTGCAGGCACCCGAGACTTAGTTTGCTGAGATATATTGTCCATGTCTGGAGAGACTGCTGATGTGAGTATGTTGGAGGCAGCAGTAGACTTGACGATGAGTCACAGATCACTAAGTCATCTTTGTCGCAATGTGTTCGTCCATGAATAAGAGACTGATCGCGATACAAGATCATATTTGGCGTGGTAAAGTATATTACAATACTCGTACACACACCAATCTGTGCCGCGCCAATGAGAGTCGGCGGCATGATTCGTGGACAGGGGGAATCCAGTGTGTAAGTGTACGGATTGGCATTTATAAACAAAACCCCCCTAGATTCTTGGCCAGACCACAAAGAATAGGAAACCAAATAAGATAGCTAAGGAACCTTCCTTCATATAGCAGGCCTCCGGGCGGCTGAAAAAGGATCAATTTTGAAATGTTTGTTAATCAACTGAAATTGGAAAATTAGATACTTAGCCAGCATGCTGTACATCCCCGACTGCACGCGCCATCCATGTTTTAGATTTACTTTCTCTTTTTCTTTGCTCTCTTGAGGTCGTAAATGGATCGCGCCTGTTTACAGCATAGCTGTGATATTTGCACCTCTTCCCTGAAACAAACACCGACTTCTTCCGTTATGTGTTGCCCTGTTAGTACTTGCCGTAGTATGTGAACGTGGATACTCAGTCTTCAAACATTACCCCACCTTATGCTTGAGAGCCTTACTGCTATCACAAACAATCATTTGTGTCTGTGTGTAAGGCCAAGTTGACGGTTTTAGCTGTATTCTGAAGCTATGTTCTTCTTCTTCGCGTTCACCGGCTGTACTCTAGTAGAAAGTTTTGGTTGTTCGTCCACCTCTAAACTTTCGTTTCGTTCCAGGACCTGACTGTTGCATGCACATCAGTTTTACAGATCTGACTTATGTGTATGCAGATTGTTGGTTTCTTGCCTCTCAGGCAGTTGCACTCCGACTTTGAAGGACGCCCTCTTCTAGTCGACTCTTACGACATGATTGCTGGGGAGGTAGTGAGTCTGCTCTTGTTGTCCCCATACAGTTGTCCCAGAATCTACACAGAGAATTTTAGGCCTATGACCGTCTGTACATTCTTGAAGTTTTTCGATAATCATGTCACAAGACTAGGTCCTTTGCAGGTCCGTAAGGGTGGAGGGAGGGGAGTGGGGGGGGGGGTGCAACTAGGCACTAAATTTGAGCCAATATGTTAAGAGAACGAATGCTATCGACGATGCTACCACGGCTACACATGTCTAGGTTTGGAGTGGTTGGGATTCAAACCCATGCTACAGAAAAAAAGACAATGGAACTGACGTAGATGAGTGAATATCATGTTTATTTCTAGGCCATGGGACAAAGGGTTCGAATCCACATACAGTCGATAGTTGAGGGGGGAAGGGGGTCTAGAGGGACCTGGTTTTCCACGTGAAGTTTGGCTGCAATGGATCTGCAACAGGATCAATCTTTCGGCAAGACGTTAAGAACGATTCAAGTGGAGAGATAATCGCAAGAGATGAGGACATACTAAAGGATATCGAAAAATATTTCACAGGGTAGGACCAGGTGGCTTGTGGACGGCCTAAACATGATGATGTTGATGATAAAGAGCAGGAAGAGGGCGATGATGATGATGATGATGATGACGGCGGTAATAATGATAATGATAACGAATTGTCATAATAAACATTTATGTTTAAGTTGTTACTTTAACTTCTTTCGAATAAGAATTCCACCATTCAAAGATAACAATTCAAGCTAACATTAAACAAGACAAGAAGGTTTTCTGCAATCTGTCCTCTTCGAATTCACTATATGCCTCTTGTTTTGTGTCCACACCAGCCTCATAGCTCCATGATTTTAAACTCCCATTAGCGAAAGACGCGAAGAAAGAGATCTCATAGATTCTTTTTTCCAGCTCCATCAACGGGAAACAATTTCTGGTCCTGCCATTGTCATGGAAAATATCAGCCTCCATTCAAATGTGTACAAACTCGGCAAAAGATCTTTCCATTGAGTCGCTGCAGTGTAATTTTGTCATGCGTCAGTTCTATAGAGCGTCCTGAATGGTCTGGCCTGCTATGGGACACTTCATCTTCAATGTAGACTATCTTTTTTTTTTTTTTTTCGATGAAACATTCGTTCTTCTGTCGTGTTGTCAATAAAAAAGGCGACAATTCATCACTTTCCCGATGTTTGTCCTGCAATAATAAAGGAGCATTTAAAAATGTATTGTACACACGGAAAAAAAAAAGGGGGGGGGGGGGTATGGAGGTGGTTGGGGCGTGGGGAGAGGAGGAAAAACCAGGAAGGTTAAAATCGGTGCTGGTTTAACGGCACAGCTAGCCCGGCTCTATAGCGTAGTTGGTTAAACTTTACTTTCGCGGCGGCCGGGTGACGAACTTCTTGTGGTCCGGGTTCACTCCCGGGGGTAGGCAGAAAAGCCACATTTCTCCCAGATTAATGTACCTATAATGGAATCAAGGCCGAAGGGTTGCGATATTCATAGTACCGAGCCAAACGGTTTACAACTCCAGTCTTCTGGATACTTGAAAAAAAACGGCACAGCTTTAAATTTGTGAATACAAGACATGCGTTACATAAACTTGTTGTATCTGTGCTAGTATTTATTGCTAAAAGTATTACATTGCTGGTCTGTTAAACAAAACAAAACAAAACAAAAAGTAAATGAAAGTAAACAGTTTTTTCCCCCAAAAATAATGTCGCATTCTCATAAGCTGATAGTTTCATATTATTACATGCTGCTTTGCACTCACTGGGCGATATCAAGCCGGCCGTCTTTACTTCCCAGAATATTACTTAATACCTACATTAGGCTGGGTCGACATAGGGGCCACAATCAGTTAAAGACAGTATATCCGCCTCGACGTAGATTGAACTCAAGACCTTCGGGTCGACAGGTGAGCACTGCTACCCTAACGCGGTTCTCCTTATTTGGTCTGTACGGGTTCAGTAAATTAGACAGGGAAACAATTTTTAAAGTAGAAGTTGGAAAAAGAAAAGGTGCTAATGTGCCATCTTAAGGAAGAAATGGAGCTCAGAAAATCATATCAAGAATAATATTTGAGACGCCTTGGTCATCCACTGCACCTAGGTCAATTTCCAGTCGTCTCGACATTGTCCTGCTATTGGGTCAGAATGGACACAGGCGAGAGAGTGAGGGCGACGAATTGCGCAAATCTTTCTCACTTAAATTCAAGTCCTTGCGCAAGTCACTTTCATCCAGCTATCACTTTAGATGTAAGTGGTCTTCATCACTCGTGATGAACGAACAACAACAATACACAGAAATAAACAGACGGGGAAACCTCTGAGGCCGTATCAATATTGTATACAGGGTGTTTGTAAAGTCTCACTTCCCTTTGATTGTAGGAAAAATTTGCGAAATTAGGTACATGACGTCATCATCGTTAAGCAATATGCAGTTAATGGCTGTCGTATGCTAAAACAATTCTTTGCACTTAAAAAAGAACAAGTGTTTCGAAATAACGGTTGTTAGACCCGGATGATTCTTTGAAAATTTATAGCAAGATTTCCACACACAAAAAAAAAAAATTACCTCGTAATCGCATTACCGTAAAAGATTTGTTGCAGTGAATGGAACTGTGGAAACTCACTGTAGTAAAACCTAAATTACACTTATCGTATACTGTTCTGTTTATGTTGTATCACGCTAATTTCTTCTCAACACTTTCTTCTTTCAGTGAACCAACTCTTGGTCTTACTGCTTCTAAAAATTATTAGTGTCAGGCACCTTATGATTTCTCCACAGACAGAGGTAACAACACATCTCTCCAACTGTAATTATGCTCCTTCGACCCTAAGGGAGCTCTGTTATGGACAGCCCATTCAGTTGGTGACTCCCATACCCAAAACTCTGCCCATTTTCCTCGAGACTGGAAACAAGCTGACTCTTCCACACAATAACTGTGTTTTGACGCTTTCACAACTCGGGCTAATATAGAAGCTGTTTAAACGACACAATGTACTTGGTACAGCTTTTGTGTTGGGGAATAATGACTGCATGCTCCCCTTGCAGACTTGAAATATGGTCATTCAACCAGCAGACAATAGAAGCAAAGTAGAAGAAAGTAGTAGGAACATTTGAGTGTTGATTCGGGGAAGCTATTCCTGGATACGACGGACGATGACGTTAGTTCTAAGGATGGGGCAGGTTGGTTGTGAGTGGGTGAAATTCTTGAAATGATAACAGAGACCACAAAATGTGTGAAGGGTAAATTTAAAACAAGTTGTTAACTGTTAAATTTGTTAACGGTAGCGCGGTGATTTTGATGGCAGGTGTGAGGAAAAGTTAAGGCCGTTTTGATGTGTATGAGGAGATAGGCTTGGTGAAGCGCGTCTATGTCGTATTCGAGGTAAAGACAGGAAATACTATAACCTACTCCTCATGGAAACAACCAGTAGAGCTAACTCTGAGAGGTTTCTATATCGGAGGACTAAATACGCATGGGAGTACCCAATGTGCAAAGCTGTTGATTGTGATAACAATGTATAACATATTCACTGCATCATCTCAAGCGCCAGCAGGCTCTGTTCTGCATTTACGGATTCTCATTAAAACTCTTGCCACACGTCCACGTCGTGCACTACTGATATAGGTCAGATTGGCCCCAGAGTTGCAGAGTTAATACATTTTCTGGCTCTCTTCAGCTCACTCCCAATGTATGGTTGATACCGTCTGTCAAAAACTCATTAGGAACATGAGTGAAGCCGAATATTCTACTATATGAAAAACCTTGGTTCAAACGTCTGTTCACCGCAAACCTACTAAATTCTACAAAATTGTTGAGACTCAGCCCTAGACCATGAGATGTATACATGAGCAACATCTCCTGGTGGCGGTATCTCGAGTTTCTACCATTGGATGTCTTAGAGAGTAATAAGTAGGGTTCAGGAGTCCATCCGTCAAACACCCCAGTGCGTGACAGACAAGGCTCACATGTCCTATACCACTGGCTCCCCCTCGTAGGAGTATTGGACAACACAGAGAAAACGTGCTTGCTGCATGCTTGTCCTATGTTGTCATGCTAGGTATCCCGATGCAGCAACGTCAAATTTGTGTGGTCATCAAAGTCCCGGAGCTGCGAGATGTTCCCGTAGACAATGTTCATATGTCCGCTATTACTGGCCCTACTCTTTGGAGTGTTGGAATCAGAAGGAAACCCATGCATTATGAGTGATTTTCCAATATTGTTGTGCTATATGTCTCAGATGCTACAAAAGATGTCTAACGTACTGATTGGGATTGTGCCTATTTTTGTGGTCATCCAAGTCCTAGACCTGCGGACTGCTCCCTGTTGATCTTCGATGGGGGCAGCTCATGATGAGTGGGCAGATCAACATACGGATGTCAAGTTATGCAGTCATGTGCAGGATGTGACGATTACTTGTGTGAGCCCAGAATCAAAATGTCCGCTTTGCATAGGCTCTGAAGTCGGATTTGCCGGCCCAAAGGCACAAATATCGCAGTCATGTTGTAAAAAGGCATCACGCATTTACGCCACTCTGATATACGATTTGAGAAGAAGAAGAAGATCTATTTAAAGGTATTTTCGTGGCTTAGTTTTCTTTGTCAGTGATCTCTCTCCCCCCCCCTCCCCCCAAAAAATGTCAAAACAGAAAGGTCATAAATTATTATAACAGTACTCGGAAAGTTGTAGATGTTGATACACGGGCACGACATCTGCTGGTTTAGTTGACTGGCTGATTTGTTCGTTGGTTGTTTTAATTGGCTTATTAGCTTACCGACTAGATAGATACCTAGCTGATAAACTGGCTAGTTGTCTGGATGCTTAGCTATCTGATTAACTTGCTAGTTGTCTGGATTGTTGGCTATCTCAATAACTGAATGGGTGGTTGGTTGTCTTGTTGGCTAGCTTTCTGATTAACTGAATGGTTGTCCGATTTTGTAGTTTGTCTGGCTGGTTAGCTATCTGATCAACTGATTGGTTGTCTAGATGGTTAGCGATCTGAATAACTGCATGGGTGGTTGGTTGTCTGGTTGGCTAGCTTTCTGATTAACTAACTGGTT
>CAJHNH020002085.1:120000-125899 GCA_905116865.2 Candidula unifasciata
CCTGAAGATTCAACATCATATGCTCTAGCAAATCAAGCCTGCTCCGTTACAATTATGGTCTTCTCTGAATGCGACAGAAAAATAACCTGAGGTATTGTACCCATTGAGGTATACCTGAACCTTCAGGTGTTCTAGCTATTTATTCTGGGGCCTAAACGTCCTCCAGGACACTCCCAATGAAAAGAGAACACTGAAAGGGTGGTCACCAATTTCCCGGATTTCCACACCTATTGATGCTTCTTCCAATTCTGAAGACAATCACTAGTGCCCTTTGTCCTAATCCTGACAGGGAACGAGCAACACCTCTATTTTGTGATAGTGGCCAGGTTTGCACTCCATTTTTCTCCATGCTAGTTCAAAGAAAGGAATCAAAAGCTGGGTTTGTCCAATTGCTTTCAATGATTCAGGTCGAAGAGTAATATCTTAAGGCAACTGATACACTGGGTAATGATAAAATACGGGTGGTTTATTGGACAATAGAAAAACTTGACCTTTGGCTTTCTTTGTTTTCCCTTTCTGTGCTCCACGGGTGTGGCTGTCAGTATTGTTTGTCACACTCACGTAAATGTTTCTCTAGTTCTCTCCTTTATTGCCAGTTTATCTTCCCAGTTTCTTCCTCTTCCTCCTTCTTTTCTGCCTACCCCCGGACGATCTGTCTCCTCCCTTCTTCTTCTTCTTTTTCTTCTTCTTCTTCTTCTTCTTCTTCTTCTTCTTCTTCTTCTTCTTCTTCTTCTTCTTCTTCTTCTTCTTCTTCTTCTTCTTCTTCTTCTTCTTCTTCTTCTTCTTCTTCTTCTTCTTCTTCTTCTTCTTCTTCTTCTTCTTTCTTCTTCTTCTTCTTCTTCTTCTTCTTCTTCTTCTTCTTCTTCTTCTTCTTCTTCTTCTTCTTCTTCTTCTTCTTCTTCTTCTTCTTCTTCTTCTTCTTCTTCTTCTTCTTCTTCTTCTTCTTCTTCTTCTTCTTCTTCTTCTTCTTCTTCTTCTTCTTCTTCTTCTTCTTCTTCTTCTTCTTCTTCTTCTTCTTCTTCTTCTTCTTCTTCTTCTTCTTCTTCTTCTTCTTCTTCTATTTCTGTGTCTTCTTCTTCTGTTATTGCTACCTTTAATTTTCGGTGCTCTACCACTACTACTCCAAATACCATTAAAACTGCCCTTGCAACTGTTACGACTACTTGGTCTGTTGTTGCTGCTACTATTACTACAAAAGCTGCTGCTGCTACAACTACTACTATTACTGCTACTAATACTACCACTACTACAACTGCTGCTGCTGCTTAGGCTACTACTACTGCTGCTGTTACTACTACTACTACTACTACTGCTGCTGCTACTACTAATACGACTACAACTACTACTAATACAGCTACTACTACCACTACTGCTACTACTACATAACAATAACAAAAACAGTTCACCTGTCTCTTCTTTCAAAAATTGTTATTTGTAATTCATCTAAAACATAAATATTCATTTTAAAAATAAAATATGACGTAATCTTCCGCATATCCGCATCTACCAATTACTCGCATTTCTAGGACCTCAATATTCACACTCAAGACCCTTGTATTCACATTTCCAGGACGCCAATATTCACACATCTGGAGCCAAATGCCCTTTCCACATTTTGACGCCAAAAATGTTTTGTAATTTTTTTTTTCTGCCATACGCTCTTTCCATCCTCCTCCCCTCCCCCCCCCCCCCCCCCCACTCTCACCTCCAGCACAAAGATGTGCTACATACTAAAAGGTGTCCAACCAAACCACAAAAAAATCGCTGTCCTAAACATATTTATATAAATTACTTTATTATTTGAGTTTTGTCATGAATGGTCGGTTCTCTAACTAAACAGAGAGAGAGAGAACCCTTGAGGCGTAGAAATATGTATATACATAATAAACAAACAGGCGATGTATTGATTGGCACTCATAGATAGAAGTAGTACTGGCATGGTAACTACAGATTTCGAGCTTTATGTTGTCTGGTGTGTCATTCTATCTTTCTATTTCTTTCTATGAGTGCCGATCTACTCATGTCTCTCTGACGGCCCTGGTATACCTGATGAGTTATAAAGAAATTGGCCAGGCAAAACCTAATGTCGCGTCCTGATTATTGAAATTCACAATGAATAACATTGTTTTGAACAATTAGTAAAGTAAAGATCCCTATTCACGCCTTTAGGCGTATCGGGCATATGGGAAGATCAACCATATTTTTACAGACCAATCGGCACTAGGTGGGTAATGTGGTCAGCATTACGCCGGCTGCCTTTTCTTCCTCATGACATACATGCTGGTACCCATTTTAGGCTGGGTCGACCTGCGACGACCCATACTATGACAAAAACCCAGGCAACCAGCAGTGGGTTTCGATCTCAGTACGCTGGAATTACCAGTCGGACTGACACTGCTTAGACCACGGACGCCGCTGTACAAAGGACGAGGGAGAGAAAAAAACGGGGGGGGGGGGGGCGGGGGGATAATTCAGACACGGTCGGGATCGTTTTAAACAATAGGATTATCATGCAAGTCTATGAAAAAAATAAAGGCTGTCAGCGACATTGACCTCACGTTCTACTGGACTACCTCTAACAGAAGTTTAACCTCACGTTCTACTGGACTACCTCTAACAGAAGTTTAACCTCACGTTCTACTAGACTACCTCTAACAGAAGTTTAACCTCATGGGCTCATATAGGTGCGTTGGAACCCCCCCCCCCCTCCTCCCCCACCACCACCCCTGTCTTCCCATTTTCCACCTTTAATGAAATGTTGCTTTGAATGAAATATTGCTCTGAATGAAATGTTGCCTAGAATGAAATGTTACCTTGAATGAAAATGTTACCTTGAATGAAATTTTACCTTTAATGAAATGTTGCTTTGAATGAAATATTGCTTTGAATGAAATGTTGCCTTGAATGGAATGTTACCTTAAATATAATGTTGCCTAGAATGAAATGTTACCTTGAATGAAATGTTACCTTGAATGAAATTTTACCTTTAATGAAATGTTGCATTGAATTAAATATTGCTTTGAATGAAATGTTGCTTTGAATGAAATGTTACCTTGAATGAAATGTTTCCTCCGAAGTCGGAGTACATCTGCCGGAGAGGCGGGGAACGAGTACTGCAAACAAATAAGCCAGTAAAACGGATGTACACGCAAAACTCAGGTCAAGGTAAAAGCCAAAAGTCCATTTTGGACGAACAACCGTGACTTACCGCCGGAATTCACAGCCGGTGAACAAGAAGAAGAAGAAGAAGAAGAATGAAATGTTACCTTGAATGAAATGTTACCTTTAATGAAATGTTGCTTTGAATGAAATATTGCTTTGAATGAAATGTTGCCTTGAATGAAATGTTACCTTGAATTAAATGTTGCATTGAATGAAATGTTACCTTGAATTAAATGTTGCCTTGAATGAAATGTTGCATTGAATGAAATGTTACCTTGAATTAAATGTTACCTTATTAAATGTTGCATTGAATGTAAATGTTGCATTGAATTAAATGTTGCATTGGAGACTGCAAATAAATGGTATAATTCTACTTCTACTATTCCACTTAATACAGTCAACCCTGTGTAAACACAAACTGACACGTTCATTCTCTTCTGTAATCAAAAGGTGCTATTCAGTAAATGACCTCATTCTTCCGCTTCCTTCCTTTGACAAGTTGTCGTGCGGTGAAATTGGTTAAAACGAATTTTCTCCCCGAATTGCTGCAAGTACGATATAATGTATACATCCGGCCTGAAATGATTCCATGGATCGATTAAATTAGCTTTCTGCAGTCAACGATATCCGCTGCAGCCTTTGGGGTCGATACTGGAAAAGTTGAATATAGTATCGAACTATAGAAACCAAGAAATGGCATATTCGGTTGGTCCCCCATCTCCGGTGAGCCCTGACATCTGTTTGGTGAAATTAATTATTAGGCTTTTATTGAATTTCCTGAGTAATTTAAGAAGTATGAATGTATACTGAGGGATAATAGTAACTATTATCTCCAATCGGACTTGATTATTACAATTATAGCACTCTGGTAAAATTCATAAGTGCTCAGTCTGTCTATCTCGGTAAGTCCTTAACGTTTCCTTTGCCAAGAGTCACGTATCTTTGTTTACGACATGGAAGAAAAACCAGTAGTCACCTTGGTGTTGAATCAACTATCCAATCCACAGATTAAGATGAAATAAAATTGTATCCAGCTGAGCAAGATTAAGGTCCATACATCTGCGAAGAACAAGAGAAGAATTGCATATACCAAAGTTCTGAAGTCTACAAGATAAATATACGAGCATATTCAAATGTTATTCAGAGTAACAATAGCAGTGAGACCGCACGTACAAAAATAGATAGTTACACAAGTTAAACAGTAAGGCATTAACACACTAAACAGTAAAGATATTTACTCGCCAAAAAAAGCAAGGCAGTATATATATATATATATATATATATATATATATATATATATATATATATATATATATATATATGTGTATATATATATATAATATATATATATATATATATATATATATATATATATATATATATAAATCAATGTATGTGTGCTTGTTTATTACACATAGACCTAGGAAACTACTAAACCGATTTAGCTGAAATTTTAAGGATATATTTGTTTTGTTACCGGAATTCTACCTGTCATGGTTTGAAATAGGTGGCGACATATGTTAGGAAAATATTTTCATTTTAGTGACATTTAATTAAAGCAACGTTCGTAAATGCGCATGCGCAGTAGTCGGAACGCACAAATTCCACCATTCGCCGGCGTGGTACAGCACACCAGACTATCTCGATATCTGCGCAGGAAATGAGTGCGCCATTAACCATATTAGACACGATTTCTATTTTCTTTCTTTTCAAACAACCTTCGATGAGTTAGAGAAAAGTCGGTGAATTTCAGAAAAGCAGGCGGGGGGCATCGAAGACTATCTCTGTATCTGCGCAGACAATGATTGCGACATTAACCGTGTTAGACACTTTCGATTTATATTGTTGTGCCGTTTCAAAACTTCTTGAAGTTTATACCTGGGATATCTATATATGAGAAAACAATTGCCTGCGGTTTTGAGATGTGCTAGAATCTGGACACAGTAGTCTAGACACACATCTAAAATAGGTTTGTTCTCTTTTCGTTCCTTAGAAGGAGTGGTTCGTTGTTCGAACGATTAGAAAACTGCGTTCCAGTGCGGCAGACCAGTGTTCGAATCCTCGATAGTGCATTTGATTTTTTTGTTGTTGGAAAAACCAGGGAGCAAAATAAAATTCTCCCCTGCACTGTCTGCATTAGCTAAGCGGCCGTAATTACAAAAAAAAAAAAAAAAAATTGACTATTTCGCATACTTATGATTTCATTTCAAACTTTCCGATTGCTTGGTTACGTTGAATTTTTATAGATTTCCATTTATTTTCATTTTGATTTAATTATTTCGTTTGTCACTGCGCTGGAATTAGGCTGTGTTGTTTACCATAGCATTCATTTTGTAATTGTGGTGTATTTTTCCTGTTTTCGTTGCTTTTCACTTGGTTTGTTTTTCTCCCAACCACTTCGATGAGGGAAAGAAAGAGGGAAGGATGATATCTTAGAATAGTTATTTGCAGATGACCAAACATTAATTGCTTGAGCTGAAGAGCGTTTACATAAAAATATACACAAAGTCAATACAAAGTGTGAGAAAAATAATAGGAAGATAAGCATTGATAAGACGAAGGTAATAGTGATAGGAAGACAAGAAGAAACCATATCAATTTAAGTAAACAACACAGACATAAAACAAACGTGCGAATTTAAATATCTAGGGTCATTTTTCACCTGAGATGGAAGAACGTATAGAGATATCAACATACGATGTGCGAAAGAAAATCAAGTTATGGGGACAATTAAACA
>CAJHNH020002086.1:0-100000 GCA_905116865.2 Candidula unifasciata
CTTGTTATTGTTGAAAGTATATTTTTTTTTCTAAACCCAATACTTTTATTTGGGACGGTGTTCTATTTAAACTGTTGGATAAATTTGTGGTTCTCAAGGGGGGTGGTTTTTTTTTTGATCCCCGTAAAAAGTGGATTTTTTTTCACTTTTCTCCTTTACTTTGGCAGCATGATCGGAAAATTTCCAAAAGGAACTTGTAATGCAAAGGTAAAATTAATACCAGAAAACATTGGGGGAATTTTACAAAATATAGATTTTGCCAGACCGTTTACTTTTACAAAAACAAACGTTGGGCAAATTGTCCCCTAACATTTTTAAAGTTAAATTGGGGAAAATTGGTGTACAAAAAACAAAAAAAGTGTTTACTTGTCCGACTTTTTTCTGGAGAACAAATATTTATGTTACTTGGTGCCAGACTTTTGTTCCCCAAAACAAATTTGTTTACTTGGGGCCAGGACGGGGGGTTTCGACAAAACCATATTTTTGTCTTGGTGCCGAAAGTTTCTCTAACAAAAAAATAATATTGTCTTGTGCCAAAATTTTCTCTAACAAAACCCCCTTTTTTGTACTTGGTGCCAACGGGTGTCTTACAAAACCCGTTAATTTGTACTTGGTGCCAGACCGGGGTTTTGAAAAAAAAGTAATATCCCTTTTTTTTGGTACAAATGTTAAAAACGGATATCTGTATTGGTGGACCGGGGGCCCCTTTAAAAAAAAGTAAATTTTTCTGATTGGCCAGACGGTTGTTTAAAAAAACCATATATACTGAATGGGCCCCAGAAAGGTTTGTCTTGGGACCCCAGTATATATGTAGTTGGGGCCCAAAAACCGGGTGCTTGAAAAAAAAAATTTTTTTTTTGGGACTTGGGCAAAGGGTTAAACTAACAAAACCATATAAGGGGTTTTTCCCGACGGGGGTTTAAAAAACATTTAAAATGTTGTACTTATACCAGATTAGAAGTTTTGTCAAAAAATTATTTTAAAGGCCCAAAATATTTTAAGCTGTTCGTTTTACAGTAAAAAAGCTGGGGGAGGAGGCAAAGGGGCCGAGAGAGAAAACGTTGGGCAGTCTACATCATGGGTGAAAGACATCTGTATGGGGTTTAAGAAAAAAGAACTGTTTAAAATTTTTCCCCCAACATGTTAAAAAACCTTTTTTTTTTTTTTTCAAAATCTGCTTCGGGAAAAATAAAATTTTATGAAAAAATATTAGGGAAATTTATTTTTTAAACATTTGTGAAGTTTAGGGAAATTTTTTTTGGGGTTATGTTTTTTTAAAAAAAAAAAAAATTTTTTTGGTTTTCCTTTTTTTTTTTTTTGGCACTAGTAAAAGCCACTGAGATGGGGTTTGGAAACAAAAATTCCCAAAAACTTCTGTTTTTAAAAATGTTTTCCCTCCCATAATTTTGGGGGAAAAAAATACAAAAAAATAAAATTAAAGGGTTTAAACAGTTGTAAAGCTAGGGGCCTTTTTATTTTCCCAGACAAAAAATTTTCAGTATTTTTGTATGCTGCTGCTGCAGGAAAGATGCTTGCTCTATAAACTGTAACTTGATTTTCCTTGCAAGTGCTTAACACAGACATTTAATGCTGTTTAAACTTTGTATTGCTATGGCCATCCTCCTTTTGACTTCTGTCAAACAGTCTCCATTGCTATTTATTATAGAGCCTAGATATTCAAAGTTTGTGGCATTTTCAGTTTTACCATCATTTTTGTTATTTTTCGGGTGGCCGCAATTTGTCTGAGGGCAATGTTTTGCTTTTTTTAACTTCAAGAACAAACATCCATTATATAGATAGGTTTAATTGTATGCAGCCTCTGTTTCCTTGCTTTTCAGGCTGACATACTCCGACTTCAAAAGAAACATCGATCCGACCATTAGGATAATTGTGGCCAATGTGAACCTTTTGTATCATCAAGTTAAAAGTTAGTTGCGTATCCTTTACAGGACGTCGCAGAACCAACCCTAACAGCCCCTGGCTGTTGTGTGGTTTCTCTAGGCAATTTACATCCAGTAGTTTGCCATTGCTTTCTGGACGGTCGGCTTTCTTGATACCACTGTCGAAACCAGCACAAGGCGCATGGCCCACAGCTGGGATCGAACCTGGCATCCCGGCATTACGAAGCGAAGCGTTCGCATCGACTTAGCCACAGAGCTGATGTATCATCAAGTAGGATGTGCCATTTAGTAGGACTCGAATGACTCATACTTGAACTTGTTTTGTCATTCAGTAGGAGATTCAGCCCATGGACTTTACTCATGTTCCAAATGAGTTGTCGACAGACATCATTTATGCAGTAGTGTGCTGATGAGTGCCAAAGGGTATGAGGACAATGCCTTTCTGGGGTGCTAGCTTCAAGATCCCCTGCCACTTTTTTTAGTCTGATATAGGCCATTATCCAGTATGCATGACATGGACATGCAGCAGGTATCTTGCGTGAGGTTTCATAAAACCAGCACTGATCATGCTTGTGCCTGAGGCAAGGTAAAGGTGACCCCTTAATATAGCACAATGGCCTTAACTTACTCTTATGCCTGTGACTGAAATCACCCACCTCTATGGGGATTATCAAAATCACAGGCCCCACACACACATACAAATCATAGACCAAACAACATTAGGCTATAGAAACCACAGACCAGAAAGACACTGGGCTGTGGTGATTATGGAAATAACAGACAAAACAAAAACAACAGACAGAACTTACTGTGAAGGTCACGAGCAGTAACTGGACGTGAGGAGCTCTTCTGACTGTGCGAAGCTCTTGCACTATTTGCTCTAGCTGGCCTAAATGAACTAACAGGACCAGGTCTTGTTATATGCAGCTGCTCTTCTTTCTTATTCAGATGATTCTGATGTCCAGGCTGAGATGAGGAGTGAGCGCCTTCCTGAGCCCACTTTGGTCGCCCAGCGTCAGCCATATCAGACAAAACATGCTGATAAATAAGACAAATATTAAACCACAACTTCAGACTGAAGCCTTCCTGAACCCATTTTGGTCGCCCAGTGTCAGCCATATCAGACAAAAAATGCTGTTAAATAAGACAAATATAATAGAACGACTTGGCGTGAGTTGGTTGAGGGCCTATGCTCCATTGGGGGATAGAAAGGCAGAAGAAGAAGAAGAAGACAAATATTAAACCATAACTTCAGACTGAAGCCTTCCTGAACCCATTTTGGTCGCCCAGTGTCAGCCATTTCAGAAATAACATGCAGATAAAAAAAGACAAAATTTAAACCATAACATAAGACTGAATTACGTGGTAGAAGAATAAAAAGTACTCATAAGACCTGAAGCAATTATTCAAATGTAAAATCATCTATGAGATTTGATAAAGTGAAAAAAGCAGGAAACCAAACATTAGATTTTTGAAATAGTGATATGGCTGCATAAGCCTCCATCATATCTGATGCACTAAAACAAATGTATCAGCACATATCAGACTTGAAACAAGTGTACGATCTCACACTCAATTTGATAAAGTAAGGCAAGTGTAAACTACACATTAGACTTGAAATAGTGATACAAGAGTGTAACTATCTATCAGTCTGATACACTGAAACAAAAATACAATTGTAAAACCACATATACTATCTGACAGGGTGATACAAGTGTTAAAAAAACAACCACATATCTGATCTGATAGAGTAACACCAGGGTAAACCTGCATATCCTGTCTGATAGGGTGATTCAATTGTAAAACTATAAATCCTATCTGATAGGGTGAAACAATTGTAAAACCACATATCCTATCTGATAGGGTGAAACAAGTGTAAAACCACATATCCCATCTGGCAGGGTGATACAAGTGTAATACCACATATCCCACCTGACAAGGTAATACAAGTGTAAAACATATATCTTAATTCATAGGATTATACAAATGTAAAACCACATATCCTATCCGACAGGGTAAAAAAAAAAAATAAAGCCTGTATACAAGTAAGAAATACTGCAGGGGGAAGCACTGCAGGCGCAACAATTCTTGGGCATCGAAATTGGAATGTTTTATATTTCTAGGTTCGCTGGCAATGTCCCACCACCCCGAGAGAAAGAAAGCACTTACAAGAAACATAGGTAAAGAAAAATATCTCTGTTTCCACTATCCAGAACCGTCACACTGGTAGCAAAATGTGAAAGTAATCATGCAAGCAAGTGATCGGAATAGGAGAAATGAGGGAATGGTTAAAGCATTGACAATAAGGAAAATTCTCTTTCTGGGAAATGTAAACTGAACCACTATCACAGCTGACCGCACACTCACACAATACCAAGTGACCACATTCTATCATTACTGACAACACACACATCATCACTTCTGACCACACAAATTATCACAATTGATGACATATTACTTCTGACCACATACACTATCTTAATTGACAACACCCCCCCCTCCTTCTTTCCCACACCATACACGCACACAAGCATGCACACACACTATCACAACTAACCACATATACATCATCAAAAACTAACCATACACACACAGTATTACAACAGACAATACACACATTATCACATTTGACTAAATATGCTCACACGATTACTCTAAACCACAATCACAGACCACAAGAAATTTGCAGACTAGGAAAAGATAACTCACAGTTAATGACTGAGACCTTGTTAGTGTGCTGAGCACATTGGGTCCTGTGTTGACCTTGCTGCGAGCATTCCTGATTAGTGCCTCTGTTAACTGTGCATACATTTTCTTCTGTCGGCTGAAACCATACTGTACCATTATTGTCATCAAATATATGCTTGTTCAGCACAAAATGATAAATTCTTTGTTTTATTTTAAATTCATTTTCATGATTTGATTTGATTCAAGAAATGACATCACATCACTCTGGGCACTCCCATAAGCGCTCCGTCCCCATCTTCAGCAGCCAGCGAAGAGTTCCGATACTAATGGTGCCAGTAGCATTCTGATTAAACGTTTGTCTTGCCTCTCCTCTGAGCCTTGAGCATCTACCAGAACCTCTCGTCACCCCCAACTGCATCAGTCCCACCAGACTGTGGTGATCGATCTGTTCCTCCTCACTGTACACGCTCTCCCACAAGGCACTAACCACGTCTGCCTTATCATGTATCAGTATTCCACCAAGCTGTGCAGAGCCAGCCAGTCTGTCCGTCTGTTCATTTCCCAACACACTGGCATAGCCTGGTGAAAAAATCCAGACAATGCTCCTCACCCGTGTCTTCCCTAGTGAGGCATGCCACTCTGCCTATCCTGATCTTCCTCAGCATGCTTTCTGAATCAGTTACAATCATGATGTGTGTGTGTGTCATGTTCTCTAGCCAGCAGAAAGCTGCAGTGATAGCGTCCACCTCCATTCTTAAGCTGGATGTTGTTGTTTCATATGCTAGGCTCTCCTGCACCAAATGTCGACCATTAACTTATGCTAAGAAACCCCAAGCACTTCTTTTGCCTCTTGACACTGAACCGTCTGTGTAAATGATCAAATCTTCTGAGCAAGCATTATCTTGAATTAATTGCTGAATTTCTACCTCTGTGGCACCTGCTGTCCAGTCTCTGCATTCCCGGCTCAGTGTAATTATGACCCTACACAAGTCTGACTGTTCAGGTGGCACTTTGACCCACTCCTCTCCTCACCTAATGTTCTCACGGGTGCAAACCTGTCTGATTGTATCTTCTGCCTGAGCCATCCATGACTTCCCTCTCATCAGCCGCTGACCCTTAACTGCACCCAGGGCTTTGTGCAAAGGGTGGTCTGTGTCTGCAGCTACCCTGAGATATGACTTCGCCTGCAGCACATTGTGCCTACCTGCAACAGTGGGCAAACCGAGGATGTATTGCATACACACCACTGAGGTATCTCTGGTAAATCTCTGGTAAAATTCATTTTCATAGTGTCTGTTCTATGGATGAGCATCTGCTGAGTACTCTTAAGTAAAATGAGCTCTAAGTTATGTGAACTAACATTTGTTTACTCTATGAACTAACATCTGTTTACCCTCTAAGTTATGTGAATTAACATCTATTTGCCCTCTAGTTATATGAACTAACATCTGTTTACCCTTTAAGTTTTGTGAACTAACATCTGTTTACCCTCTAAGTTTTGTGAACTAACATCTGTTTACCCTCTAAGTTTTGTGAACTAACATCTGTTTACCCTCTAGGTTTTGTGAACTAACATCTGTTTACCCTCTAAGTTTTGTGAACTAACATCTGTTTACCCTATGAACTAACATCTGTTTACCCTCTAAGTTATGTTAACCAACATCTGTTTACCCTCTAAGATATGAACAGCCATCTATTTATTACTTCCGGTTATATGAACTAACATCTGTTTAACCATTCCAAGTTATGTGACTAACATTTGTTTATTGTTTCATAATTAACTATCCTTATAGAACTAAGTTGTGTTTTCCACCTCAAGTTATATAAACTAACATCTGTTTACCACTCTGAAGTTATATGAGCTAACAAATGTTTACCATTTAGATGAACTAACTCTGCCCGGGCAAAATTTGGAGTTAAAAATCTACCTAAAGTATTTGAGGATCCTCACCTGTGCTACAGAACCTGTGCACTGTGCTGAGTTTCTTTGGACTCAGACTTGAGTTAGAAGAAGAACGGAGCACTTATGGGCTACTACCCGTGTGCCATGATGTTGATCCATTGTTCAAACCTCAAACCACTTCAAACCTCAAACTTCATATGACCTAACATTTGTTTACCACTCTAATTTTGCCCGTCTCTCTAGCGTAGTTGGCTAAACTGGATTGCGCGGTGAGCGGGTGACGAACTCCTTGTGGTCCGGGTTCACTCCCGGGGGTGGGCAGAAAAGCCACAAATCTCCCAGATTTACGGTATTTAAAATGGAATCAATGCCGAAAGGTTGCGATATCCATAATACCGAGCCTAAGGGTTAACAACTCATGGCTTCTGGATACTAAAACAAACAAACAAACCACTCTAATTAGTTGTATGAACTAACATCTGTTTACAACATCAAGCTATATAAACTGACATATTTTCACATCAATAACATATATCATCTAACATCTGTTTTCCACAGCCTTAGAGCTTACAATGTGGCAAGTATAGAATACAACTAATAACAAGATAAAAAGATAATACAGTATCAAAGAAACTCTACAACCATGTGATATGTCTGCGGCTGGGGTAGCAAGAATAGGAAGAAGCAGAACCTGATATCTACCTCAACATGTGGGGCAGAGAAGACAGAAGAGAATTTAAAATGTAGCAAGAAGACAAATATAACTTATAATGTAGCAAGAAGACAAAATAGAACTATAATGTAGAAAGAAGACAAATAGAGCTTATAATGTAGCAAGAAGACAAACAGAACTTATAATGTAGCAAGAAGACCAACAGAACTTAAAATGTAGCAAGAAGACAAATATAACTTATAATGTAGCAAGAAGACAAACAGAACTTATAATGTAGAAAGAAGACAAATAGAGCTTATAATGTAGCAAGAAGACAAACAGAACTTATAATGTAGCAAGAAGACCAACAGAACTTATAATGTAGCAAGAAGACAAATATAACTTATAATGTAGCAAGAAGACAAATACAACTTATAATGTAGCAAGATGACAAACATAACTTATAATGTAGCAAGAAGACAAGCAGAACTTATAATGTAGCAAGAAGACAAGCAGAACTTATAATGTAGCAAGAAGACAAACAGAACTTATAATGCAGCAAGAAGACAAACTGAACTTATAATGTAGCAAGAAGACAAACTGAACTTATAATGTAGCAAGAAGACCGACAGAACTTATAATGTAGCAAGAAGACCAACAGAAATTATAATGTAGCAAGAAGACAAACAGAACTTATATTGTAGCAATGAAGGAATAGCTTACAGTTTGGCAACCTGTTCAAGAACTTCATCATTGTTTAGATAGTTGAATCTCCAGGTGTCTTTCGGGACTGGATCAGAACCTCTCCATGGTGCTGGAATTGTAGCTTTCTTCGACTTATTACTGTTTTTTCCATCTAATTTGAGTTTCTCCATTTTTGAAACCGGAGGATTCTGAAAATATCAATAAATTCTTATATTCACATGTATTGTGGTCTCATTTTATCTGATATTCTGCTTGTGTATTCAGTGCTATTTCTCAATTTATATCATTATTCAGAATGTTTCACAATGACTGTGGCTATTGTGTTTTTGTAAATGGGACTAGTTATCAATCTAGATAAGACAGAATACATGATAATAACAAGACATGGAAAGGATTTAAACTCTGGCCACATAAAAGTCGATAACATGAAAATCAAATGAAGGGAAACAGATAAGTATTTGGGTGCAAACTTCAACTGCTTCAACATGCTGAGAGAAGAAATACAATCTAGAATACAATCTAGAAATAAAGTATACTGTGTCCTTCAACATCTGCTAAAGTCAAAGTCTCTATCTTGCAACATAAAGATCAAAATATATAAAATGATCAGATCAGTCAGTTTTTATGGCTCTGAAACTTGTAGCACAGCTAAAAGAGATGAAGGCTTATTATAGGTTTTCTGAAACAGAGTATTATGACGAATTTTTGGACCTATCAAAGATGCAAACAGTGGAAAATGGAGAGTGAGAAGCAACAACAAGATTCATAATATGTTTAAATCATCATTGATCATTGGCATCATGAGAGCTAATAGGTTAAAATGGCTAGGCATATCGAGAGAATGTCAGATGACAGAGAGGTAAAAATGTTATACACAAGGGAGAGATGAATGGTCGTAGACCACAAGGCAGACCAAGAAGACGATGAAGAGATAATGTCCAGAGAGACCTGCAAACACTTGGTGTTACCAACTGGAAAGAGAAGGCCAACCAGAGAGATGAGTGGAGGCGGGTGATATCTGCAGCAATGAACCTCAAGGGCTCGGAATGCTGAAGAAGAAGAAGAAGAAGTTTTTGTATCACAGTATAGTTGATTTATCTTTGTATCAGTCTAAAGCTGTCGTTTACTTGTATCACTCTATAATTGTCTATTTACTTGTATCACTGAATTCATTCATTCATTATCCTGTTGTACCATTATATGTCACATTGCACTTGTAGTTTTATTTCTCCATTCCATTCTATCCTGTGCAATCACTTTGATATCATGGATGGAATCCAGTCCAGCACCTTGGCCGCTCTCTCTCCAACGTTCATCTCAGGGTTTCTCTTGGACATTCTCGTTTCCTCAGTCTTATCTATTTCCTATTTCAGTGCCTGTTTGGTGATTGTTCTTTCGTATCTTCTCAGAATGTGTCCAATAGAGCGCCATCTTCTCTATCTTGTAACTGCTGATTCTGGTGGTTGCCTAGACAGTTCTCTAACTTCTTCACTCCTCCTGAATTCATCCCATTTTATGTTCATCATTTTCATCAGGCATATGCTTTCAAATGCATTTTACTTTTGTCCCATATCTTTGTCGGCTCTGTGGCTAAGTCGATGTGAATGCTTCGTAATGCCGGGATGCCGGGTTCAATCCCAGCTGCGGGCCATGCGCCTTGTGTTGGTTTCCACAGTGGTATCAAGAAAGCCGACCATCCAGAAAGCAATGGCAAACTACTGGACGTAAATTTGCCTAGAAAAACCCCTGATGTTGGGGTTGGTTCTGCAACGTCCTGTAAAGGATACGCAACTAACCTTTCCATGTCTTTAGTGGTTTTGAAACTTTCACTGGCATATGCTAAAACTTAAATAACATTAGAACTGAAAATACGTAACTTGGTTCTAAAACTACACAGAGTTCCATATTTTGTTCAAGCTTTTAAGAGGTGCTGATTCTTTTCCAATGTAAGTCATGTTTTGTGTTTCTTGACTATCAATGTTACTACCTAAATAAGTAAATTAACCTGGTATTTTAATTCATTTTGTCTCTAGTGTTACATCTGCTTGATCTGTTGTTGGTGTCTTCAATATTTGTTTCTTTTCATAATTTATTTGTAGTCCAACCCTTGATGCTATATTTGCTTAATCATCTGTTTTCCTTTACATGCCATTGCTGTTTTTGCTTAGCAGAACAATATAGTCAGCAAAATCAAGATCTTCCAACTGTATGTTCTCCACTCAGTCTGTGCCGGTGTTTCCATTACATTTTTCCATCGCCCAGTCAATAGCAATACCAAATAACAGGGAAGATAAAATACATCCCTATTTTCATTCCAGTTTCAGTTGCAAACAAATCATTAAATTTTTTAGTGCCAGAAGGTTGTACAGGAAATGCCCATGTGTATACATAAACAACAGAACAAACCACGAGTCAATATCCTTCAGAAATGTGAAACGTAGAAAGGCAAATATTACATTTTAGGGGGGATTCATAGAAGAGATAGCCATATATCACATGCTATTTGGAACTGAAAGAGTTAAACCACTATGATAGGCCATACCAAACAGACATCTTATGTTAGGTCACACCACACAGTCAAGTTATGTTAGGCCACACCAAATACACATCACACAGCTCAGGCCTCATGGAAGTCATTCAATAGGCTATTCCACACAGGCATCTTATCTTAGGCCACACCACACAGGTGTCTTATGTTAGGCCACATTATACATGCATCTTATGTTATGTCACATCACACAGGCATCCTGTGTTAGGTCACACAACACATGCATCTTATGTTAGGTCACACAACACAGGTATCTTATGTTAGGTCACATTATACATGCATCTTATGTTAGGTCACACAACACATGCATCCTATGTTAGGTCACACAACAGATGCATCTTATGTTAGGTTACACAACACATGCATCTTATGATTGGTCACACAACACATGCATCTTATGTTAAGTTACACAACACATGCATCTTATGTTAGGTCACACAACACATGCATCTTAAGTTAGGTCACACAACACAGGAATCTTAAGTTAGGTCACACAACACATGCATCTTATGTTAGGTCACACAACACATGCATCTCAAGTTAGGTCACACAACACATGCATCCTATGTTAGGTCACATTATACATGCCTCTTATGTTAGGTCACATTATACATGCATCTTATGTTAGGTCACATTATACATGCATCTTATGTTAGGTCACATTATACATGCATCTTATGTTAGGTCACATTATACATGCATCTTATATTAGGTCACATTATACATGCATCTTATGTTAGGTCACATTATACATGCATCTTATGTTAGGTCACATTATACATGCATCTTATGTTAGGTCACATTATACATGCATCTTATGTTAGGTCACACAACACATGCATCTTATGTTAGGTCACGCAACACATGGATCTTATGTTAGGTTACATTATACATGCATCTTATGTTAGGTCACACAACACATGCATATTATGTTAGGTCACATTATACATGCATCTTATGTTAGGTCACATTATACATGCATCTTATGTTAGGTCACATTATACATGCATCTTATGTTGGGTCACACAACACATGCATCTTATGTTAGGTCACACAACACATGCATCTTATGTTAGGTCACATTATACATGCATCTTATGTTAGGTCACATCACACAGACATCCTATGTTAGGTCACACAACACATGCCTCTTATGTTAGGTCACACAACACAGGCATCTTAAGTTAGGTCACACAACACATGAATCTTATGTTAGCTCACATTATACATGCATCTTATGTTAGGTCACACAACATATGCATCCTATGTTAGGTCACACAACACATGCATCCTATGTTAGGTCACATTATACATGCATCTTATGTTAGGTCACACAACACATGCATCCTATGTTAGGTCACATTATACATGCATCTTATGTTAGGTCACATTATACATGCATCTTATGTTAGGTCACATTATACATGCATCTTATGTTAGGTCACATTATACATGCATCTTATGTTAGGTCACACAACACATGCATCTTATGTTAGGTCACATTATACATGCATCTTATGTTAGGTCACACAACACATGCATCTTATGTTAGGTCACACAACACAGGCATCTTAAGTTAGGTCACACAACACATGCATCTTATGTTAGGTCACATTATACATGCATCTTATGTTAGGTCACACAACACATGCATCCTATATTAGGTCACACAACACATGCATCTTATGTTAGGTTACACAACACATGCATCTTATGTTAGGTCACACAACACATGCATCTTATGTTAGGTTACACAACACATGCATCTTATGTTAGGTCACACAACACATGCATCTTAAGTTAGGTCAAACAACACAGGCATCTTATGTTAGGTCACACAACAAATACATCTTATGTTAGGTTACACAACACAGGCATCTTAAGTCAGGTCACACAACACATGCATCTTATGTTAGGTCACAAAACACATGCATCTTATGTTAGGTCACACAACACATGCATCTTATGTTAGGTCACACAACACATGCATCTTATGTTAGGTCACATCACACAGGCATCTTATGTTAGGCCACACAACACATGCATCTTATGTTAGGTCACACAACACAGGCATCTTAAGTTAGGTCACACAACACATGCATCTTATGTTAGGTCACATTATACATGCATCTTATGTTAGGTCACACAACACATGCATCCTATATTAGGTCACACAACACATGCATCTTATGTTAGGTCACACAACACATGCATCTTATGTTAGGTCATACAACACATGCATCTTATGTTAGGTCACACAACACATGCATCTTATGTTAGGTCACATCACACAGGCATCTTATGTTAGGCCACACAACAAATGCATCTTATGTTAGGCCACACAACAAATGCATCTTATGTTAGGCCACACAACAAATGCATCTTATGTTAGGTCAAACAACAAATGCATCTTATGTTAGGTCACAAAATACATGCATCCTATGTTAGGCCACATAACACATGCATCTTATGTTAGATTACACAACACATGCATCTTATGTTAGGTCACACCACACAGGCATCTTATGTTAGGTCACACAACACAGGCATCTTATGTTAGGTCACACAACACATGCATCTTATGTTAGGCCATATAACACATGCATCTTATGTAAGTCCATACAACCCAGGCACCATGGAAGATTTAATAAGCTACAGAACTCAGCGGTGCTCCAAGGTCTAAGCCAATGTGAAACGTGGATAGTCTTGTAACCTCTGCAGCCTCTGACAAAAATAGGAAACACTGTTCCAGTCACATCAATACATCTGGAAAGGAAAACATGACACAAAAGCAGCTTTAGAAGACATGACATACTCATAGTCACCTTGGGTAGTATCGCCTGCATTATTTTGAACTGCTCAGCGAAGTTCCTTTTCCAGACTCCATTCTCATAAGGGCTGGGGGTAAAGGTCAAGTACCAGCCAAAATGTAAACATCTGGGCATCCACAGCTGATCCAGCTCGGTCAAGTACCTCCAGTACCAGCAGACCTGTGAATGTTCATGTCCACACAGAAAGTAAAAGTCAACTATACCCACACTAGAGAACCAACATGGACTAGCAGCTAGACGCTCACCTGTGGATTGGTAGGTTGTAGGTTCGGGTCCTGGCGGAATGATCCTTTTTTTTTCAAAACGACCTTTGTTCTCAGCTCAGCCCAGCCTTGTGTGGGTATCTGGTAAAGCCGTGGGAAGTGAAGGTGGCTGGCATGATGCTGACCACATCACCCACCCAGTGCCAATTTGTCTGTAAAATATAGCTCTGGATCTGTTTGACCGCTGTGACTAAAGGCATGGAAAAGGTTCCTTTGCTTTACATACACTACTACATACAAGTTGACAGTTATACTGATATTACCACAGAAGTTGACAGTCAAGTATAGGCTGTCATGTTTGCCATCTCACATGATCACCATAATCACAGATCAGGTCAATGTTTTTCTCTCGCTCCAACCATCTGGCTAAACTAAGCTGGTATTTGTCTCTTTGCCTTCCACTTGCTTTCTTTCATCAATCTTGTCAGTTGTTACTAAGTTCCTGAATCCTTTTATTCTCACGTGTCCACACCCACACATACACACAAAAACAATTAGTATCTACATGTAACTGTTCTATAAATTTATTACTTTCATCTATCTTGAGGTGGACGGCTTCGTTTGTTTTTCTATCCTTCCCTGACATTCTTTGCATTCTCTTAACAACCACATCTCAACCAGGAGCAAATATTATTTTCTGCTAACTGTCTATATCTCAAATGCATAAAACAACATAGTTTCTACATAGCAACACTCTTTTTCCCACTGCAAGTGACATCTTTTAATTGGTGGGGATCTTTTTCATTTTGCTAAAGGCCATCTTTGCCACAGCAATTCATGTTCTAATTCTGCAAAGCATCTTGTGTCAGATGTTTTGATTGTTCCATTAACTCGCTTAAGAGATTTGTCATTTGCCTGAATTTGGTATTTCTTTACGAAATCATTACTATTCTTGGCATCTTTCAGTCACAAGGAATGCATCATACATTCATGTTCCCTCCTAGACGCCCAGTGAGCATAGGATGAACTGATTATATGTCTCTCTTTACTACTTGTTGAGTCTCTGATGCTAACCCCACCCCCTCGTTTCCTGAAGGACTGAAAGAGTTAAGAAGGTAGTTTGCCACTGTCTTCCTTCTTCATACTCCCATTACCAGACAGAAATTGGCAGTTAACTATACACCAACTAACAATCATACACTCACCAGTTCATGTTAGCTGTGTTGTATTAGAGGAATACATAAAAACTCAAACTACTTTTGAAGTGAAGATATCAGTAAACACAACTACAGCCTACCTTTGATGTGAAGAGAGAAGTAACCAGAATTACAGCCTACTTTTGATGTGAAGAGAGAAGTAACTAGAACTACAGCCTACTTTTGATGAGAAGATGAGTAACTAGAACTACAGCCTACCTTTGATGTGAAGACAGAAGTAACCAGAACTACAGCCTACCTTTGATGTGAAGAGAGAAGTAACCAGAACTAAAGCCTACCTTTGATGTGAAGACAGGAGTAACTACAACTACAGCCTACCTTTGATGTGGAGACAGGAGTAATTACAACTACAGCCTACCAGTTATATGAAGACAGGAGTAACTAAAACTACAGCCTAGTTCTGATGTGAAGACAGGAGTGACTAGAACTACAACCTACCTTTGATGTAAAGACAGGAGTAACTAGAACTACAGCCTATCTTTGATCTGAAGGCAGAAGTGACTAGAAATACAGCTTACATTTGATGTGAAGACAGGAGTAACGAGAACTACAGCTTACTTTTGATTTGAAGACAGGAGTAACTAGAACTATAGCCTACCTTAGATGTGAAGACAGAAGAAACTAAAACTACAGCCTAGCTTTGATGTGAAGATAGGAGTGACTAAAACAACAGCCTATCTTTCATGTGAAGTAGGAGTGACTTAAAACTACAACCTTTGAAAAGATATGAATAAAGACAACCTTTGAAAAGATATGAATAAAGAGAAATACAACCTACCTTTGGTGTGAAAAAGCATCTCTTACTTTTGACATGAAGAAAGCAATTAACTCAGTGTTATATCAAACAAATCAAAGAGCTGAGGTCAGTCAATAAATGAGGTTTTAAAAACATGTTAGTACAGGATGTAATTGATATAGAGATCTTATATCTATCAGTGCGCAGTTGATACAGATCTTGTACCTATTGACATCTTTTTCTTCTTCGCGTTCACTGGCTGTAAACTCCGGCAGACAGTTATGGTTGCTCACCCACTTCTGAACTTGAGTCTTGTACCAGAAGTTGATTGTTGTGTGGACATCTATTTTTACAGATGTGGCTTAGTTGTGTGCAGACTGTTGGTTGCTTCTCTTGCAGGCCTCATTAGTCAGCTCTTACAAAATGATCGGCAGGCAGTGGGCCTTTACTTGTTTTCCCACAGTTGGGCTCCAGAACCTAAAAGAGGAGTACCTACTGCCACAGGAAGAGCATGCACTTGTGCTATGCATGATTTCTAAGTGATTCTATGAGCATGCTTAAGAAGACATAGACAAGATAAATTTGAAGAAAATGGTTGGAGTCACTAAGAAAGTTTCATCTGAAAGGAATCAGTTTCATTTTTGTGCCAGGTCACTCTGGGGTAAGAGGGAATGAACAAGCAGATTTGCTTGCTGGCAGGGCCCCGGTAGGTACAGGAAAAGCAATGGACCGGGCTGATATTTTCAATACTCTCAAGGAGGCAGGACAAGAAGATGATTCAGGAGACGGCCTTGAATCGGCAACACTCAAAAGACTACAAGACCTTCAGGTCAAAAGAGGTGTCGCCAAACATAAACACTATACAGGTAGCCAAAGAGGAATATGTAAACCAACACAGAACTGATGTTATCAGCCGCCACAAGCTGAGGGATATACTGATGATGGGAGCCAAGCGCTTAAAGACTTGTCTGGTGTGCAATAAGGATAAACTTTTGATTAAATAACTAACTAACATCAGGAAGAGGTCATTTTTACCTGGGCACATCTGCACAAACTTTGGGCATCGAGGAATGAGAAAATGTACAGTGTGATAACTCGTGGCAGAAACCGGGTGAAGTCTTCTTTGTTACATGGTATACGACTGTCAATGAGTTCCCTGGCATATTCTAGCTGTTTTCGCTGACTAACTACCACCAGCTCCTCAAACAGCTTCTTTCGCTGGTTGTCATTCCATTTGAGGAACTGCAAAGAAAAGAATTAAATCTGTTCCTGGTTCTCGGAGCTCAACTTCATTTTATTTTCTGATAATGCCAGAACATTTTATCTGATAATGCCTAAACATTATCTCTGATATGACTAAACATTCTATCTGATATGACTGAACATTATCTCTGATATGCCTAAACATTCTTTCTGATATGACTTAACATTATATCTGATATGACTGAAATTTTATCTGATAATGTCTAAACATTCTATCTGATAATGCCTGAACATTTTATCTGATATGACTGAACATTTTATCTGATAATGCCTAAACATTCTATCTGATATGACTGAACTATATCTCTGATATGTCTAAACATTCTATCTGATATGACTGAACATAATCTCTGATATGTCTAAACATTATCTCTGATATGACTGCTCAAGTAAACATTCTCTCTAATATGACTGCTCACTTGAACATTATCTCATATGTGACTACTTAGTTAAACATTCTCTCTAATATGACTGCTCACTTGAACATTATCTCATATGTGACTACTTAGTTAAACATTCTCTCTAATATGACTGCTCACTTGAACATTATCTCTAATATGACTGCTCACTTGAAAATAATCTATTATATGACTGCTCACTTGAAAATAATCTATTATATGACTACTTACTTAAACAAATAACTTCTCACTTGAACATTATCTCATATGTGACTACTTAATTAAACATTCTCTCTAATATGACTGCTCACTTAAACATTCTCTCTAATATGACTGCTCACTTGAACATTATCTCATATATGACTACTTAGTTAAACATTCTCTCTAATATGACTTCTCACTTGAACATTATCTCATATGTGACTACTTAATTAAACATTCTCTCTAATATGACTGCTCACTTAAACATTCTCTCTAATATGACTGCTCACTTGAACATTATCTCATATATGACTACTTAGTTAAACATTCTCTCTAATATGACTTCTCACTTGAACATTATCTCATATGTGACTACTTAATTAAACATTCTCTCTAATATGACTGCTCACTTGAACATTCTCTCTAATATGACAGCTCACTTGAACATTATTTCATATGTGACTACTTAATTAAACATTCTCTCTAATATGACTGCTCACTTAAACATTATCTCATATGTGACTACTTAATTAAACATACTCTCTAATATGACTGCTCACTTGAACATTCTCTCTAATATGACTGCTCACTTGAACATTATCTCATATGTGACTACTTAGTTGAACATTCTCTCTAATATGACTGCTCACTTGAAAATTATCTATTATATGACTGCTCACTTTAAAAAAACTGATAATCATGCATGAGCATTGTTCATGATGGTGAAATGCTTCAGTAAAATCCATTTTCCTCTTTGGTGTTCATTACTGACATGGTTGAGAAAGTCTTTTCACACAAAAAGTAAGCTAAAAAAAAAAAAACATGAGACGACAGACCTTTCTTGAGGGATCACTAGGAGATGCCCACAGACCACTGGCTGCAGACCACTGGCTAGAGGCTGGTGAAATCATTTCAGCTTGCAACCTTTGACACCTACCACCTGATTTCCATGGTGGGCAGTTTATAAAAAGACTGTTCTCATGGCTTTCAGACAGTGGTATGAGAGTTGCACAATGGAAGAGGTTGGCGCCTCACTATGTAATATCCCATAGTTAGCTGTAAACACAATGCAGCCAACCTCCATTGTGGAGACAGCACGTTGTTTTTTTCTTTCGAAACAGAGGACATCAGGTAACTCAATTAACAATCTTCCCGTTTTTAGGCAGTTTATATAATATCAGCAACTATCAAGTGACAAAAAGGCATAGATCAGTATCTTAAAAAAAAAATGAAAAAAAATACCAAGGCTAACAATTTCTTACCCATTTTTTTACAAGCTTAGTTCTCTCTTCAAAAATCTGCAATAAACATGGACAAGATAGCTGAACAAACTATGGAAAAAAGTATACAAACATATGGATAAGATGTCAGAGCAGTCTGTGGAAATAATAACATCAGTATATAGACAAGCTACATCACAGATTAGTGTCCAACATGATCCCGAGTGCATTGATGTTGATTATAATAACACAGCCTAACATAATGTACAGAGTGCATTGCATATATAGCACAGGAAATTGAAGATTCTTTCCAGAAAAAATACAAACTGTTAGCTACTTTCTTCGACCTGACTAAAACCTTTGATAAGGTCTGGAAGAAAGGACTCTTGTTAAAACTACCACACAGTGGGATAAAATGGCATATGTTTGCCTGGATTATAGACTTTCGTTACAGACGCTGCGCAACAGTCAGACTAGAAGAGTACAAGAGCAAATTGGTCAGGTTACAAGAAGGTGTTGCCCATTGAGGAGTTATATCTCCTACCCTGTTTATTCTTTTCATCAATGACCTCCCAAAACAATTCACGACTCACATTCACCAGGCCTTACTTGCAGATGACCTGGCCATATGGACCCAGGCTGAACATATAGGAATAACTAAAACAGGAATGCAGGCAGCTATAAATACAGTTAAGAAATGGATAGACTCTGTGGGAGTCACAATGGGCCAGACCAAAACCGTCTAGACTCTCTTCTTTCTTTCCTCAAAGCTAGAACAAGATGATCTGTACCTAGATGGCAACATCCTTCCAAAAGAGGAGAACCCCATATACCCCATATATTTGGGAGGAAAATTTGACAGAAGACTACCCTGAGGCTCCCACATTGAAGACACCCAAGCGAGAGCTACCCTGATATTCAGACTTGTGAAGAGACTTGCTGGGCTGGGATGCCGATGCCAACACTGTGCCATGGGTGTGCGCGAGTTACGTGCAACTAAAACTGGAGTATGGCATGGGAGCATACTCCACTGCAGCCGGGTGAAGTCTATATGGAGGGACAAGATACAGAACACTGGTTTTGGGGTTATCACTTGAGGTGTGAGAAGCACACCAATCAATGAGCCGGAGGCAACTTCTGGCCTCCAGAGTTTGAGCCTTTGAAGAGAAGAAAAGGTGCTTACCCTAACATAAAATTTAAACGCATGAATTAAAACCCTGTGCATAGGGTGGCAAACGATTAAAATTGATCGCGTGAGCAACTGCTGATCTGTTGATGACTTCTGCTACCATCCATGATGAACTGCATTTCTAATGTCGGACTGTTTGTGTTAGCACTTCGGATGGCTGCTGTATGCTTTTAATGCGTGCGCTATGCTAGTGCATATGCTGAGTCAGCAGTCTGTCAATCTTTCCACAAGGGACTGTGATAAACATTCTGCGTCTTTTTCATTGGCACAAGAGCAGAGCAACTATGGGGTGACCCATTTGCTTTGAAGCTGAAACTAAGATTACCAGAGTACCTGCAGCTTTGAAGAAACCTGGCCTCAAGAGCAAAGTGAAGGACCTGCAGCTGACGTGCGAGTTTATGAGTTTTTAGGGGCAACCCACCTAATAGTTTGATATGAGCATACGAAACCAAACAAAAAAGAAGAAGAAAAAGAATTCTTTTAAAAGTTTGCACTCAAAAATTAAAAACAAAATTTTCTAAACGTAAGTTAAAATGAATGCCAAACTTAATTTTACTGGACTTCAGAGTGTAAGAAAGATGTGGGAAAGTTATTTAAAGGTATATTTACCTCATAGAAAGCTAACTAAAATAATGTGAAACATGCACAATATCTCTTCTGACATACTTTATGTATTCAACTAAATATACAGAGAAAACACATTAGTTGTCCATTCAGCAGATTTTTTCTATCTATTAATAATCAACAATTTTTTATTAAGCATCTGCAAAAGTTGGGTTAATTTTAGGACACACTTTTCTTATATTTTATTTGATGTCACGCTACTTCTGGTGTAAGACAAATTTCATTTTAGCGTAATGCCTATAATCAGCTAGTATTTTTTTTCACTCACTGTGCCCTGCCCTCATTATCCTAGACTTTTCGGTATGCATTGGACTTATAAGTCACCTCTGGTCTCACAAACATTCAATTATGATGGATGAAAGAAAGAGTGGTCCTTATCACTTGTGATGGATGAACATCATATTTTCCCCCGGTCCTTAAGGAAGTCAATAGAAGCTTTTGAGCTGAAATGCTATAGAAAGATTCTCAGAATACTATGGATAAAGAAGAGGAGAAATACAGACATTTTAAAAGACCTGATCATCAAGAAGTTGTAATATTTTGGTCATATTAAAAAAAAAAAAAATAGCAAAAGGCATGTACCAGGAAGGAGGGACAGGAGCTGACCGGTATAATGATGGGCATAGGGTAAAGGTTACTCCTTGAATAAGAAAGTACATGAGGCGGGAGAGTTGGGGAGAGACCAAGTTTCTTTCACAGACCAGGATGAGAGAGACGTTCTGCAAAGGACCTGCTACATGATGAATGAGTTTTTACATGCTGTACCATTAAAGCTAAGCGTTGCGCGCGCGCGCACACACACACACACACACAAGCAAAAAAAAGCAATTATACAGGAAAAAAAGTGATCATAAGTTATAATGCACATACTTTTTTATTAGTCTCTTCATTACTCAGCGGTGTCCAGGCGCTATGGATGCGGTTTTTGGCAATCATCGAGTTCGACATTATTCAATAATAATTAGCCCAATAATCAACTGCTAGAAAGAATTAGAATGTCCTACTTGTAATTAAGTAAATATTTTAAATATGTAGTGTATTAGCATTCAACTTTAGACTCATGTCTGTCGTCAACTAACGTATTAAGAAAATAAAGTTTGAAATATCCTCCGTAAGATGACAGTGAAAATGCGGCAACGTTTTGTCTTGGGGAGTTGGCAATGTTTGGAAGATCGTCTGCTGATTATTCCCCAGTCGCCATTTTGACACAAACCGGTTGCCCTGGAAGACATAGCACAGTCATTACTTTATTATAATATTTATTATTTACATCATAATTATAAATGTTGTATTAATTTCATTGGTTTAGAATAGAGTTATTACAATTTTAATTAGTTTTAACAAAGTAACGTTTGGTTGGAGATGGAGAGAGAAGTACAGCGGGCAGACCAACATGGCCGCGAGTCAGTGAGAAATTTTCTTTACTGTTTGCCAAACTACAATAGCTCTTAGATGCATTATTTCTGAAGACATACAGCTCATCTTGGTGATTTAAGCAGGTTTGTTGCTTGTTCAGTCAAATATTGCAAGAATTATGTTTTCTAGCTAAGGTACAAATGACAGTCATGCGATGTATGTATCATTAAGTTGAATATCGCCGTTATTTTTTCAGCGTGTCCCGGACACTGTCCGTCTCACTACTGTGACTCACTGTCTCAGTTTCGCCAGAATGCCGTAAAAAAATTGACGAGAATAACTCACCAAATAAACTGCTGCTAATTACAGTTGAAATGTACTCAGCATTGATAACGTGAAAGTAACAGTAAAAACTTATAGGTAAAGATGAAAAGAGGAAATTAGCAGCCGTTGTGCGAGAACAGTCATAGGTACTTTAGCCAAATTTTCAAAATGCCCTCTACACCAATAAAACCAGCACAGTTAGATAGCAGTAAACAATCTCTTTCCAACGGTACCTCATTTAGGCTTGTATGTCATTTCTGAGCTGAGATATGTAGGTTTTTGTGGAGATGAGATGTAGAAACTAAAGCAGCTAAAATGAAAACTTGCGTCTTAAAAACAAGGTTTTCTCTGCGCAACCAAACTGCGCACTTATCGTTTTGGCTTTGTTTACATTGGACTGTCATTGGACAAGATGGCAGACAATGAGACACAGCCACTGGCTGAGCCAGCGATTGCCTGAAAAATGTCACTGTACATCTACCTAGTCACGGTTCAGAAAGAAATTTTATACACAAATGTAAAATTGGACGGAGAATTCAATTATAACTAGCATTACCAGGACCAGTAACAGTTAAAGCCTAAAGCCAACCCTGAATACTTATCGCTATACTCAATCAAACTGATGTAACAGAAAAACAGAGGACGTCCGGCTGTCGTACACATGCGCTGTTAATCGGGTTCCTTCCCGCCGTTTTCAGCTTTTTATAGTAGGTGAAAATTACACCAATCGCAAAATTTCATGACAGATTAGGACCCATCCCGAAACCCCAGCCGATATTTGCGAAGCAATTTTCGAACGGTTTCCATGGTAACGGAAATTGCCAAAAGACCGCCAATTGCCGAACCCCGTAGTCGCTAATATAATCATAGCTCATAGTTGTAATAGTACTATTAATAATATGCATATGATAACTTGCAATTACGTTCATTAAACTTAAACTAAATGGAAGTTTTCTTGTAAAACCAATATTTACCATTAATTATACTAATACAGTGCAGACTGTTTAAAGCGATGTGGCAAATTTATGTTGTAAGAAAAATTGGCGCTCCTTTGAATCATTCCCCAAAATGGCGGCATGCCACATTCTGGCCATAAAATATCCGAACGACGGTGTTCGCGTATATCTAAAATACGGACTTTCTGCCAAGGAACAAACCGCGGCAAAACTAGGATTACTTGACAATCAAATCAACATTTGCACACGGTACTAGTAGCAGACGATAAATACCGACCGTTGACAACAATTTCGAGCGTTTCCGCAGACGATACTAGCAGACGATATTAGCGACCGTTGACCAATTTCGAGACATTACAGACGATGAAAGCCGATTAGCAATACTGTGTTTTTCAGATTGGAGGATTTAGCAGCGGTAGATGTCAGACTTGTTGGCATGCGCCAAACGCGATTAAACTCATCGCCGAGCGTATACCCCCGGATGGGGGCTAAACTAGGTGCCTGGGACTCACGAGTACAGTAATTGGAGGAAGTTGGAGGAGATGCGGTAGCTGTCGCTCGTGAGTCCCAGCCATCTAGTTTAGCCCCCATCCGCGGCGTGGGGGATACGCTCGGCGGTGAGGCACACTCGCAGAAGCAGGTCGGCAAGCAACGTATCGCTGAGACCCTGTCAGAGCATTTGTTTCGTTATCCGGAGCCAGCACATATATTTTTAATAGAACTGACCCGCATTCGGATATTTTTGGATATTTTATGGCCAGAAATTGGCCAATTTAGCTCTTTTTCAAACGCCATCATATTAAAGCCGCCATTTTGGGGAACGATTCAAAGGAGAGCCGAAAAATTTGTTTATCATAAAAAAAACTGGGCTATCCTCCGAATAACGGGCACAAAAAATGGCGGCCAAAAACAGGGCCTCACTCACGTGTCAATTGCGCACTTCCGGCGACTACCGCCACCGCTGAGAGTATCCCCACGCCGCGTGAGCGGCATGGATTAGGGCTAAACTAGATGGCTGGGACTCACGAGCAGCAGCTTCTGCATCTCCTGCAGCTTTGCTCGTGAGTCCTTGCCATGTAGTTATGCCCCAATCAACGCCGCGTGAGCGGCATGGGGGATACTCTTGGCCATGGCGGTAGTCGCCAGAAAACCACAAATTAAGTCGTAGGAAGTGCGCAATTGACACATGACTGAGGTCCTGTGTTTGGCCGCCATCTTTTGTGTCTGTTATTCGGAGGATAGCCAAAATCTGGCTCTCCTTCAATCCCCCCCTCCCCCCGCATTTTGCATAGGACTGAGGCCCTGTTAGGGTATTTGTTTGGCCGCCATAATATGGGGGCGGGGGGAGATAGAAGGATAGCCAAAAAATGTTATAATAGTTTCGTAGTATCAAAGTTTATGTTCCCGGGCAATTTTTCTTGCTTGAAATTGAACATTTATGATAAGAGGAATTTCGGATAAGAAAATGAATAAGAATAATAATTTTCAAGTTTATTGGGTCCTTGATGAGTTTTTTGGCTATCTTCCCAATAACGGTCCCAAATTATCAAGACAGAAAATATACCCTAACAGAGCCCCAGTCACCTGTCAGTTTTGCACTTCCGGCAACTTAAATTGCGCACTTTCGGCGACTTGCGCCACCGCCGAGAGTATCCCCCCCCACGCTGCTTGCGCGGCGTGGATTGGGGCTAAACTAGATGGCTGGGACTCACGAGCAGCAGCTATCCCATTTCTTGCAGCTGCCTTCATTTTATTTGCTCGTGAGTCCCAGCGCAATTGACACGTGACTGAGGCTTTGTTAGGGTATATTTTCTGCCTCGATAATTTGGGACCGTTATTGGAAGATAGCCATTTTTTTATCAGGTCTGCACTGTACTACTTCACACCTTAATTTGTTTTGAATAATCCCACTTGTAACTTTTAACAGACCTGTCAGTTTGTGATTGTAAATGCCAGCTTTTCAAGCTAAAATAAAAAGTATCTAGTAGCCTAAATTGTTTCTGCAATGAAAATTTAAATTTCAGAGCATCAGTATAAAATACAGTGTATGAAGTATGCAACACAGGTGGTTGCACCTCTGTATATGTCGCTAATGACGCAGGCGGTTCGAAGTCCATAGACACAACAAATCACCGACAATGAAGGCTGCCTAGTTATGCGAAGGATCGGTGATCCCTGAAAAATTTTACATTTTTATACTGATTACTATAAAAAAAACCTGCCAATTGATACTGGCTGTTTAAGTTTAGAAAAGATGGCAAACATGCTTGATCGCTTTAGCAGACGTCAGACAGCAAGTGTTTAGAAAAAAGACATTAGCTTAGCTCAGTGAAAAATATTTCATTATTTGGAACCGGATTAATTACATTTCTGCAATAACTCTTATTTTAGGCTTTTTGCGATCTCTGTTGTGGTAATAATGAATTCTGCATCAGTATTTACATAGTTATAAAGTTAAAGTTCACAATTTTGACTTTTTTTTTTTCTTCCCAAAATTGAATTTTTTCATGAATAAGTCTTGTAGAATTAGTTGAATTAGCAAATTGAAACAAAATGTCAGAGAATGCAAAATCGTGTCAGTTGTATACTGATTGAAAATGCTAATTATCTGGGCAAATAAATCTTCACATAATACAATTTTAAATTGAAATAGTAATTTATCTTTTTAATTTTAATACTTTTAATAAATTTAAATAGCTCAGAATATCATTTAGATGAGTTTTCTGACATGCCTAATGGCTGAATATTTTTTTCAGATTTTTGTGTTGATGCTGGACACAGATGGTGATTTAATAAAACAAATTATTGCAATTTATTGAATGCCAACATGCCAATGGTATATTTACCACAGTGAACATATACTGAGGTGCCACTGTATTTCTGTCTTCTCACATAACTCGGCAAAGTATAGAAAACTACTAGCCATAGTTACTATGAAAAATTATACCCAATGCAACCCAAGTGTGTACAAGTTATTTCAAACTTCATATTCACAACAGACCGGTTAATGCACAGTTGTAATATTCCTGTGCTAGAGAAAATCACACAAAATGCACCCCATTGGCCATTTGAAAACTGATCAGTCCTAGCAATATCCTTGAACTCCAATATGTAAAGTAATTGCATTAAGCAGAAGCCAGATGTGCCAGTACTGCCTTCCTGCCACTAGAATTGCAGTTTTTTGCTGGTGAAAACAGTCAGTCACAACAGATCGGCATATAAACACTCAAAACTGCATAAGCTGCATGCCAGTCCGGACATCCCCCCCCCTTTCCCAATTGTAATTGTTGTTCACAACCTAATGTTGGCAAAGTTAAGTTAGTTGCAGAGTAAAACCCCGGCATTTTTGGGCTGTTGTGGTTTTTCTAGACAAATCATTTAAATTTGTACCTGCTGTATGAAACATTTTGGTACACGGTGCGAAAATTGGGGCGCAGGGGGAGTGGTCAGTAAACTTTGTCCAGAAGCACAAAAAAAAAACTTGAGACTAAAAAACTTAAGACCTCTTTATATCACCTGCATATCTACTATGCTGGAACAGAAGTTCTAATCTACTCTGATATGTTTTAGGAAATGAAGAATTTTCAGTCCAGTAAGGGTAATATCTCAATCACATGCCTTCTCTACATGAAGGTTGGCTGCAGACGTCTTCAACTCTCTCACCCTATTTTTATACTCTCTTAGACTGCCGTTTGTTTGTCTCTTTGGATTTTCTTTCTTCTCGCTACCCTTTCAGAATCCCTTTTGCTGTATCATTGTCTACCTTTAGCATGTCTGTCTTAAACACTTCCTTCCATTTATTTTTATTTTAGGTGTTTTAATGTGATTAATACAAAGGGAAGTCATTAAGTAAAGGCAGTTGTATCCTAGTCTGCAAGGAACAGTATGCAAGAGAAAATATAATATTTCAGGACACCGATGGTCCCTTTGCAATACCAACAGTATGTGTCGTGATGATTTGCAGTATACGCATGTGCAACAGCCCGTACAAGATTGCTGTAGCACTATTAACATGCCCTTTGGAAGAGCAACGAGGTGTTGTTTTATGTGTGTGTGGGCAAATAGTTCTTGAATCTGTCAAAGAATGGCGGCTCAATATGGAGGCGGTTGTTTGTTTCAGAGGAAAGTGTATGAATAGATAAAAGGTTTTAAAAACAGAAGGGATAACATCAGTGAGGAAGAGCTAAGTGTGAGAGATGTGTCACAATCTTGTGGATCGGTGTAAATGTTGCAAGGCAGAGAGACTATGTTGAGAAATAGGACACAGAAACATTTTGTTCCGGTGGCTTGTGAAAAACCTGTTAATGCAATTGCTTTTACTTAATTACTTCCCCTCCTATATTTTACATCTTTTTTTTCTCCCTGTTTATGCCTTTTCATTCTGTCTAAAAAAAAAATATGTTTCGTTAATTGTGTATGATTGGTGTCATTTCAGATTTACAGAATAGACTACATAGGATTTCTTGTTTTCAAGGACAATATTTTCAAGAAAATCCACAGCAACAACAACACACCCAGTTTTTGAGACATGGCCCATAATCACTTGATGAGTAACCAGCAATTGCCTGATTATCCTGGAGTGTCAGCTGCTGGCACACAGCAGCGAACTGTCATATCTCAGAGAGGTAACACCCTCACCTGCTCATGTCTCTCTCATTAAACTGAGGTTTTTCTTACTTGACCTTTGGTTCTGCCATGTCTTGAAACATTGAAGAATTAGCATCATCTGGCAGAGGTTTGATGCTTTATTTGTTGGTGATCATCTATGGAACAGGTCAACCCCAGCATCCGATTAAGTGCAGATGCCAGTTGTTGTCCATGCATTTCTCTTATTTCTTCACCTTTTTTTTGATTTCATCTCATTTAATGTTCATCAGTTTCCTCAACTTGTTACACTGCATTGTAAAGAAGAATTCTTCAAGACACAGTTTAAAGTACCATATTTCCTCAAGTATATGAGGATCCTATTTTTAAGTCACACCTTGATTTTGGGACCGGAAATTTGTGAAAACCGGATGATTACATAAAGATCTACTACCACTGTATAAAACGCACACTGTTTTTAGACCCTATATTTTTAGAAAAATATGTGCCTCTTTTGATTAGGAAAAAATAGTCAATGGCAGACCAAAAAATCATGTGCTTACACAAAAGAATGAATATTTTGTTGACCAACATTTAAAAATAATTTGGGGGGGGGGGGGGGGGTGTAGTAAAAGTAAAAATGGTGATTATAAATGTATCCATTGTGAAAAGCCGCAGATTGTCTTGCAGAATAGGAATGTAGACACGGATAATCAGGTTGTCTTGCAGAATAGGAATGTAGACACTGATAATCAGGTTGTCTTGCAGAATAGGAATGTAGACACGGATAATCAGGTTGTCTTGCAGAATAGGAATGTAGACACGGATAATCAGGTCAGGGCAGGTCCATCAGCACACAGAAGATGAAATCATTCCTCCTTATACTCTGACATCTTTTCCTCCAGCAGGTCAATCCAGCGTGGCTCCAAAAGCTCCATACCAGGTGTCCATGCAATCAATCTCCATGTCCCAGCTCTCACAGCTGCAGCAACAGCAGCCGCAGACACAGTTGTTCAACAGCTACCACAGTCGTAAGCAAATATCATCTGACATTTTCTCACCCGTCGTCGGGAGTGTGCCGGCACAAAATGGCAGCTATCAAACTATGTCTGGTATGTTGGAGTGTTTAGACATGTATGTTGGAGTGTTTAGACATGTATGTTGGAGTGTTCAGACATGAATGTTGGAGTGATTAGACATGTATGTTGGAGTGATTAGACATGTATGTTGGAGTGATTAGACATGTATGTTGGAGTGTTCAGACATGATGTTGGAGTGATTAGACATGTATGTTGGAGTGTTCGGACATGTATGTTGGAGTGTTCAGACATGTATGTTGGAGTGTTTAGACATGTATGTTTAAGTGTTCAGACATGTATGTTGGAGTGTTTAGACATGTATGTTGGAGTGTTCAGACATGTATGTTGGAGTGTTTAGACATGTATGTTGGAGTGTTTAGACATGTATGTTGGAGTGTTCAGACATGTATGTTGGAGTGATTAGACATGTATGTTGGAGTGATTAGACATGTATGTTGGAGTGATTAGACATGTATGTTGGAGTGTTCAGACATGATGTTGGAGTGATTAGAAATGTATGTTGGAGTGATTAGACATGTATGTTGGAGTGTTCGGACATGTATGTTGGAGTGTTTGGACATGTATGTTGGAGTGTTTAGACATGTATGTTGGAGTGTTTAGACATGTATGTTGGAGTGTTTAGACATGTATGTTGGAGTGTTCAGACATGTATGTTGGAGTGTTTAGACATGTATGTTGGAGTGTTTAGACATGTATGTTGGAGTGTTCAGACATGTATGTTGGAGTGTTTAGACATGTATGTTGGAGTGTTTAGACATGTATGTTGGAGTGTTTAGACATGTATGTTGGAGTGTTTAGACATGTATGTTGGAGTGTTCAGACATGTATGTTGGAGTGTTTAGACATGTATGTTGGAGTGTTTATACATGTTTGTTGGAGTGTTCAGACATGTATGTTGGAGTGTTCAGACATGTATGTTGGAGTGGTGGTGGTTGTGCATGATGCATGTATTGTGACATACTAACACATTTCTGACAAAACATTGACTGTCTCTGAGCATTTAAAAACAGATGGTATCATCATCATCATCCTGTAACGCTGCATGTTGTTGGGTCATCCCTCCACCTTTGACGGTGGACTTCATGGTTGCATGCTTAATGCCTGTCCAGTAAGTCTTCTTCTTCTTTTTCTTCTTCTTTCGTTGACTTGAAATAGATTATCTATATCTGCAATGTTGCTTTCTAGAATGAACTTCATTGTCTTTTGTAATTCACTCAGCAACCCATAAAGTTAGACTTGCACCGATGTTTCTCTTGGCCAAAAGTTTTGCCTTGATATGTTGTAAGTCAAATTCCATATCCAGATCTCCCTTTGGTCTGCCTCTTCTCCTCTTCCCACACCACACAAGCTTATGACTGGTGTGGGTGTACTGACAGTGTGGGTATTCTGAGAGATCCATGTTAAGGAGATCTTCGTCGGTTTCATTTTTGCTTTCAATTTCTGGTACTACTTGCTGAGTTTGTCTAGTTCATGTTGTAGCATAGTTGTAATTTCATACCTGTTTCTACTTCAATGGTACACAAAGATATCATATCCATACGACATTGTTCTGCCCAGGCCTACGCTTTGTGTGCTTGTGATTCCTGCTGTGTACACACTGAACAGCACCATTAACAATGGTGATCCCTGGGGCTAGCCCATAATGAGATGTTGAGGTTTCAATGCCCATTCACCACATCTTTTGAATAGTGCTGCTGCGATCCATTTGACCCATTTAATTTTTTTTTCTGATAAGCATGATGTATGGGATGTTGTTGTGCGCATCTTCTAAGTCAGTAACAGCTGCAGCCCTTTCCATTCCAATTCTCTGTTGTAGGCAAATACTGCAGCATTGCACCATTGGTGGTAACCATCTAGTGAATAGACCGCCTGAATCCAATGTTTGGGTCAGTGTGCTGGCAACACACACACACACACACATATATATGTAATAACTATATAACCATACACCATATAAGGCAAGCTATAATAATGATGGAATTTTGCTTTCAAGAGCCATCTCATTACTGCTATATATTGTGTCTGTATAATTGTCTGTTTGATTGTTTCAGCAGGTTCATCGCTTCTTGGACTAGAAAACACCCAATTGAGCATGTCACAGCAAACATCACAACACCATCAGTATCAGCAGCCGCGTCAGCAGCAGCCACCTATTCAGCCTCCTATGCAACAGCTTCATTATCAGCCACCTCAAGGCATTGCTAAGTCTCAGCAACAGGCTCCACAGCCTCAGCAGCAGCACATACTTAGATCAGTCCAGCAACAACAGCAGCAGCAGATTCTACCCCAGCACCAGCAGCAGGTTCAACAGCAGTCAGTCAGTCAGAAACCTACCTACCAACAACAACACTTTCAAATTCAGCAGCAGAATCCTCACCAGCAACAAAAGTTTTCCAGACAACAGCAGTTGCCACCGAAGCAGATTCTGAGACATCCACCAACTCAGAATACTTCAAGTCAGCTACAACAACCCAGCCAGCCAGACAGTGCTCTCCTGCAGGAAACAAAACCTGGCATCATCTCCAATGGACACCCTGCTGTAGCTGAGGCCAAGAAGGAGGACTGTTCAAAGGTACACAACCGTTCATGAATTTTTGTTTAAAATTAATAAATAAATCCCCCATTTTAATTTCCTGTTCTTTGTATTTCTCTGTCTTCTCTTTCTTCCACCTTCAGTTTTCACAGATCTAATATTTTATTAGGAAAATAATAGTCTACTTTATTCTAATGTTTTTTTACTGTTGTAAGTTGTGAAAACACGACTATTCTCACCAATAAGATGTCCCTTGCTTTATGTATCCCCCATTTAAATTTCCTGTTCTTTGTATTTCTCTGTCTTCTTCTTCTTAAACCTTCAGTTTTCACAGATCTAATATTTTATTGGGTAAATAAAAGTCTACTTTATTCTAATGTTATTTCACTTGTGTAAGTTGTGAAAACACGACTATTCTCACCAATAAGAAGATGTCCCTTGCTGTGAGAAAAGGAGTGTAAAAATGTTATGTAGAACCTCTGTTGTTATATGCAAGCAAAACATGGACAGTAAGCAGACAAGCTGAAAACCATTTACTCGTGGCAGAGATGGGTTTCTGAGCAGAAAGCAAACAATATAATGGACGGATAAACAAACAAAGTAGTCCTTGTTGAGACAATTGAAAGTTGTATGCATATTAGAACAATGAGCCTGGCCAGATAGATGGGGCGAGACAAAAACAATGAACTGACCAGTGATACTGATGATCGTGTGATATTGCGAAATGTGACAGCTTATGCTTACCATCACAGCACACAATGATAATGATGATTTCAGTTTCAACATATGCCAGAGGAAGTTGGAGAACTGCTAAAGACATGGAATGAAAGTTTAATGCCTTCAAAAACAAATGCCTGATGAAAAATTATGAACATAAAATGGGATGAATTCAAGAGTAGTGAAGAAATGAAATTAATGTCTTAGCAGCCAGCTGCTATTAACAGTTATAAGACAGAAAAGATGTCCTATAAGCTATAATGGACACATTGTGAGAAGAGTCAGAGAATCCCAAAAAGGCACTGAAATGGAAAATAAATTGAGGAAGCAAGGATGTGCAGGACAAACCCTAAAGCAAATGTTTATGAAAAAGCGAAGGGTACTGGACTGGATTCCAACTATGATATCAGAAAGATATCACAGGATAGAGCGGAATGTAGGAATAGACTGTGAGCCCTATGTGACATATAATGACAAAACAGGGCGATAATGATGAAAAGTCTATTTTGTTCTTCATTGATGTCATGCTCCTCCTTTCTTATTGAATATTCGTTGATCTTTAACCTTGGGTATGTGTATCTGGAACAGGCTGAAGACAAGCCTGTGCAGGAATCATCTGAGAAAACTACAAATAATGCCGCTGAGAAGCTGTGCTTGGCAAACACAAAAGAGAAGACCCCCATGTGTCTCATCAATGAACTGGCCCGCTTTAACAAGGTACCAGACACCCTTGTACAGTTTGATTGTCCATTTTTTGTGTAGAGTAGCTGTCAAGGTACTACCCTTGTGTAGTTTGATTGTCCACTTCTTGTGTAGAGTAGTTGTCAGTGAAGGTACCTACCCTTGTGTAGTTTGATTGTCCACTTCTTGTGTAGAGTAGTTGTCAGTGAAGGTACTACCCTTGTGTAGTTTGATTGTTCACTTCTTGTGTAGAGTCGTTGTCTAGGTACCACCCTTGTGTAGTTTGATTATCCACTTTTTGTGTAGAGTAGCTGTCAAGGTACTACCCTTTGTGTACTTCTTGTGTGAGTCGTTGTTACCACCCTAGTGTAGTTTGATTGTTCACTTCTTGTGTAGAGTCGTTGTCTAGGTACCACCCTTGTGTAGTTTGATTATCCACTTTTTGTGTAGAGTAGCTGTCAAGGTACTACCCTTGTGCAATTTGATTGACTACTTCTTGTGTAGAGTGTGTTTCAGGGTACCACCCTTGTGCATTTTGATTGTCAACGTATATGGAGTAGATATCACAGTACCACCCTTGTGCAGTTTGTTCACCTTTGGTGTAGAGTATTTATATAGAGTAGATGTCAAGTTTAATGACAAGGTACCACTCTCGTGTAGTTGTATTGCCCATTCTATAGAGTAGATGTCAAGTTTAATGTCAAGGTGCCACTCTTGTATAGGTGTTTTGCCCATTTATATAGAGTAGATGTCAAGTTTACTGTCAAGGTACCACTCTTGTATAGTTGTATTGCCCATTCTATAGAGTAGATGTCAAGTTTAATGTCAAGGTACCACTCTTGTATAGTTGTATTGCCCATTTATATAGAGTAGATGTCAAGTTTAATGTCAAGGTACCACTCTTGTATAGTTGTATTGCCCATTTATATAGAGTAGATGTCAAGTTCAATGTCAAGGTACCACTCTTGTATAGGTGTTTTGCCCATTTATATAGAGTAGATGTCAAGGTACCACCTTTGTACAGTTTGATTATCGATTTATGTAACATCAAGGTATACCACCCTTGTACAGCTTAATTGTCCACTTCTATATAATAGAGGTCACCTTTACACACATGCATTCAACTACTCACTTGGGTTGTGCAATTATTGTTGTAAAATCATTTGCACATGAGGAAGGGAGAGACATGGAGTTGGATGATATTATACATTAGGCTACGAGTCATGGACCATATACTGAATGAAAGGGGTGTAGCCAGACAAGATCACTGTGCAGGAAGTCAAAGAGTAATAATAACCAACACAGAATAGATGTTGTCAGCTTCTACAGTGTTTAGGATTACAGCCAATGGTATCTGAGCACATGTGGGCTGAATGGTTGGGTGGATCTATGGACCAACCAACTAATGCATTAGAGAAGAAGAGGAGCTGAAATCTGGTCCATTTGTAAAAGCATTATATGAAGGAGTGGAACAGCAACAAGAGATAGTGAAGTGGGTGTGTAGGTAAAAAAAAATGGGGGGGGGGGGGGGGGGGGGGTGGCAACTTGCTTGGTTGAATTCCACTTGAAAAATAAAATCCAGTGGTAGCTTGGAATCGAGATGGCTGATAATTTAAAATAGTTGTTTTTAGGGTTATAATTGAAGACGCTTGGATATGTGGACAGACTGATACATGTGAAATAGCAGCGGTCATGGTTATCTCTGAAGAAATGTAGAGATAGTATATTGTTTCAATAGCTTGTATTATTATTATTTGCAGTTTTTAGACATGTGCATATCATTTTGTGTGTAGTAACATACCTGAATATGTAGAGAAGTGAAGTCTATAAATTCTGTGCATTTTTGTGACTAGTTTTTGATTGCTGATTCCATAGATTCTCCATCAGTACACGCTGGTGGATGAACAGGGCCCTGCCCACAAGAAAACCTTTTACATGAAGCTCAAGTTGGCAGATGAGGAATATTCAGCTGCAGGGGAAAGCATCAAGAAGGCTCAGCATACAGCTGCTGCTATTGCCCTGGAGAAAACTAAGTATCCTCATCCTCCTCCGAAACAGGCCCGGTTCAGTGGTAGTAGCAGTACTGGCAGTGGAGGTAGGATTGACTTTTACACATCGTCTTCGACAACTTCAGCTATTTTGTTTTCACATTGAACTTTAATTATGCATGCCAGTTGCAATGTTTAATTTAGTTATAAATACAGATGATATTTAACTTTAATTATACATTAAGATAATGTTGTGTGTGTGTGCGGACATTCTGGCCACCTTTGAAGTGGTCCAAGGGACATGGTTGCCATGGCAGTAACGGTTAAGCATCTCGGAAACACGCCACTGTAGAAATGTCGGACATTTGGCATTTACAGCATTGAACCACTGCTAGATGTGCAGGTTTTGTGGCTTCTTAATGCAAAAAGGTTCGATTACGTGTACCAAATCATCTATCCTTTATGTAAAGATTATCTCTTGTCCTCCATATTTTTCACCTCATTCTGTTCTCTGTGTGTTTTTAAGTCTGCATTAAATTTGTCGTGTGTATTGTCCAGTGCAAGGACATTCTAAGTTCTGTTGTTTTTCTCAGTGTGTGTCCTTTCCACTACCATTGTTTTGCTCATCTGTTAATTCACCTGAATGAGTTTAGTTTTCTCCCAAAGTGTCATATTAGTCGTTCTGCCTGTTTTTATTATTATTATTTGTATGTGGGAGTGCAGTTTTGAACAGTATTTATCCCCAGTTCGTGCTTGCAGTTTTCAGTCTCCCAAACGTTGCTAAAATAATCTGTGCCACGATTTTGTAGATGTATTATGTTTGCATTAATAGCTTCTGCTGGCATATTGTTTGGCCAGCAGCTTTCCCATCCTTGTGGAGGTTAACTTTTCTAATCTCCCCTGTAGATGATATTTTATAATTGAATTCTGTAGGCTGGATATCTAGATATTTTTGGGGGGCTTGTCTGTTCAAAAATTCCAAGTATTTAGCTATGGGTTGGTTAGAGCTTTTCCATGATTGTATTTTGATTTAGTATATTGTCCTACTAATTTCCTTGTGCAGTACAGGTGTCTGAGGTGAACTTTATTTAACACAAAGAATATAATGTTGCCCTGGTGTTCATCTACAGTTTACCACCTGGGTTCATGTGTAGTTTACCACACAGAGCTTTACAAATTTTAAAGGTCCATTTTCCATGCCATTGGGAATATAGGGCTAGACCTATATTTTTATAGATCAGTCGGCACTTGGTCAGGACACGAACCCATGACCTTCTGATCCGCAGGAGGGCGTCTTACAACTTTTAGCCTTCCGTTATTTTCCATTGATGAGTGTTGTCTGTGTCTCTTTCTCAGCTGTACACATGCACCTCCTGTTAGATACATTTTTTTTGTAAATTGTGGTGTCCACCTGATCAAGGCCACTTTGTTTGTTTCCCATCTACAGACGAGCATATGACGCCAACAGTCGAGTTGAATGCCCTGGCCATGAAACGAGGAGAAACTGCTGTTTACAAGTCAATTGAACCACAACAGCCTCCATTCTACCATAATCAGGGCATGGACTTTCGAGGCTTCTACAACCAGAGGTAAGTTCATGTGGCCAGTGGTTGCCTGTGTGGATTATAGGGCCCCATTTCGGGAGGCGGGGGACTAGTACTAGTTCGGAAGACAGAGAAGTTACCCCATGAGGGGCAAGAGTCTTTATTTATTGATACCCATTTTTAAAAAGGGAGACAAGTATAAATGTGAAAATTATAGAGGAATATCACTATTACCTACAAGCTATAAGTCAGTATAAATGGTACTGCTAAAGAGACTAAAACCATACGTCAAAGATATATTGGGTGATTGCCAAGCAGATTTCCAACCCAACACATCAACTATAGATCATTCTATTTACGGCAAATAACAGAGCAGAATTAAGAATATAGAAGAGATGTACATAATGTTTCTGTGGATTTAAAAAAAAAAGGTATGTGATAAAACATAGAAACAAGTTATGGAATGCTATAAAGGACTTTTGAGTACCAAAGAAGTTAATCACCATGACCACACTATGTATGGAAGACACTTATGATATAGTAACATATAAAGGCAGAAAGTCAGACCCTTTTCAAATAACATCTTGTTTAAAGCAATTTGATGCTCTGTCCTCACTTCTGTTTAACTTGGCCCTGGAGAAAATTATAAGAAAATCGAGTGTACTATGAGAGAAACTACAAGAATGGTTATGCAGATGACATTGATTATCATGGGAGAACGCGAACTAGTGTAAAAATACTGTCTCTCATCAAAGCAGCAGCTCACAATATGGTACTAGTTATCAGTCAAGATAAGACAGAATACATAATAACTAGACAGTGAAGGGATATAAACTCCAGCCACATGCAAGTTGATAATATGAAAATCACACGAACAGAAAAATATACTTGGGTGCAAACTTCAATTGCTCCAACTTACTGAGAGAAGAAATACAATCTAGTATATCTAGAAATAACCTGTACTATGCCCTTCAACATTTGCTAAAGTCAAACTGTCTGTGTCACAACACCAAGATCAAAATATATAAAACTTTGATAAGACCAGTCGCTTTAACCGGCTCTGAAACTTGGAGCACAACTAAAAGAGATAAAGGCTTATTACAAACTTTCAAAAACAGTCTTAGGACGAATCTTTGGAGGGGGTGATATCTGCAGCAATGAACCTCAGGGACTCCAAATGCTGAAGAAGAAGATTTGGGGTGGTAGACCTACTGCCCCCTAACAAACATTTATAAACATAGACTAACGAGGGAGGGGGGGGAGGGGTGTTTCCTTTGAAGTTAGAAGCATTTGTCTGAGAGACGAGGAACCAACAGTCTACATACAAGTAAGCCAGATCCGTAAAGCAGATGTATGTTCATGCAAAACTCAAGTTCTGGAACAAGACCAAAGTCCCCCTAGTGGGTGAACAACCAGAACTTTCCTCTGGAGTTCACAGCCAGTGAACACTAAACAAGTATTAGTCAGTGGTATTAGGAAACAGTCATAGAAACCTGTCCTTGGTTATACCTGAGATGGTACTGTTAATGGCTGAGCTTACGCCGACAGCTTTGTTTTAAAATCCTAGCTGATGGTGCATATGTTTTTATTTAGTTAACAATATATAAGAATACCGGAAGAATGCGTTGTGTCCCATCTTGAGTATATGTTTCTCGTGCCCCACACTTGTATATGTTTCTCATACACTTGTATACATTTATTGTGTTGCATCTTGAGTATTTTTTTTTTTACTGTGCCCCACACTTGTATATGTTTACTGTTTCTCATGCAGTTGTTTATGTTTATTGTGTCCCACTCTTGAGTGTATGTTTACTGTGTCCCACATATTATAGGTTTATTTATTGTGTCCCCTCCTTGTATACATTGATTGTGATTCACCTTTTTTTTTTTTTGGAATTGTGTCTCACGACCGTGTATATTTAGTGTCAATAAATAACATAAATGGCTACAACTACCATGTTCACAATCAAATGTTCAGATAAATACAATAAATGTATATAGTACTGCCATTTTCAGATATAAACACAGTTAACATATGCTAAATCTGCCACACTCACATAAACATGTTGTCTCCAACAGATACCACCATCAGTATATGCGTGCTCCCAGGGAGCCCCACTATTACGGCACCGGTGTTCTGTGGCCCTTGAGGTGCCACTATCCTCGGGTGAATCGTGCTTTTTATGTCTCCCTGCGTGTGGGCACTCGGGAGTTTATTGGTGATGGGCCGACACGTCAGGCAGCTCGACACAATGCAGCACAAAAGGCCCTGCGCATCTTCAAAAACATGCCAGTACAGAACGAAACAAAAAAAGATGAAGAATTGGCAGTGGGGGAAGCAGATGGTATGTGTGCTCTTTGTTTGTGTTATTTAAATGTAACTTCCTGATTCATAATTGTGGAAATAGATTATACTTTGTCTTTGTTCTTTTATTTTTATTTTTGTCACAAATGTTTTGTCCATTTTGTCTGTCTGTTTTCTCTGCTGTCACTTTTATTAATTCCCTGTTGTCATTGTTTATTGTTTTCTCTGCTGTCACTTTTATTAATTCCCTGTTGTCATGTTTATATGTTTTCTCTGCTGTCACTTTTATTAATTCCATGTTGTCTTTTATATGTTTTCTCTGCTGTCACTGTTATTATTCCCTGTGTCATGTTATATGTTTTCTATGCTGTCACTATTTTATTTCCCTGTTGTCATGTTATATGTTTTCTCTGCTGTCACTTTTATTATTTCCCTGTTGTCATGTTATATGTTTTCTCTGCTGTCACTTTTATTAATTCCCTGTTGTCATGTTATATGTTTTCTCTGCTGTCACTTTTATTAATTCCCTGTTGTCATGTTATATGTTTTCTCTGCTGTCACTTTTATTAATTCCCTGTTGTCATGTTATATGTTTTCTCTGCTGTCACTTTGATTAATTCCCTGTTGTCATGTTATATGTTTTCTCTGCTGTCACTTTTATTAATTCCCTGTTGTCATGTGTCACTTATGTTTTTCTCTGCTTTATTAATTCCCTGTTGTCATGTTATATGTTTTCTCTGCTGTCACTTTTATTAATTCCCTGTTGTCATGTTATATGTTTTCTCTGCTGTCACTTTTATTAATTCCCTGTTGTCATGTTATATGTTTTCTCTGCTGTCACTTTTATTAATTCCTGTTGTCATGTTATATGTTTTCTCTGCTGTCACTTTTATTAATTCCCTGTTGTCATGTTATATGTTTTTCTCTGCTGTCACTTTTATTTAATTCCCTGTTGTCATGTTATATGTTTTCTCTTGTCACTTTGATTATTCCCTGTTGTCATGTTATATGTTTTCTCTGCTGTCACTTTTTCTCTGCTGTCTCTGCTGTCACTTTTATTAATTCCCTGTTGTCATGTTATATGTTTTCTCTGCTGTCACTTTTATTAATTCCCATGTTGTCATTTTATATTCCTGTTTTCTGTTATGCTGTCACTTTTATTATTTCCCTGTTGTCATGTTATATGTTTTCTCTGCTGTCACTTTTATTAATTCCCTGTTGTCATGTTATATGTTTTCTCTGCTGTCACTTTTATTATTTCCCTGTTGTCATGTTATATGTTTTCTCTGCTGTCACTTTTATTATTTCCTTGTTGTCATGTTATATGTTTTCTCTGCTGTCACTTTTATTATTTCCCTGTTGTCATGTTATATGTTTTCTCTGCTGTCACTTTATTATTTTCCCTGTTGTCATGTTATATGTTTTCTCTGCTGTCACTTTTATTTATTCCCTGTTGTCATGTTATATGTTTTCTCTCTGCTGTCACTTTTTATTAATTCCCTGTTGTCATGTTATATGTTTCTTCTCTGTCTGCTGACACTTTTATTAATTCCCTGTTGTCATGTTATATGTTTTCTCTGCTGTCACTTTTATTAATTCCCTGTTGTCATGTTATATGTTTCTCTGCTCTGCTGCTGTCATATGTTTTTTGCTTCACTTTTATTAATTCCCTGTTGTCATGTTATATGTTTTTCTGCTGACACTTTTATTGTCCCTGTTGTCATTATATGTTTTCTCTGCTGTCACTTTTATTAATTCCCTGTTGTCATGTTATATGTTTTCTCTGCTGTCACTTTTATTAATTCCCTGTTGTCATGTTATATGTTTTCTCTGCTGACATTATTTTGTTAATATCTTGACCGTTAATGTTTTGTGTTTGATGTTTGTTGTTTTTTAATCCTCAGAAGTTGAAGACAGTCTGAAGTCTGAGATCAGCTTGGTTCATGAAATTGCTTTGCGTAGGAACATGTCTGTCAGCTTTGAGGTGAGGGAAATGCAAACAGTTCATTTAACAGTGATTAAATTAATGACAGCGGATATAATGTCAAAGGATTCTCCTGACTCTTTAGAACATTCTTGTTAGATGTATTGTAGTCTTGTGATTGTAGTGAAGACCATACCTGAACAAATGTTGACCCAAGATTGGAGGAAATAACATGTGTAAGAATTTGTGAACGAGGAATTAAGAGTGGATCCGGCAAGGAGGGACGTATGAGAGGAAGAGAACGACGTGTGTATAATCAGGGTGCTGCAGGAACAGTTAGCAACTACACCTTAAGACATTTGCTGTGGAGACGGAGCATCTATGAGTATGCCTGCTGTGCCATATCGATTCTTAAATCGGTAATCAGACTGTAGTGATGACAGTCCGAGAATTGTATTTTGGTACATCACTCAGTGGTGGTTGTTATTGTGGTCAAGGAAATGAACAGACTTCTCATATAACAGGTGTTGGCACGGGTAGCAGCAAGTGACCCAAGACAAGTATCAGTTATGTAGCTATTATACTCTAGTAAGGGAGCTGCCATGGTGTAGTGGCTACATGCTTGCCTGCTGATTGGAAGGTCATGGGTTCGAATCCTGTCTGTCAAAATGGCCTTGTTTTCCAGGTTGACCCAACCTTAAATGCGTGCCGGGTAAAGTCCTACGAAGTAATGGCAACTAGCATGATGCTGACCGCATCACTCACCAAATGGCGATCTGTCTATAAAATATAGGTCTAGCTCTTAATGCCTAATACACCTGAAGGCGTGGAGAAGGGTCCTTTTTACTTTTTATTTCCTTCAAATATTCGGATAAATAAAGGTCCATGTTGTTTTCAACAAGGAGCATCTGTCTGAGGTTTGGAATATTGGATTTGGGAGACCAGAGTTTGAATCGTCGCTAAAAAAAATGTCTGTCGTGGGCAAAAATAAATTCCTAACCTCCAGTTTGTGGTGACTTCACCAGCTGGTAGTCACAAACGTTACATTAAAACATGGTATGATAAGGGCAATAGAAGATTGTTACTGGGCTCAGATGAGATGGTAAATGTGCTGATATGTAGTTCTCTTGGCACTTAATCTATGAGATTAATACAAACAGTATTTTCTTACCTTTTACTGGCTGTAAAATTTAGCGGAAAGCCCCCCCCCCCCCCCCCCTCCCCCCCCCCCCCCCACCCCCCCCACCCCCCCCCCCCCCCCCCCCCCCCCCCCCCCCCCCCCCCCCCCCCCCCCCCCCCCCCCCACCCCACCCCCACCCCAACCCCCACCCCACCCACTCTCCACCTTAACTTTTAGACTTTAGTCTTGTTCCAGAATTTGAGTTTTGTGTGCACATCTGTTTTACAGATCTTTACTATTTGCATACAGACCGTTTCTCGCCTCTCAGGCTTCAACTTGACGGGAAAAACTCCTAATTAATCACATGTTATGACATGTTTGGTAGAGGGGTGTGGGCTTTCTTTTTTCCTCCCAGAATGGAACAATGGAACCCACATAGGAAAACAGTATCTGCTTTGTATTGATTGATTAATGTTTCCATATATAGTGTACACAGCGGTTAGCCAATCATGCACATGTATGTCAGATATGTTTTGCACATGTATATCAGATATGTTTTGTTCGACAGGTCATTCGAGAAGCAGGTCCCCCTCACATGAAGAACTTCATTACTAAGTGCACAGTTGCAGACATTGTCACGGAAGGTGAGGGTAACAGCAAGAAGGCTTCTAAGAAGAAGGCAGCAGAGCTGATGCTAGAAGAACTTCGCAAACTGCAACCATCACCTACACCTGCCTGCCCTAAGCCAAAGACCAAAATTTTGAACAAAAAGAAAAACCGTACACTGATAAAGGTAACGTCTGTGGCAGCAGTGTTGGCTCTGATTGTTTTTTGTTACCTGGAAATAATTTTGTGTGTGCTTGTTTAAAGTTTTTTTTTTTTTTTTACATCACTTAGTTGATTTAAAAAAAAAAAGAAAATTCCGGCTGGGTTCGTCAGACAAAAATGGATTGTATCACTAAGCACTTCACAAATGGCTCACCTAACTTTCATAGTTGTGCCGGGTCATTTGAGGCAATGAGCGTGCAGATTATTATCTGGCAGAAACTGCGGTTTCTGAGACTGGTCCCATACTGTACATAAGGGATTTCTTTAATGCCATGCACAGCACTTACTGCGAAGATGAATACGGCAAAGGGCATCCGTGTCGGTGCTGATGGACATGAGGATGCAGTCTGAAGCTGCCAGAAATAAACATTTCATCAGGAGCACAGCAGAGCATCATCAGTTGTTTGACACATACTTACTTACTTACTTACTTACTTACTTAGTCGCTCCTCTTCTACCTTGGGGTGTAGAGGTTTGCCAGAGAGATCGCCAGACGTCTCTATCAGCAGTTTTCTTTTTGGCTTTGTTCCATTCCAGTCCTCAGTCAGTTAGGGACTGTCGGATGTTGTCTTCCCAGCGCACCCTGGGTCGTCCTGGAGGTCTGGTTCCCTGGTTCTTAGCCTGCCATGGTGGCCGATTTTCTCCCATTCTGCATACATGTCCAAACCATCGTAACTGTGACTGATCCACTCGGGTTTGTAAGGACTGGGTATCAAGATCTTGACGTATTGTCTGATTGCGGACTTTGTCCCTTCTTGTCACTTGGACCACCTTTCTCAGATATCTCATTTCCGAGGCCTGCAGCTGGCTTCTGTGAGCTGTTGTCATTGCCCATGTTCGACACATGCGGATGATAATCCTCAGCTAATACTTGTTTTAGTGATGGCATGCATCACTTTTTTCATTGGTGGTAAACATCAGTTAGTGGCTTCTTTCAGTGATGATAGACATCATACTTGGTTGATGTTTTTTTTTTAATGAAAAGCATCACTTGGTTGCTTGTTTCAGTGATTGTAGACATCGCACTTGGATACTCATTTTATTTAATGGTAAAAATCACTTGATTTCTTATTTCAGTGATGGTAGACATCTCACTTGGTTAAATGTTTTTAGAAATTGATGGTAGACATAACTTTGTTGCTTGTTTTTAAAATGATTTACACTTGGTTGCTTGTTGTATTTATGGTAAACATCACTTAGTTGCTTGTTTAAATGATGGTAGACATTCCTTGGTTGCTTGTTTTATTTATGGCAGACATCACTTGGTTGCTTGTTTAAATAAGGGCCGACATTCCTTGGTTGCTTATTTCAGTAATGGTAGACAGAACTTCGCCTTGAGAATCTAGACTTCACTGATGACATGCACCTCCTATGACACTCCCAGTCAGATTTGAGATAAATTAAAGATACTCAATTGAAAATTCTTAGGAAAAAGCAAAGGTGATGGGGAATAAATCAGGCAAACAGTAATCCAATCATTTTTGGCGAAATCCTACTCCAAGATTATGTGAGTGATAATATAGGCAAATATTGGAGAACTGATAGAGATATATAAATATGAATACAAAAGGAGTTTTTCATATCACTTGAAGTTGATGGAAATTAAAAGTAATATTCAAATTAAAATATATAGCTCTAATGTAAATCAGTACTGTTGTATGGGGCTGAGATATCAAGAACAATAAAACAGTTGCTAATAAACTACCGACATTCATTAACTGGTTTCTGTGTAGAACAGAGGGAATTAAATGGTATGATAGAATTACATATGCAGAGCTTTGTTGGAGAACTAAACAAATTCATTGAATCCAGAGGGGAGGAAAAGATGCTGGCATTAGATAGGACACACATTGAGAAAACTTGAAAACAGTGTAGCTATAATGTATTTGCACTGGAACCTACAGGGTCAAAGGAATTAAGGAAGCACACCCCCAAAAATACACATGGAGAAGGGTATTAAGAGTGAAATTAACAAGATAGGGAGGACATGGTGTAAGCTGCATGAGATTGCAACTTGGCATGAGTTGTTTGAGGGCCTATGCTGCATTGAAGGATAAACCCCAGACGAAGATATCATCATCATCGCTTAGCTTGTTTTGATTAAAAATAATCTAAAAATGTACACCAACTTTCAGATACTCTTTTGTTAGCCAGTGTTACCTGTTGTAGTGTCTGAAATATGTATTACATTTGCCTGTTTCAGTCAGAACTTCAGCAACAGAAAGCTGATCCAAATTATGGTGTTGGTATTAATCCCATCAGTCGCCTCATCCAGATCATGCAGGCGCAGAAGAGGAAAGAGCCTGTCTACACTCTTGTTGCTGAAAGAGGACTTCCCAGAAGAAGGGAATTTGTGATGCAGGTGACATGATTGTAGCAGTCCATACTGAGTGATTTGTGGCAGATTATATGCCATCAAGGTTGAGAGATTGTGTTTTCAGAATGGTAGTCAAACTACAGTAGATTTCTTTGAACTGTTATCAACCTGTTAGCATTTTGTTTGCCATAATTCACTCACGTTTAACTGTTGCATGTAGTTATATTCTCATGAGACATAGACAGACACTGATTTTCACTGTTTACTTGTTTTTAAGTTAGAAAATAGAAAAATAGGTTTGCCTTTTTAGTGGTTTATTCTGTCAGAAGTGACTCCTGTCTGTTTGCTTTTTCAGTGGTTTATTCTATCAGAAGTGACCCCTCTCTGTTTGCTTTTTTCAGTGGTTTATTCTATCACTAGTGACCCCTCTCTGTTTGCTTTTTCAGTGGTTTATTCTATCAGTAGTGACCCCTCTCTGTTTGCTTTTTTCAGTGGTTTATTCTATCAGAAGTGACCCCTCTCTGTTTGCTTTTTCATTGGTTTATTGTATCAGTAGTGACCTCTCTCTGTTTGCTTTTTCAGTGGTTTATTCTATCAGTAGTGACCCCTCTCTGCTTTTTTCAGTGGTTTATTGTATCAGAAGTGACTCCTGTCTGTTTGCTTTTTCAATGGTTTATTCTATCAGTAGTGACCCGTCTCTGTTTGCTTTTTCAGTGGTTTATTCTATCAGAAGTGACCCCTCTCTGTTTGCTTTTTCAGTGGTTTATTCTGTCAGTAGTGCCCCCCCCCCCCCCCTTCCCGCCCTCTCTGTTTGCTTTTTCAGTGGTTTATTCTATTATAAGTGACCCCTCTGTGTTTGCTTTTTTAGTGGTTTATTCTATCATAAGTGATCCCTCTCTGTTAGCTTTTTCAGTGGTTTATTCTATCAGAAGTGACCCTCTCTTTATACTCAGTGTAGAAGATGTCCAATGTTTCCATACTTAGGAAAAATAAACCTATAACCACTGCCATAGGAAAAACACCATGGTTTAGTGGCTGGACGCGCCCCTGCGGATCGGAAGGTAGTGGGTTCAGGTCCTGAAGGAGCTGGACTTGTATGTATTTATTAATTAATCCACAGGAGTTGACTTTAGTAACGACATATTGCTAGCTTATGTTCCACTTACACGTTGTTCTTTGAAATGATGGTGAAAATTATTGTGATTAGTTTACTCTTGCAGTAAATTCTGAATCACATACTGCATCATTAAATTTATTGCAAAAATAAAAAATATAAGTGTATGTTATATAACTGAAGCTGTGACATTTTTAGTGCACACTGAAATGTGTGGTATCTGTGGAAAGTGTAAAGGTTACTTGGCTTGGTACTCAGTGGGTTAAGAAATGCTTTTACTGAAATGTTGGTGTTTCCCTCCCTCTAGGTGGAGGTGGATGACAAGAGCTGCACTGGTATAGGCCCAAACAAAAAGTTAGCCAAGAGATCAGCAGCGGAGTCTATGCTACAGCTCCTGGGCTACACTAAACCCAGTCCCCAGCCTGCCAAATCAATTTTCAAGCATCAGGCTTCTGGGGAGGTTAGTGGCTTGTCTTGTTTCAATGTGAGCACAAATTTTGGTTACAGGACATTTCATTTGGTGTCGGACTGAGATGACAAACTAATATAACTGTGACCATACTGTTATAGTCTGAGCTACACAGCTAAAAACATGCTGTAACAGCCAGAACCACGACTCGAAACATGCTGTAGCAGACTGAACTGACAACTAAAAACATTCTGTAACCGCCTGAGCTGACAGCTAGAAACATACTAATGCTGTACCAGACTAAACTGACAACCAGAAACATGCTGTACCAGACTAAACTGACAACTAGAAACATGCTGTACCAGACTAAACTGACAACTAGAAACATGCTGTAACAGCCTGAATTGACAACTAGAAACATGCTGTAACAGCCTGAGCTGACAGCTAGAAACATGCTGTAGCAGCCTGAACTGACAACTAGAAACATGCTGTACCAGACTAAACTGACAATCAGAAACATGCTGTACCAGACTAAACTGACAACTAGAAACATGCTGTACCAGACTAAACTGACAACTAGAAACATGCTGTAACAGCCTGAACTGACAACTAGAAACATGCTGTACCAGACTAAACTGACAACTAGAAACATGCTGTACCAGACTAATGCTGTACCAGACTAAACTGACAACTAGAAACACGCTGTACCGGACTAAACTGACAACCAGAAACATACTGTACCAGACTAAACTGACAACTAGAAACATGCTGTAGCAGATGAAACTGATAACTAGAAACATGCTGTAACCGACTGAAATGACAACTAGAAACATGCTGTAACAGCCTGAACTGACAACTAGAAACATGCTGTAACCGACTGAACTGACAACTAGAAACATGCTGTACCAGACTAAACTGACAACTAGAAATATGCTGTAACCGACTAAACTGACAACTAGAAACATGCTGTACCAGACTAAACTGACAACTAGAAACATGCTGTAACCGACTGAACTGAAAACTAGAAACATGCTGTACCAGACTAAACTGACAACTAGAAACATGCTGTAACAGCCTGAACTGACAACTAGAAACATGCTGTAACCGACTGAACTGACAACTATAAACATGCTGTAACAGCCTGAACTGACAACTAGAAACATGCTGTAACAGCCTGAAATGACAACTAGAAACATGCTGTTACCGACTGAACTGACAACTAGAAACATGCTGTAACCGACTGAACTGACAACTAGAAACATGCTGTAACTGACTGAACTGACAACTAGAAACATGCTGTAACAGCCTAAAATGACAACTAGAAACATGCTGTAACAGCCTGAAATGACAACTAGAAACATGCTGTAACCGACTGAACTGACAACTATAAACATGCTGTAACAGCCTGAACTGACAACTAGAAACATGCTGTAACAGCCTGAAATGACAACTAGAAACATGCTGTACCAGACTAAACTGACAACTAGAAACATGCTGTAACAGCCTGAACTGACAGCTAGAAACATGCTGTAACAGCCTGAAATGACAACTAGAAACATGCTGTACCAGACTAAACTGACAACTAGAAACATGCTGTAACAGCCTGAACTGACAACTAGAAACATGCTGTACAAACACATAAAAATTGCACATGCGCGCGCACACTCATGCGCGCGCGCACACACACACACACACACACAAACATTAACATTATTGGATTTTGTTTTTTTCCCCAGAACAATTCAAATGGTGACAAGAAGGTGACATTTGTTGAAGGTGATTCTCCACCAGGTGAGTGCTCCTTCATTTAAAGAAATTACCATATACTTATATCACACCTTTACCTGCAGCTTTCATCTGCAGCTTCTGACAGTGTGGTTAATGTATCTACTGAAATACTTGACTGGATGATGTCTAAGAGTATGGTTATTATATTTACTGAAATACTTGACTAAACAGTGTCTAAGAGTGTAGTTATAAGTCTAGTGAAATACTTGACTGGACGGTGTCTAAGAGCAGTTAATGTGTCTACTGAAATACTTGACTAGGCAGTATCTCAGGGTATTATTTAGTTGCCTAATGAAAAACAATGTCTAAGCATGTAGTTAATGTGTCTACTGAAATTCTTGATGAGACAGTATCTCAGGGTGTGATCTATGTGCCTACTGAAATGTGATTTATGTGTCTGCTGAAATATTTGACTAAATGTCTCAGGTTGTGATTTATGTGTTTACTGAAATACTTGATTCCACGGTGTCTCAAGGTGTGATTACTATGTCTACTGCAGTGCTTGACTGAACTTCAAGCTCAATTTAGCTGTGTTTGCTGTTCATCTAAACAGTTATCTCTTTTGTATTTGCTGCTGAACAATAGATTGTGTGTGTGCCTATGTTTGCTTTGTAGGTATTCATGAAGTCAGTTAGTCAAGCTAGTAACTTATTTATTCTGTAACAGTAAGTGTGTCTGACTGTGTTGTCATGTGTGTTGTATTTACTGAGTTTCACAGTGGTTTTGTTATAGTTATGCTTGTCAGTCACAGATTGCAATAGTACAGTTGTAACAAACATATACTGTAGTAATAGAGTGGTGACACACAAGCATTGTAGTGGTGGAGTTGTAGCATAAAACCTTGTAGTGATAAAGTTGTAACAAATATGCATTGTAGTAATAGTAATGTTGTAACAGATACGCATTGCAGTAATAGTTGAGTGGTAACAAACATACATTGTAGTTCTAGAATGGTAACAAACATACATTGTAGTGGTAGAGTGGTAACAAACATACATTGTAGTTCTAGAATGGTAACAAACATACATTGTAGTTCTAGAATGGTAACAAACATACATTGTAGTGGTAGAGTGGTAACAAACATACATTGTAGTTCTAGAATGGTAACAAACATACATTGTAGTGGTAGAGTGGTCACATTGTTGTAGTCACAACCATGTGAAAGTTGCATTGTACAGTAATGCTGTTATAACCAATCATCTCAGAAACTGTGGACACAGCTTCAATGTGCTGCCGCAATCCTACCATCAGATGGCCTTTTTACAAACCCATGGTTCCGCAGTCCTCCTGCGTCTTTCCTTCCATGCAGGGTGCTAAGCCTGCATTGAATAATAGCAGTTTAAGTGTTGGGTGAAAGTACACCAGTCTTTATTGAACTGTCATTGTACACATAGGCATGCAACATAAAACATATCCATAAGGCATAGTCCACCTGTCCAGGGATGGCAGAAACAAGCGAAGTTGGTTAAACCTTTCTTTGTGAGATGCTGAGCGGGAGCTGCACTCGGCCGGGTGAACGGACAGTTCCTTGTGGGTCCGGACAGATTTTCAATCCCGGGGGTATTCCGGGGGTAGGCAAATAAGCCACATCTGTTTCTCCCAGATTAACGGCACTTATAATGCGGAATCAAACTGCGTGCCGATTTAAGGGTCTGGGCGATAGCCATAGAACACTTGAGGCAAGATGTAGGGTGTTTACAACTCATGATGTTTTCTGGATACGTTTTTATAAAAAAAAAAAAAAAAAAAAAAAGAGGGCCAGAACACTCTCCCCCAAGACTTAACATGAGTTTGAGAAAAAATACAGTAGTGTTAATGCAGTGAAGAAATAAATGAGCTTCTAACTTATAAATTGCTTGTTTAGGGTTTAAAACACATGTTTTTTAACATGTTTGATGAATCTAGCCCAGTGTGAAGCTCAATCTTTACCCTTGTGTTCCTGGTTTTTTACAACGATGGTCCTGTTAAGGTGCAGTTTTACTATCTTTGCTATTTGGCTTCCTGGGCAGCTGGCCCCCTAAACACAGTTGTTCTGAATATAAGAGTTGAATCGGGGGGATCCTGGTGGTGAAGTGTATGATAGAACAATAAGCAATGGCTTTATGGTATCTCTTATGATGGAGCTTTTTCATAGAATGGCACAACACTTCTAGTGCATTCCAGAAGTAGCTGTAATGATGCTGAGTATGCCGAGTTGGGTATGGCTACATTTAATTGAGAAAACCTGTGACAACATGAAACTGGAAAGTGGGTTTAGTCTTTACATTGGGAACCCTGCTGTAGGCAATATGTAGACATAAAAATGTACCAAAAAAAAAAAGAAAAGGCAGGGAGTATAGAGCTTGTCATAATTGTGGATGATGTGGTAATTGAGCTGCAAAAAGCAGTGGCAGGAAAGTACAGTTATACTTGGTCATGTGATGAGTTGGACCTTGACAGATTATAACTCGATTGGGGGATAAAATACTTTGGTAGAAAAATAAGACTTATCATGATGAGTCACTTTTCTTGTGTGACTACTGGGCACTATTACAAGGAAAAAGCGAAAAATACCTATAAAAACTTAGCGCAGACTAAGTTACACCAATGTGGATTGTCCATGGCCAATAAGAAAGCAAGTGTAGAACACACTTCCGGTGGCAAGGTGTAGTTGGCCAGTCATGAACACATATCTATCTACAGAATGTTTCTGATTGAAGGTTTGTGCTCCATTGGGAAATTAAAAAAATAGACACCCACTCCCCCCCCCACGCCCCCCCCCCCCCCCTCCCCCCCTCCCCCCCTCCCCCCTCCCCTGCCTCCCACCTACCGAGATGTGTGGACCACACCTGCTACAAGCCGTACAATGGCAGTAGTTACTGCTTGAAACTGCGAACGTAGTGTTATGAATTGAAGACTTGAAAGCAATAAGGAGCCTTTCGCATGTTACAGGATTGTGGCTAGGCCTATGGTCCATTAATGCCTTTGAGTGTTCTTTGCTTCTGGCAGAGTGTGACACTGCTTATATGGGGAGTGCCTTTTGTTCCTGGTTTGCTTCCAATAAGATGGATAGGTGTTTGGTCTGTTAAAGCCTTGGAGTGTTATTTGCTTCTGGCCATGGTTTGCTGGCACGTTTCCATCACATCTGGTCTTGCTAGTACATTATTCCATTGCCCAGCTTGTAATCTGAGTGTGACATTGTTTATAAGGGAAGGTGCCTTTTGCTTTTGGTTTGTGTTTGTTAAATGCTTTTTCATAAAATGGCACATAGTCAGGTGAAGCATCCAGGCTGGGAGTATGCCTTATTTATGCCTAGCATTTACTTGTAATGACTGCTGCTTACATCAGCGATGAAGTGCAGTTCTTGTGGGTTAGTGTTGGTGTTGGCAACTCTGCTGGCTGCCTATGGCATTTAGTGCATGTGTGAACTGCTGCATTTTGCCAGATCTTATCCGCTTCTCTGGTTTTCAGATAAAACAGTAATAGACTGATTTGCACTGGCACAGGAAAGAAACAGTTATAGGATGACTCATTTTGCCATGAAGTTGAACCTGTGACTAGTTTATGCCAAAAGGAAAGTTGGACTAAATACAATAATCAGAAGAAATAATAATGATTGAAGGGATGGGGGCCTAAGGTAAAAAAGGACAACAACAAAATATTAAATTGGAAGAGTGTAAAAATTGTATGTAACACTAATAACACATTAGCACAGACACAGTTACACATAAATTATATGAATAACATGGCATAATGATAGCAAAATGGGACCAACATAGTTCCGGTTATCAGGGAACTGCAGTGGTTAAAAACAAGTTTGTCAGAGTATTTTGAGTTATCTCTCAGATGATCAGGGATTTGAGAGACCCATTTTGGGTGTAAAAAAAAAGAATACACCCCGCCCCCAACAAACATGTTGTGAAAAGGGACTAATTAGGGGTATTTCCTTTGATCTCTGCGTGTGCCTACCTGAGATGTGTGGAACCAACAGTCTGCATACAAATAAACCAGATCTGTGAACTGGATGTGTATGCAGAACTCAGGTTCTGGAAGAAGACCAAAAACCAGAAGAACTTGTCGCCAGAGCTTACAGCCTATAAACACTAAGAAGAGTACAAAGAAGATATTTGTTGTTAATCGTATGTTATTTCTCTCTTGTGACATGTCATTGAAGTTGTTGGAATGATAATAATTGAATAAATGGTTTGCTGCCCTCAGCCCCTGCAAACTTACAACTGCATTCAAAAGATTCCCCTCTAGTCAACCTGGCCAGTATTCTCAAGCCTAACCTCAGACCCGAACTGCAGCTGAAGAAGCTCTGCAAAGCTCTTGGATATTCCCTGGAAATTGACGACTTTACTAAAGTAATTACATTGTTCACTGTTGGCTGGGTGCAGATGTGTGTTTGATAGCAGCCGTAATTACATTGTTCACTGTTGGCTGGGTGCAGATGTGTGTTTGATAGCAGTCGTAATTACATTGTTCACTGTTGGCTGGGTGCAGATGTGTGTTTGATAGCAGTTGTAATTACATTGTTAACTGTTGGTTGGGTGCAGATGTGTGTTTGATAGCAGTTGTAATTACATTGTTAACTGTTGGTTGGGTGCAGATGTGTGTTTGATAGCAGCCGTAATTACATTGTTCACTGTTGGCTGGGTGCAGATGTGTGTTTGATAGCAGCTGTAATTACATTGTTAACTGTTGGCTGGGTGCAGATGTGTGTTTGATAGCAGCTGTAATTACATTGTTTACTGTTGGTTGAGTGCAGATGTGTGTTAGATAGCAGACATGATTACATTGTTCACATTGGCTGGGTGCAGATGTGGGTTTGATAGCAGACATGATTACATTGCTCACTGTTGGCTGGGTGCAGATGTGTGTTTGATAGCAGACATGATTACATTGCTCACTGTTGGCTGGGTGCAGATGTGTGTTTGATAGCAGACATGATTACATTGCTCACTGTTGGCTGGGTGCAGATGTGTGTTTGATAGCATCTATAATTACATTGAGTACAAGTGTGTGTTCATGATAGCAGCTGTGTCAGTAATTACATTGTTCACAGTTCATAATATGCAGGTTACCACTGTAGCATGTGTACATATGACTGAGTGTGCATACATGTTACACACACTGTTCTCTCTCTCTCTCTCTCCCCCCATCCCCATTTGGGATGTATGAGCTGCATCATTTGCTTGCTTGTCCAGTCTTCACAATCCAGCTGCAGTGTAATGATGTTTTTACTGAATTCCCCATGTCATCAGAAACGTCCAGAGGGCACTGAGCATATTGTCAGGATTACAGTGGTGCAGGCTCAGGAGCAGCAGAGCTTTCATGGGAGCAGCAACACGGTGGACTCATCTAGAGACATGGCTGCCCTTGATGCTCTGAAGGTTTTGTTGGCCAAAGTCAAGGATGTGCACCCAGGCGGAGATGGGTACGTTTAAGGCTGAGTTCATTGTGCCTGTCTACTGGTTGTTTATGTGATTTTGAGTGATTGTCTGTCTGTTGGTTGTGTGTAGCTTTTGTGTGAAGAATATGTTCTAAGCTTAAAAAGCACCTGGAAGTCTTGTATCAACTTACTGTTAGAGAGCCTCCTTGAGTGGCAGTCAAAATCTGTGTTGCTTCTGTTGACTTATCTTCAGTACAAAGAAACTGTGGGAGTCTTTTTCCTGGACTTATCACCAGTTAAATCATGTCTGTACCATATTTCCAGGATCAGATATGGGCAGACTGTGTGTGTCCTGTCTACGTGAGGAACTGGCTGGATACAGCCTCACTGCTAGCCGCCTGTTTCTTACTGAGAAGAGTTCTGTTGTAGTGGCGAGGTGTGACTGCATTGTAAGCATTAGCGGGTAACAATGACTGTGGATAGGGTATTGCGTAATATTTCGTGACTTGGCTGTTGAGCCCTTCTGTGAGCAGCTAGCATTGTAATAGAAGGTTTCGCACAATACATTATCTGCATGAATGTGGTAAATATGAAGCAGGAATTGTTATCTCAGTGTTCAAAATGTAACCGGGGTGGCTTATTTGTAATAAATAGCAAACAATAATAATAAAAGTAGAATACATTTTTCTTTGGCAATGGAAAGTGTGAGCGACAATTACAGCCATTACAGGCACACCTTGCCACTGTTTTATTGTCTGGTGGTGTCGCAGATCTTCTTGTGTAAGAGAGTAAACATATGTTTGATATGTCTCCAAAACAGTAGCTTTTGTCTCTTTTTGTTTCGCAGGCCGCAGGTGAAGAAGGAGCAGCTGCTGATCAGAGCTAGCATTGGCATGAAGGCCGACATCTCCAAGTAAACAACCCCAGACATGCCGCGGACAGGACCACTGACTGTTGCAGAGTCCTGTAATAACAGTGTTTGTTTGACTCTTGAGTAACACCTGCATGTTAGCATGACAGTTGCTAGAATTGTGGAGGGAATAGCTGCTTGTACCCCCTAGTGTGGTTGTGTTGCTGGCTTGAGAACAGCAACCCTACTTTCCCTAGAGGTGACTGAAGGAAACCGGGTTCTCTTCTCAAGGAAGAAGGTTGTACAGAAACATTTGTTTTTTAATTTATATGTTCGTCTTGTTTGTGCTCATATAGACTGGTTATCAGGCAGGTTATCATTTTGTTTGTGCTCATATAGACTGGTTATCAGGCAGGTTATCATTATGTAAGTACTCATATAAACTGGTTATCAGGCAAGTTATCATTTTGTTTGTGCTCATATATGCAGGTAATTAGATCGACTTGTCTGTGCTCATATAAACTTGTTATCAGATAGGTTGTGCTTACATTTAGACCAGTTATGAGATCATCTTGTCAGTGCACATATAGACTGGTTATTCAGCAGATGATTTTTTTGTTTGCACCTATAAATGCTGCCGCTGGTTATTAAATCATCGTTTTGTCACTTCTCATATAGAGTGGTTATCAGATCATCATCTTGTCAGTGCTCATATAGACTGGTTACAGATAGTTTATGCTTACATAGACTGGTTGTCAGATAGTTTATTTGCTCATGTATGCTGGCTGTTAGATCATCATCCTGTCAGTGCTCATTTAGACTTATTATGAGATTCAGACTTCATTAGGGGATAGATGTCCAGTCGGAGAAGGCAGATGTCAATGTCTGGGGTTGGTGGAGTGTAGACATTTTATGTCTATATGTCTATGGGCTGGTGGAGTGTGGAAGTTTTATGTCTACTGGCTGCTGAAGTGTGGACATATTATTTCTAGTGCCTGGTGGAGTGTAGAAACATTATGTCTAGTGTCTGGTGAAATGTAGACATAATATGTATAGTGTCTGGTGGAGTGTAGACAAATTATGTCTAGTGTCTGTTGGAGTGTAGACATATTGTGTCCAGTGTCTGTTGGAGTGTAGACATTTTGTGTCTAGTGTCTGTTGGAGTGTAGACATATGTGTCTAGTGTCTTTTGGAGTGTAGACATGTCTAGTGTCTGTTGGAGTGTAGACATATTATATCTAGTGTCTGTTGGAGTGTAGACATATTATTTCTAGGTGTTGGTGGAGTGTAGACATATTATGTCTAGGAGTTGGTGGATTGTACATGATTCTCTAGCATATGACACATACAAGAACAGATGAAGATGAGAAAGCAAACTACATTGTCTATTTGTTACTGTTAGCTTGTTATCATGAAAACAGTAAACTTTGCATAGTAGAGCCTTTTTTGTTTTCATCACACACACACACTCACACACACCCCACTCTGAGACTGGCAACTTTGCTAGGGCGAGGTACATTTCTGTGTGGAAGGATAGAAAGGTTTGCATCTGTGTAGGAGGGCGACAACCAGGTTACCATTTGTGTGGAGATAGGGCCAGTGCTTAACGTCTATGTGGGAGTGGTGGAGAGACAAATTCAAATCTGTGTGGTGGCATAAGTTCACGTCTCTGTAGTTTACATTTGTGTGGGGAGAATGACAGAGGTTCACATCTGTGTGGAGAGAGAGACAGGGAGAGACATTGGTATGCATTAGGGAAAGCAATAGGTTCCTTTGTGTGTGTGAGAGGTGGGCGGGGTGGGTTATAGAAAGAAATGTATTAACACATATGTGTTATTGGAAGTGTGGTTTCCTGTTGTAATACCCGTGTAAAATCATAGTTTTGCAGTTTGCAAGAGTTGTGATATCAAGTGTGGTGACAGGAGTAAAGGTTAATAATTCAGAAGTGCAGGTTGCATGAAGTTGCAGCACTTGAGAGAGCTGTGATCTGTCCCACCCAGCAGTGATATGATAATCCACTGATTGATTGATTTATGAACAAATCTGTTGACTGCATGCAATCACAGAACTTGGGACTGATGTATCTTTTTTGTCTCCTGGCTGTTTGGCAGGAAATGTGGAGTGTTGCAGGGACACTAATGATACTGTACCGAATGCCTGTCACTGTCATCATTACTGTTAAGTCTAGAAGCTCTCAGAACCGCTACTGACCAACATACATACCCACACTGCTGTCTACTAGTGATCTGCAAATAGCTGATTAGGGCTTTGAAACCTTACACCTAAGTTAGTCTACAGTATGTTGCTCAGGTGTGGTTGAGTCAGTCCAGGTTAATAAGGTGCAGTTGAGTCGAGTCAGCCCAAGGTTGTACGGGGGTGGGGGTATTCATTGACGAGTTACTCCAGCATCGTGCCTGTTTGATCGAATCTGCTAAATATAGCAGATTTAATGCATGTCTGCATCACATAATGCTGGTCAGGATGAATCACTAAAGATGTGTGTTGCACTGTAATAGAACTGCTGTGTAGTGCTATAATCATAGCTGCCTTCATTTGTTGACAGCATCAAAAGTCCAACTACAGCAACATTTAGGCCTTCCTGGAACAAATGTAGGCAGCACATACTGATTTTTGCACACACTGCTGCCAGCTGGGGGGGGTTTTCTACAGCAATCTCTGTATCACCAGCTGGCGGCAAAGGTGGATGTGCCAGAGAAGAAGTGTCTCATGGAGTGGAGAAATGGCTCACAGGGGGGAGAACTGGCTCACAGGGGGGAGAACCGGCTCACAGGGTGGAGAGCTGACTCAGAGGATGGAGAACTGACTCAAAGGATGGAAAACTCGCTCACAGAATGGTGAACTGATTTAAAGGGTGGAAAACTAGCTCACAGAATGGTGAACTGACTCAGAGGGTGGAAAACTAGCTCACAGAATGGAGAACTGACTCACAGGGTGGAGAACTGACTTATAGGGTGGAGAGCTGACTCAAAGGGTGGATAACTGGCTCACAGGGAAGAGAAATAGGTTTCCTTCATTCAGTGTGTGTAGTACAGTGTAGAAAAGACTTTTTTAGGTGCACTTTTATTTCATCACCTGAGTCTTGTCAGTGCGGAGCTTGTTAGAGTTTGAGAACTTTATAGCCGGTCTGCAGAAAGTGAATGTGTCATAAGTGGATTAGATTGAGACCTCTACAGCGGCAATTTTTGTTCCTTTGAGACCAGTGCCACAGCCTCTGTAGTAGTTGTCATATCATGAACTAGTACTTGCGATCACTCCCTGACCATCAGGCATAACCTATGTTTGGAAATTGTCCACTTGATATTCTAAATTCTCATTTGTTCATTTTACTTGCTCACTTTTTTTTTTTTCATCTGATGTTGATTTTACTGGAGAACTCTTCCACTAATTAAGGAGTATTTTCAATACATTAAAGAAGGTGTGCCTGCTTTGCCATGAGCCTCTGGCTTTCTGACACACAAACCCTAAATGCCAGACACAGAGGTGGAGACAGGGTTTTATGTCTGTATTCTAAAAGGCACTGATCTGACACAAAGTGCTGTATCTGTATTATGAAGGGCACTGACTGACTGAAGCACAACATTGCCTTATGTAAAGGCCTGGGAATGAAGTTGCTTTGTCTCCCACACACTGCCTATCATAAGAGTGGACGATAGTGCTGATCTGACATTGTTTTAACCTTTGTGAATCCCTGTTACCTGTACCAGCCAGATAGCAGGTGTGCACAGTGAACGGTTGAGAATTAGTGTAATGTAAGACAACATTGTTTGGACAGCTTAAAATGTAGAATTAGCCCCAGCAAGATGACAGAAATGTTTGGACAGCTTAAAATGTAGAATTAGCTCTAGCGAGATGACGGCAGTATTTGGACTGCTGTAAATGTTGAATTAGCTGTAGCAAGATGACATCATTGTTTGAACAGCTGTGAAAGTAGAATTAGCTTTTGCAAGGCAGTATTGTTTGAACAGCTGTAAGTGTAGAATTAGCCCTAGCAAGATATTAATGTTTGAGCAGCTGTAAGTGTAGAATTAGCCCGAGCAAGATATTAATATTTGAACAGCTGTAAGTGTAGAATTAGCCCTAGCAAGATATTAATGTTTGAACAGCTGTAAGTGTAGAATTAGCCCTAGCAAGATATTAATATTTGAACAGCTGTAAGTGTAGAATTAGCCCTAGCAAGACATTAATGTTTGAGCAGCTGTAAGTGTAGAATTAGCCCTAGCAAGACATTAATGTTTGAGCAGCTGTAAGTGTAGAATTAGCCCTAGCAAGATATTAATATTTGAACAGCTGTAAGTGTAGAATTAGCCCTAGCAAGATATTAATATTTGAACAGCTGTAAGTGTAGAATTAGCCCTAGCAAGATATTAATATTTGAACAGCTGTAAGTGTAGAATTAGCCCTAGCAAGATATTAATGTTTGAGCAGCTGTAAGTGTAGAATTAGCCCTAGCAAGACATTAATATTTGAGCAGCTGTAAGTGTAGAATTAGCCCTAGCAAGATATTAATGTTTGAGCAGCTGTAAGTGTAGAATTAGCCCTAGAAAGACATTAATATTTGAGCAGCTGTAAGTGTAGAATTAGCCCTAGCAAGACATTAATATTTGAGCAGCTGTAGGTGTAGAATTAGCCCTAACAAGACATTAATATTTGAACACCTTAAGTGTAGAATTAGCCCTAGCAAGACATTAATATTTGAGCAGCTGTAAGTGTAGAATTAGCCCTAGCAAGACATTAATATTTGAGCAGCTGTTAAGTGTAGAATTAGCCCTAGCAAGACATTAATATTTGAGCAGCTGTTAAGTGTAGAATTAGCCCTAGCAAGACATTAATGTTTGAGCAGCTGTAAGTGTAGAATTAGCCCTAGCAAGACATTAATGTTTGAGCAGCTGTAAGTGTAGAATTAGCCCTAGCAAGACATTAATGTTTGAGCAGCTGTAAGTGTAGAATTAGCCCTAGCAAGACATTAATATTTGAGCAGCTGTAAGTGTAGAATTAGCCCTAGCAAGACAATAATATTTGAGCAGCTGTAAGTGTAGAATTAGTAAGACATTTATGTTTAAACAGCTGTGAACATATAATTATCCTAGTGAGACAGCATTGTCTGGACAGCTGCAGCAGAATAGAATATGTCTGTCTGTCTGTGTTGTAGCCTATCTTGTCTTATTTGCACAAGTATTTTCATTTGCATTGTTTGCTGTTGGTTTTCTGATAAAATTGCCCCATGAAGACAATGGGCGTGTTAGCTTCATAGTTTCTTTTGCTTTTGTTTCTTGTTTCTCATAAAGAAGTTGTGCTTTTATTGCTTGACTTCCTATGTCTGTTTGTTTAATGGTTGGACTTGTTGAGATAATCCATCTGGAAAGTACATGCTTCAGATGTCATTCATGCATTATTATTATCTTGTAAATAAGATCATTGGTTTTGACAGTTCTCATTGACATGTTCAATTTGGTCCTTTATGGCCACAACTGAAACAAATTGTTTGAAGTTTTTTTGTTCTTTCTTTTTTTCAAAACAGCTCAGAACGAGTATTATTTTGGTAAAAGTTTGTTAAGAATTCATTAATAAAAATAAAATTAAAAAACCATTTGTTGTTTTTCTGACCTGTTATCATTTACTGTTTAGTTATTCTTTGACTGCAATTAACGAATGCTGACTTAAGCGTAATTTGTTTTCTAGTTCTAAAACTGCTCTCTGCTTCATTTCTTGATTTTAGTTTCTATACTGGTCTTGTCTTTACAGTTGTTCGCCATGAATGTACTGTTCTGCAGGGTATGACTCTTTATGTGTGAGTATCAGATTATATGACTGACCTCCTAACCATTTGTTTAAGAGCCATTATTTTGGAGCTACAAATTCTGTCAACAAAGTCTGTCCCATCTTGTGGCACTGATCATGTGTGGGAGTGCCATTTGTTGTTGAGCTACAAGGTCTTTCCAATCATGTGACACTGTAACCATGTGTGTGAGAGCCATTTGTTGTTGCACTACAAATTCTTGTTTCATCATATGCTACAAAGTATGTCCCATCATGTGACACTCTTTCCGTGTGTGTGTGAGAGCCATTTGTTGTTGCACTACAAATTCTTGTCTCAATGCTACAAAGTATGTCCCATCATGTAACACTCTAACCGTGTGTGTTGGAGAGCCATTTTGTTGTAGAGCTACAAAGTCTGTCCCATCATGTGACACTCTTTCCATGTATGTAGTAGAGCCATTTTTCGTAGAGCTACAAAATTTGTCCCATCATGTGACACTCTAACCATGTGTGTGAGAGCCATTTGTTGTTGCACTACAAATTCTTGTCTCATCATATGCTACAAAGTATGTCCCCTCATGTAACACACTAACCGTCTGTGTGAGTGCCATCTCTAGCCACTGATTGTACTAATACAGTATCTTACTATCTTTGTAACCATGTGTGTGAGTGCCATCTCTAGCCACTGATTGTGCCAGTACAGTATCTTACTCTATCTTTGTAACCATGTGTATGAGTGCCATCTCTAGCCACTGATTGTACTAATACAGTATCTTACTATCTTTGCAACCATGTGTGTGAGTGCCATCTCTAGCCACTGATTGTACTAATACAGTATCTTACTATCTTTGTAACCATGTGTATGAGTGCCATCTCTAGCCACTGATTATACTAATAGAGTATCTTACTAACTTTGTAACCATGTGTGTGAGTGCCATCTCTAGCCACTGATTGTACTAATACAGCATCTTACTATCTTTGTAACCATGTGTGTGAGTGCTATCTCTAGCCACCGATTGTACCAATACAGTATCTTACTATCTTTGTAACCATGTGTGTGAGTGCCATCTCTAGCCACTGATTATACTAATACAGTATCTTATTATCTTTGTAACCATGTGTGTGAGTGCCATCTCTAGCCACTGATTATACTTATACAGTATCTTACTATCTTTGTAACCATGTGTGTGAGTGCCATCTCTAGCCACTGATTGTACTAATACAGTATCTTACTATCTTTGTAACAATGTGTGTGAGTGCCATCTCTAGCCACTGATTGTACCAATTCAGTATCTTACTATCTTTGTAACCATGTGTGTGAGTGCCATCTCTAGCCACTGATTATACTAATACAGTATCTTACTAACTTTGTAACCATGTGTGTGAGTGCCATCTCTAGCCACTGATTGTACTAATACAGTATCTTACTATCTTTGTAACCATGTGTGTGAGTGCCATCTCTAGCCACTGATTATACTAATACAGTATCTTACTATCTTTCTAACAATGTGTGTGAGTGCCATCTCTAGCCACTGATTGTACTAATACAGTATCTTACTATCTTTGTAACCATGTGTATGAGTGCCATCTCTAGCCACTGATTGTACCAATACAGTATCTAACTATCTTTGTAACCATGTGTGTGAGTGCCATCTCTAGCCACTGATTATACTAATACAGTATCTTACTATCTTTGTAACCATGTGTGTGAGTGCCATCTCTAGCCACTGATTGTACTAATACAGTATCTTACTATCTTTGTAACCATGTGTGTGAGTGCCATCTCTAGCCACTGATTGTACTAATAGAGTATCTTACTAACTTTGTAACCATGTGTGTGAGTGCCATCTCTAGCCACTGATTGTACTAATACAGTATCTTACTATCTTTGTAACCATGTGTGTGAGTGCCATCTCTAGCCACTGATTATACTAATACAGTATCTTACTATCTTTCTAACAATGTGTGTGAGTGCCATCTCTAGCCACTGATTGTACTAATACAGTATCTTACTATCTTTGTAACCATGTGTATGAGTGCCATCTCTAGCCACTGATTGTACCAATACAGTATCTAACTATCTTTGTAACCATGGTGTGTGAGTGCCATCTCTAGCCACTGATTATACTAATACAGTATCTTACTATCTTTGTAACCATGTGTGTGAGTGCCATCTCTAGCCACTGATTGTACTAATACAGTATCTTACTATCTTTGTAACCATGTGTGTGAGTGCCATCTCTAGCCACTGATTATACTAATACAGTATCTTACTATCTTTGTAACCATGTGTGTGAGTGCCATCTCTAGCCACTGATTGTACTAATACAGTATCTTACTATCTTTGTAACCATGTGTGTGAGTGCCATCTCTAGCCACTGATTGTACCAATACAGTATCTTACTATCTTTGTAACCATGTGTGTGAGTGCCATCTCTAGCCACTGATTGTACTTATATACTTATGTACAAATATTTGGCTCTCTCTCTCTCTCTATATATATATATATATATATATACACACACACACCTGTACCAGCCAGATAGCAGGTGTGCACAGTGAACGGTTGAGAATTAGTGTAATGTAAGACAACATTGTTTGGCTAGCTTAAAATGTAGAATTAGCCCTAGCAAGATGACAAATATATATGTTTATTCAATGGATCAACATCATGGCACAGGGGTATAACCCATAAGTGTCCGTTCTACTTCTAACTCAAGCCTGCGTCTGAAAATTCTCAGCGCAGTGCACGAACTCCGTTGCATCAGTGAGGATCCTGAAATACTTTGGGTGGATTTTTAACTACAAATTTGTGCCTGGGAAACCCCGATAGGCTACTCTTTTCGGTTTCCAACTGCTAAAGGAAATTTTTTTAAAGGACATTTTTTTTATGTGCGCAGGAATACACACGGGCGCCGATCTTATACCCAGAGACCATAGGAAACTACAAGAAGTCCACGTGAAAAAAAAACCTAGCCTTCATCGGGACTGAACCCTGGACCTCCAGCACCCAAAGCAGACACCGTACCCCCGAAACCACTTACCCCCTACTTATATATATATATATATATATATATATATATATATATATATATATATATATATATATATATATATATATATATATATATATATATATATACACACACACGCCCACACATATATACACACACATACACATTTATGGTGGCGATAAACAAATGTCCAAGCGAAGAAAACAATAGATTCCACAGTTCGTTGCTTGGCATATATTTTTCTACATCTCCTCTGGTGTACACTACATTAACAGTTAATTCTTTCTGACCCAACCAGCACATCGTGTGTGGTCAGCTACTGCCCCTATGTCTCAAACAATGCATGATGTCATCTGACTTATAATTAACATTTAGCACGCTTTTTTCAACTTCAGCATAGTTTGTTTTATATTCTGAGTGATATGCTGCTCCCCTGCATATTTTTTTTTTTCTTGTGGCCAATTACTCGTTAAGCATCTCCTGTGACAGCTTTTTAACCGGCGGGCCGAATTTGGCCCGCAGAGCCCTAACAAGGTCACACGGGTCATTGCCATCTGTATTGTATTAGTGATCTTTCTATGCCAGGGCTCAAGCCTCTAGCCCAGGACTATTCAGCTGGCGGCCCAGGACCAAATCTGGCCCGCCATGGCCTAGCAAGCGGCCCGCGGAACACTTCTTGCTGTACTGTATTTTCGATTTTTCTATGCTGGGGCTAAAACCTCTAGCCCGTGACAATCCCTGTTTTTTAACATTTTGGCCCCTGAACGAACCTGATTGAATAGCCCTACTCTAGCCCATGACAATGCCAATTTTCACCATTTTGGCTCATAATTAAAATTAGTTGAATAGCCCTGTCCTGTGAGATGTTAGGGGACTTTGAGAGTTATTGAAAATGTAGCAAAAAAATGAACCCTTAAAAAAAAATACATAAAAAGAAAGTAACAGTTTTACTAGGGCACACAGAGATTCACAACTATGTCCTTCAGTCTGCATAAATATGGTCGAAAGTGGTTTATTGTTATAGCTTCAAAATAGCAAAGCATTCTGCAATTGGTTGAAGTATACAGAATTCGAAATGCTCTGTAAAATAAACCATGTGAAATGGAACAAGTTTATTTAACTAAGATGGTTTCTTCACGTCGGTACACCGTAGATCAAGTTTGCATGCTAAGGTGATCTCAACATGAAGGCTTGAATTTTTTTTTTTTTTTCCATCAGTGAACTCCAAACTTTTCCTCTGCCATTTTCTGTAGGATCTTTCTGTCAACTTTCCCAGTCGCTGTTTGTGGAAAGTCCTGCAGGATCTGGAAATAAGCATCAAATCTTGAATACACAGGAAGCATGTTTATTGTAGAAGCACAACGATTAGAACTAGATGTACGCGAAAGAAACATCGCCTATCGATCGATCGGTTTTTGTTTTTTCCTTTCCAGGATTAGCAGTCTGTGGGATTAACATCTCACTTGGGTTAGGAGGGAAGGGGGACAAACAGGCACAAATCCTGAAAACCCGTTCACCTTATGGCACAGTTATATTGGTGCATATAATAGCATCAACTTTCCTACACAATAGAATCAATACTGGAGCATCACAAAACTGTTACAAAGTAACCTACTTTGTCCGCATAGGACGGCAGGTCACCAGGCTGTATAGCCGTTACGAGAAACTTTATTATAACCTATTTGAAGGTTCAACGGGGTATCTTAGATGTAGAATTTTATTTAATCTCAGGGTAATAAACATTAAAGAAACAGCCCGGAGGGGACAAACCGATGGATCGAACCTTCCTCGTACAAGACTAGGCTACACCGGACTGATGCTATACATGCAGTAATTATAACTTTTTTTTTTTGGGCAGGTTGACCGGGTATCTGGGATCTAAAATGTTGATCTGCCATCCATAATATGCGTTTGTATTTCACGGGGTAAATATACAGGTAACCGTCCAGAGCGGACAAACCGTTCAATCAATTGAAACATGGAACGTAATTAATTGATGCTTTCTGTCAAACTGAACATGGAATGGTTTAATATGCAGCCTGTCAACTGACTGACTGACTTTTCTACCCCACCAGGACATCACACAAGCGATAAACACCCGATGACACAAAGTGCCACCATGTGGATAAGGATCACCGTGGAGAGGTCCCAGAAACCGCGTTCAGACAATTGGCCATATTTATGGCTTGCCTATATTGCGGCCCCTGGCAAAAGCCAGGGGGGGGGGGGGGGGGGGGGGCTTCAAATAACAAAAAATTACGTCCTATAAAGGACGTAAGGATATGTACCAAAGTATGTCAAACTAAACATGGAAGGTGATCACTTTGTCTATCAAACTAAAAATATGAGGTAATTAATTAATGGTCTGTCAAACAAAACATGGAATCTAATTGATGGTGTATGTCAAACCAAACACGGGAGGTAATTAATTGATGCTGTCTGTCACACTAACCATAAGAGGTAATTAATTAATTGATGCAGTATGTCAACCAAACATGGGAGGTAATGTATGCTGTCTGTCACACTAAACATGGAAGATCATATATGCAGTCTGTCAAAATAATCATGGGAGGTAATTTATGCTGTCTGTCATTCTTAACATTGGAGGTTGTATATGCAGCCTGTAAAACTAAACATGGGAGGTAATTTATACGGTCTGTCAAACTAAACATGAGAGGTAATATATGCAGTCTGTCACACTGAATATAGGAGTTAATTTATGCTGTCTGTCAAACTAAACATGGGAGGTATTATATGCAGCCTGTCAAACTAAAAATGGGAGGTAATTTATGCTGTTTGTAAAACTAAAAATACGAGGTAATTAATTGATGCATTCTGTCAAACTAAACATGGAATCTAATTTATGGTGTATGTCAAACCAAGCATGGGAGGTAATTAATTGATGCTGTCTGTCAAACTAAACATGAGAGGTAATTTATGCTGTCTCTCAAATTAAACGTGGGAGGTAATTTATGCCGTCTGACGAACTAAATATGGGAGGTAATTAATTGATGCAGTCTGTCAAACTAATTGGATTGGATTGGCTTTTTACCCCACCAGGACATCACACAAGCGATAAACACCCGATGACACAAAGTGCCATCATGCGGATGAGGATCACCGTGGAGAGGTCCCAGAAACCGCGTTGAGACACTTGGCCATAATTATGACCTGCCTATATTGCGGCCCCTGGCAAAAGCCAGAGTGGGGCTACAAATAACAAAATTTTTTTTTTTTTTTTTTTTTTTTTTTGTTTTTTTTTTTTTGTGTGACTTAGTCCAAGGAAATTTTAATTTACACTTAAAAATGCTCTTACAAATGCAGTCAAAAGTAATTTGCAAAGCTCTTACACAATACAGTGACTAGTTAATTTAACATTGAAGGTTTTTTTCTCCTGACTTCTTTTCTGTGCAATTTGGACTGCAATAGCCACCGAGACCATGAAATTAAAATTAGCTGAGTCAGTTTCTTGATGGGTAATAAACTAAAATAGGGGGAAAGTACAGACGTGATCCCTTCACATCTGGGCTGTTGGCAGTTTTGAGTCTGACCGCATGATTTAGCTAAGTACTGGTCAAGTCCTGATGCCAGCGACGAGGATTTCTCTAACTTTCACTTCTTCTTGATGGCAGCTTTGGTGACTTTTCCTGCGCTGATATCCTCCTTGGTGACAGACTTGATAACACCGACAGCCACAGTCTGTTTCATGTCACGCACAGCGAAACGTCCCAGAGGGGGGTACTCCTGGAAAGCCTCCACGCACATGGGCTTGCTGGGAACCAGTTCAACCATGGCGGCATCACCAGACTTGACAAACTTGGGGTTGTCTTCCAGCTTCTTGCCAGAACGGCGATCACATTTCTCCTTGATCTCAGCAAACTTGCAGGCAATGTGAGCAGTGTGACAATCCAGCACTGGTGCGTAGCCATTCTTGATCTCACCAGGGTGGTTCAGGATGATCACCTGAGCATAGAAAGACTTGGTGGCCTTGGGTGGATCGTTCTTGCTGTCACCAGCCACGTTGCCTCGACGGATGTCCTTGACAGAAACGTTCTTGACGTTGAATCCTACGTTGTCACCTGGGCCAGCTTCAGGGAGAGCCTCATGATGCATCTCAACTGATTTAACCTCAGTGGTGACGTTGGCAGGAGCAAAGGTCACCAGCATGCCTGGCTTCAGGACTCCAGTCTCCACTCGGCCGACGGGCACAGTTCCGATACCACCGATCTTGTAGACATCCTGCAGGGGCAGACGCAGGGGCTTGTCTGTAGGGCGGCTAGGGGGCAGGATAGCATCTAGAGCTTCGATCAAAGTCTTGCCAGAGGCGTTACCTTCTTTCCTCTCAATAAGCCAGTTCTTGAACCAGGGCATGTTGCTAGATTCCTCCAGCATGTTGTCTCCAACCCAACCAGAGATGGGCACGAATGGGACAGAAGCGGGGTTGTAGCCAATCTTCTTGATGTAGGTGGAGACTTCTTTCATAATTTCAGTGTATCGGCTCTCGCTGTATGGTGGTGATGTGCTGTCCATCTTGTTGACGGCAATGATCATCTGCTTGACACCCAGGGTGTAAGCCAGCAGGGCGTGCTCACGAGTCTGGCCTTCTTTGGAGATACCAGCCTCAAACTCACCAGTACCGGCAGCAACTACCAACACAGCACAATCAGCCTGTGAGGTGCCAGTGATCATGTTCTTGATGAAATCCCTGTGACCTGGGGCGTCAATGATGGTCACGTAGAACTTCTGAGTCTGGAACTTCCAGAGAGCGATATCGATGGTGATACCACGTTCTCTCTCAGCCTTCAGTTTGTCCAACACCCAGGCGTACTTGAAGGAACCCTTACCCATCTCCTGGGCTTCCTTCTCAAACTTGGCAATACAGCAAAAAGTTTATTTAGTCTGTCAAACTAAACATTGAAGGTATTTAACCGATGCAGTCTTTCAATCTAAACACGGAAGGTAATTGATGCTGTCTGTCAAACTAAACATGGGAGGTAATTAATTTATGTTGTCTGTCAAACTAAACATGGGAGGTATTTAACTGAAGCAGTCTTTCAATCTAAACAAGAAAGGTAATTTATGCTGTCTGTCAAACTAAACATGGGAGTTAATGATTTGATGCAGTCCATCAAAATTAACAAGGGAGGTAATGTATGCTGTCTGTCAAGCTAAAAATGGGAGGTAATTTATGCTGTCTGTCAAACTAAACTTGAGAGGTAGTTTATGCTGTCTGTCAAACTAAACATGGAAGGTAATTTATGCTATTTATCAAACCTAATATAGTAGGTAATTAATTCATGCAGTCTGTCATACTAAACATGGGAGATAATTGATTGACGCAGTCAGTCAAACTAAACATGAGAAGTAATTAATGGCTGCAATCTGCCGATTTAAACATGGGAAATAATTAATTAATACAATGGATCCAGTTTTGTCCATATTAAGGATGAAATTTTTTGTAATTTGAAGCCCTATCTGGCTTTTGCCAGGGGCCGCAATATAGGCAGGCCATACATATGGCCAAATGCCTGAACGCGGTTTCTGGGACCTCTCCACGGCGATCCTCATCCGCATGGTGGCACTTTGTGTCATCGGGTGTTTATCGATTGTGTGATGTCCTGGTGGGGTAGAAAGTCAGTCAGTATATAAGAACATTTATGGATAGAATTCTACCTCTACTGAGATATGAAGATATGTACAAGCGAAACATGGCTGATACAGATATTGAGGTACATTCGCGGGAACAGGACACTATAAACTGTTCGTTGTACTGTGGGGGAAGAGGTGGTGGTGATCAGAAAGGGGACGTGGATAAAGAAGAAAAGATTTGTCTTTAAGTTTTTGTAACACTATATGTCTAACGCGCTGTTCTAAACGGTCACTCACACACACACTCACGCACGCGCGCACATACCACACAAAAAGTACGTGGTTTGGGGTTCCGCTAATGTTTTCACCTGGGCGATGAACACGTAGTTGGGGTAGGGCTAAACCTCATCCTCAATGTTTTCTCATTGGCAGGAAAGGGGGAGGGGGCGCTTAAAAACTTACATGCCTAAAATATGTTATATAACCCTGTCTCTGTAGTTAGTAGACTACACAACCCACTTTACCCTGACTCCATAGTTACCAGATAAAACTTGGGTACAGGTGTGCCCTCCATGTCCTTGTCCGTCAAGAAGATGTCTCGACAAATCGTCTCTAGCTCCTGCAAGCTGAGGTCGCTGCCGTCAACCGGCTTCACGATGGCGCAGATGTTATGATACAGAACGGGATCAGACACCTGCAACATTGTTACACGATTAGATGGCCAGGTGTATTTTCCCGAGTGTTGGAACTGACGTTAACAAATTACAATTGTTAACAGGACGTCACAAATAACAGCATTAATTGGTTGTTTGTAGTTTGATTATTATTTTTACATTTTGTAATTTGCCGTTCTTACTCAACCATCATTACTCACAGATCGTTGAAATCAACGTCAAACGGTCTGCAGCCAAAGCAGTAGCTATTGTCTCTATCGTCCGTTTCGGGATGAAATTTTTTATTTAAAGCTCCACCCTGGCTTTTGCCGGGGGCCGCAATATAGGCAGGCCATAAATATGGCCAAATGTCTGAACGCGGTTTCTGGGACCTCTCCACGGCGATCCTCATCCGCATGGTGGCACTTTGTGTCATTGGGTGTTTATCGCTTGTGTGATGTCCTGGTGGGGTAGAAAGTTATTCAGTCAGTCAGCCAAAGCAGTTCCAGTTGAACCTAACTCTTAAGCCACAGGTGCTGACGGTTTACTAATTAACAACAAAACAACCAAAATGATCATAATAAATTAAAATATTAATAGACAGTCCTAGCTGACTGACGTGGACAGATCTTGCACTTTGTACCCAACTAAAAGTCACCTGTGCATAAGCTAATTTGTTAATCAACATTACAGTTATGCCATTCTATTCGGACGATCACTTCAGCAGCGTTCTCACAAATATACGAAAGACATTTAGCAGACATTTTAAGGTATAAGGTGACGAATATGGTTCGCGTTGACCAGCTGCAAACTACGGCTGAAAATGATGGCTATTATTCCGCTTCTGGGCTTAGATCTTACCACAGAACTTACTCGCGTTCTTATTCCAAAACTTCAGCTTTGCGTGTAAATCTGCTTCACAGATCTGGTTTATTTGTATGCAGACTTTTGGTTCTTTATCCCTCTGGCAGATGCACTCTGACTTCAAAAGAAACACAGACGACTTTTGTGACATGCTTCTTGGGGTCGGAGGGAGAAGGAAGGGCTGTGGGTCTATTCCTTTACACCAACAATGGGGCCCCAGAACCCACACGAAGATAGAGAAACGATGTTGGTAGTTATGAGACTATAGCAAAACTCACAGGAACGATGCAGGCCTCGCTGATCGCTGGGTGCTGGGTAATCTTAGGCTCCAGCCAACCCGGGTACACGAACGCGGCTCCGAAGGTAATGACGTCTTTCAACCTGCCCAGGACATACAAGTTTCTGGCTTCATCAAAGTAACCGCTGTCATCCGTGTTCAGCCAGCCATCCTTGGTGAAGGCCAACAGAGTCTTGGGGTCCGGGTTCTCTACACGGTTCACGTATCCCCTGAACACCGCCCTGCCTGGATACAATAGTCAGTGCTGGCGTTATAGCTTGTTCTTGGAGACACATTAGGTTTTAACAGTTGGTGTCACGTCATACTTAGTGGCGTCAGTTCATTAAATAGAGACATTATGTGTCATCACTGTTGAAGAAGAGAGCGACGAAAACAGCCTAAGGAGGTTAAGTGCCTATGGAGTGTATTTACAGAGGTTGGAGGACTGCTAGAAGTCTGTAACCTCTTTTGAACACGGTCAATGCAAACGAGTATCTTGCCACAAAATCCTAGCAATGTCAGAAAATGAAACCTTAGCAGACGATAATACAGCTGCCTTGCCTCACTTTTTTGCTGCATTGATCTCAAGTGCAATGTCTGTCATAACCTGGAGGATATGCAGTATTTTTTGTTACAGACTTTACTGCATCTGTCCTTGGACAACATCTAGAGGACTTGCATGGTTAAAAACAAAACGTCACCATTATAGGCTCGTGTATGTACACCTATCAAATGTAGCGTGTGATTGTCACAAGTGATGCACACAGCCAACTTGTTTCCCTCACTTATTCTGTGGTGGACACCACTTATGTCAGGCCAGCATAGCAGCGCTGTTATAGAACTGATCAACAATCTTCTAGTTCTATTTCTTCTTTCTCTAGCTGGTTCAAGACGTCTTGAACTAAGCTCTTAGCATCCTGCTGGCTTATCTGGATAAACATACGGGAGGATTCTTTAACCAAGACCTCTTTGCTCGCAGAATCAGCTTCCACGAACCTCACTATCTCTGACATCCGCTGACGATGTGCTTGATCACGAGTCGAGTCAAACATCACTTGGCTCAAAGAATGCTTCTGAGTGAATTCTGGCATATAATGGATGCCATCATGTGGATTAACTCATTCTGCAAAAAAGGGGGGAGATGCATGTTCTTTCATGAGAGGGTAAATAATAGCTAGTAGTTTCAGTGGGAAATAAACAAGAAAATCAACTACATTGGAAACACGGCCATCTTGCTAATGTGATTCTCTATGTCCATGCAAAGCTAGATTTTGAGTTGCAAGGAATGACTGACTGACTGACTTTCTACCCCACCAGGACACCACACAAGCGATAAACACCCAATGACACAATGTGCCACCATGCGGGTGAGGATCACCGTGGAGAGGTCCCAGAAACCGCGTTCAGCCTTTAGGCCATATTTATGGTCAGGCTATATTGCGGCCCCTGGCAAGAGCCAGAGTAGGGCTTCAAATAACGAAAAATTTCGTTCTAAAAAGGACGAGAATTAATAGATTTGCAAGGAATATAATAATATAATACCAGACAGGGAAAACAGCACAAGTGTGTAGTGTTATGAATGATTTCAATCTGGATATCCTCGGTGTTAGCGAATGTAGATGGACCAACTCGGGTAAAACGTTCCTTACTAATGAACAAAAACACATAGTTTATTCGGGGAGAACTGATAACCAACATTCAGGCGGTGTCGCGATTATTATGTCACCTAGAACAGAAAGATCACTCGTCAGCTGGGAACCGGTCAATGAAAGAATTATAGCAGCACGCTTCCAATCCAGGTATTTCAAACTATCCGTCATACAATGCTATGCACCTACAAATGATGATACTGACTTCAACAAAGACACCTTCTATAACGTATTAATTGACACCATCAACAAAACACCTAAACACGACATCACTGTTGTGATGGGCGATTTCAACGCCAAGGTTGGAGATGATAACAGCGGTGTTGAAAGATACATGGGAGCGCATGGTATAGGGAGCATGAACCAGAATGGCGAAAGACTACTCGAGTTATGTGAAATTGCTAATCTGTTAATAGCAAATACCACCTTCCCACATAAAGATATTCATAAATCCACCTGGATTTCCCCTGACAATCACACTAAAAATCAGATAGACCACTTTTGCATAAGTACCAAATTCCGCTCGTCAGTTCGGGATGTCAGAGCATATCGAGGAGCAGACGTTGGCAGCGATCACAACCTCTGCATAGCCAAACTAAAGATGAAGCTCAAGAAACTACATAAAACATTTACAAGCAAGAAAATAGATTCACAGTCTCTGTTGTCAAACCAACATCAAATCACATTTAACTCTGGGATACAAAACAACTACGTACAAACCTTAACTAACAAAAATAATGTTGAATACAGCATAGAACAAAAATGGAGCTTCTTTAGAGACACCTTCAAGGAAGCCGCAGTCAACACAGTTGGTTACATGCAAAGAAAGAAGAAACAATGGCTGAGTGAAAACACTTGGATAAAAATTCAGGAAAGAAAACAGGCCAAATTATCCCTTTTATCTACAAAAGACACATCTGTATATGAAAAAGTCAAACAAAGGTACACCTTGTTAGATAAAGAAGTGAAACATAGTGCACGGAAAGATAAACAAGATTTCATACACAACTTAGCTTGCGATGCTGAAACGGCTGCCAGAACTGGGAACAATAAAGCTGTATTCCACATCATGAAACAGCTGTGCAACCATACACCTACAGCAAACGCACCCATCAAAGACAAACAGGGGTAAATTATTATTATCTGAAGAACAACAAAAGCAACGATGGGCAGAACATTTCAGAGAAATATTAAATAGGCCACAACCCGACACTGTTCCCAATATAGACGAAGAAGAAGCTATGCCACCTCTAGATGCTACCTGTGAACCATTCACAATGTTAGAACTTAAATCAGCAATAAAAAAACTAAAGAAGAACAAGGCTACTGGCGCAGATGAAATCTCAGCTGAAATGTTAAAGGCAGCAGACGAAAACACCTTACAATATTTGCTACAGCTGTTCAATGATGTTTGGCTAAATGAATCCCCACCGCAACAGTGGAAAGAAGGTGTTATATTCAAACTGCCCAAAAAAGGTGATTTAGCAGACTGCAACAACTGGCGTGGTATCACCCTACTCTCCGTACCAGGAAAACTGTTCTGCAGCATGCTAATGCAGAGACTGAAAAAGCCAATAGATGCAAGACTCCGAGAAGAACAAGCAGGATTCAGACCGAATCGGTCATGCATCGACCATATATTCACACTCAGAACCATCGTAGAAGAGACAGTAGAGTTTCAATCCCAACTCATCATCAACTTTGTTGATTTTCAGAAGGCCTTTGACAGCATACACCGCCCTACACTCTGGAAGCTACTCACAATCTATGGTTTCCAAGATAAATATGTCAATATTATAAAGGCCTTCTACACCGATTCCCGCTGCCTTGTTAGAACGGAATCTGGTAACTCTGATTGGTTCCCAGTAGAAACAGGCGTGAAACAAGGATGTGTCTTGTCACCAATGCTTTTCGGAATAGCACTCGATTGGGTCATGCGCAAATGCACACAGGACACACATCTAGGCATCAAATGGGTCGACAAAGTTCTCGAAGATCTTGACTTTGCTGACGACCTAGCACTCCTGAGCACAACACATCTAGAAGCTCAGGAAAAAATGGACCGCCTCCAGAATATTTCAAGCCAAATCGGCCTTCAGGTCAACGCAGCCAAAACGAAAATCATCGATCTTACCAACGAGTCGAAAGACATCAAACTAAAGGATATTGTTCTTGAAAAAATCACCAGCTTCACATACTTAGGGAGCAAGATAACCTCTGCGGGAGATACAACATCAGAAATAACGACTCGAATCGCGTTAGCATCAAGTGCCTTTAACAAACTGTCAAACATCTGGAAGTCAAGATCACTCAGCAACAACACGAAACTTAAGGTCTTCAATTCCTGTGTGATCCCAGTGCTAACTTATGGTTGTGAGAGTTGGAAATCATCAGTATCAATCGATAAGAAACTAGTCGCTTTCGAGAATAGATGCCTCCGAAAGCTATTGAATGTTCACTGGTCGGACTTTAGGTCCAATACATCTATAAGACAGGAAACAAAACAAAAATATGTGTCTGATTTTATTAGAATGCGTCGCTGGAATTACATCGGTCACGTACTCAGAATGGACATACAGAGACTTCCCCACCAAGCCTTCATATGGTCACCAGAGGGTAAAAGAAAACAGGGAAGACCAAAAGAAACTCTCCGTAGAACCATCACAAGGGAGAGCTCAACCATAGGTCTCAGTCGCACTCAAGACCTACATCAAGTGGCAAAGAACCGACAGACGTGGAAAGCTATGACCTCTGCCCTATGCGCCATCTTTGGCACAAGAGGAATAACTAACTAACTAAGGAATATAATGCTGCGGAGGATTCTTGTTAAGATATCAAGCCATTTCTGCTTTTACTTTTTAATCTGTAATTGAAGTTCCATGTCAATAAATTTATTTAAAACTAACTTTCTCTCACTTTCTTTCTACTGAGTGAACATTCAGTGTTTTGTTTTGTTTTGTTGTTGCCTTTTCATGAACGCTTTCAGGTGCTTTCCATAGATTGAGTCTATTTTCTTGCTCCAGAAAGGATTGCAGTTCTGATTCAGAATGAAGAAGACAAGAGAAAAAAAAAAAAAAAAACTCTTTTTGACTTTTAAGAAATGGAATAAACCAACCATGACCGAGACACTTCATCACTATGACACTTATCAGTTTTCTTGTGAGGCAAGTTTTGTTTAGTAAACTAAGGCCGTGTCTAGAGAAGACCTTGATTGAACGGTTGTTTATTGGTAGGAAAAGCCTCTCATTGTTATGAAAATACTTTGAAGAAAACTACAATTTCAGTTCCTAATGTATCAGGGTAAAAAGTATCGCCCAGGGAATGCGTTCACCCTATTTACGCCACTGCTCGATACCGCTGTCGAAACCAGCGCAGTACGATTTCTGTGTTATTGTATTTGTAGCATTATTTACCGGTTTCTTCAGTATCATCATCATGTAGCAGGTCCTTTGCAGAACGTCGCTCTCATCACAATCTGCCTGAAAGAAACTCGGTCTCTCGCCAGTTCTCCCGCCTCATGTGCTTTCACACTCAAGGAGTCACTTATATCCTGTGCCCATCTTCGTGTCTGTCGGCCCCTGCCCCTCCTTCCTGGTACCATGCCTTCTGCTATAATTTTTTCCAATCCGTCGAGGCGTTTGATATGACCAAAATATTTCAACTTTCGAGAAAGGATGCTGTTTATTAGCCAATCTTCCTTGATGTTCAGATCTTTTAAGATGTCAATATTTCTCATCTTCTTTGTCCAAGATATTCTGAGAATCTTTCTATAGCATTTCAGCTCAAAAGCTCCTATTCTCTTTCTTCAGGACTGAGAGATAGTCCACGACTCACATCCGTATGTAGCCACAGGGAAGATGCATGCTCTCAAAATTCTAATTTCTTCAGTATATTATTAGTAATTCAAGCCCATACAAACTGCAGTCTCGGCAAGTTTCCATTGCACAGGATTCTAAGTTCGTCTGTTATCTGACTATTTTTTTAAGAGCCCTGAACAACTTATATAAAAGTCTACCCGTCAGATATCTATCCTACATTGAATACCATTACTCTGTATTACTTTTCTTTTTTAATAAAAGATTTATTTAACGTTGGAATGGGATATTATTTAAATAAAAACATGCCCTCTGAGGCGAATGGTTCAGATGTTTGCTTTGAGTTTTGAAGGTCGGGAGTTCGTTTTAACAAAGCGCCTTCAGTCCACGAGAGCAGTTTTTACGGAGATCCATTGGGATCTTCATTGAAGATACGGAGTTCGTGCTTTGTTTGAATACCCAGAGAGATCGAGTCATGTGGGATCGAACCCGGTGCAGTGAAGTCAGTTTTCTCTCAGGAACGCCAGTTTAACTTTTATTTAGAAAAAAATCGTTATTACCACATAAGACAGTTTTAGCCACTGTTAACACGATGTGTCATCAGGGCGAGTTTACCTTTGACATGTATAGTCCCTACTTGTCCTGTTTGACACTCTTTGTTGTCGGCATCCACGATTCTCACTTCGACTCCTGGCGCCACCTGTCCACAGAAGTAGTCCTTCACCTTGTTCTCTGCAACAATGGACGAGATCCCCGACACTTTGACAATCATGACAGTGCAGATGCATGATGATAGTGTCCATTTTTTTGTAAGGAAAAGAATACAGGATCCAGATGGTTATCTGGTGACATTAGGATAATAACATGGGGGAGAAAGAGACAAACAGGGAGAGACACAGAAAGCGAAGAAAGAAGGGGAGAGATGGAAATAGGGGGAGAGAGTAAGAGATAGAGTGGAAAGGAATACAGATGCAGAGGGCATAGAGAGAGAGAGAGAAAGAGAGAAGGAGAGAGAGACAGAGAGAGAGAGAGAGAAAGAGAGAGAGAAAGAGAGAGAAAGAGAGAGAGAGAGGAGAAAAAGAATGAGTTTGAGAGAGAGGGGGGGGGGTTAATTTTAAATTAAAATATTTTTAAATATCTTTCAAAATTCAATATGAGAGAGAGAGAGAGAGAGAGAGAGAGAGAGAGAGAGAGAGAGAGAGAGAGAAAGACTGAGATGGAAAAACAATGGATGAAAGCATTACAAAATACCTTCAGTAAACCTTATTGGAGAGAGAGTGAGAGAGAGTGAGAGAAAGTGAGAGGGAGATTGAGGGGAGAGAGAGAGAGGAGGGGGTGGAGAGGGAGAGAGAGAGAGAGAGAGAGAGAAAGAAAAAAAATACATTAAAGAATGTTAAATACCTTTAACAATGCCACATGAGAGAGAGAGAGAGAGAGAGAGAGAGAGAGAGAGAGAGAGAGAGAGAGAGAGAGAGAGAGAGAGACGACGACGACGAGGAGAGAGAGAGACGACGGAGAGAGAAGCGACGGAGAGAGAGACAAGGGAGAGAGAAAGAGAGAGGGGATAAAGAGGAGGAATATATATAAGAATCTGAATAATACCTTGAAGAATGTCATATGAGAGAAGCCCCGCCTCGGTTGTTGCATACACCACACTGACTTCTCGGGCTACAGCATAGTAACTGAGAAACTGGTCCTGGCAACGGAGGAAACACATGCACGATTATTCACTGCGAAATGACAAATACACCTGTAACATAACGTAACCGAAGCCGTGACAGTAACAGCAGATACTAATTTTGGGAAACTGTAGCTGTGATGGTAACATAACAATAATTATCAGATGTCATGAACCAGCATTAACATTTCACGTAACAAATCAACATCTCACTAAACAATTCAACATCCTACACAACAATTATACATCACACACAATAATTATTCATCCCACATAACATCTATAGATGTTAGATAACAGGTGTGCATCTCGCATAACATTTATACTTCATATATAACATTCATTTAACTCATAATATTTATACATCTCATACAACATTTATACATCTAACATAAGACGTACGGATCCAGCATAAGATTTATTACATTTCGCTAAACAATTACAACCTCCCCCGCCCCGAAAACAATTATACATCTCACATAATGTTTATCTGCTTCTTCTTCATTGCCCTCTAGACTTTCCTTCAGAAAAAAAAGTATCGCCCAGTTTACGCAACTGCTCGATACCGCTTTCGAAACCAGCGCAAGACGATTTCTGTATTATTGTATTTCTGGCATTCTTCTTCTTCCTCTTCTTCTCTTCCACCTTTTACCTCATCGAAGTGTCGGGGGAGATGTAATGTTCGTTGATGAGCTCTTTCAAGAGCACTATTAAGACTAATGTTTATTTCTGTAAGGTTGTTCTTAATGCCATCACTCCATATTTTCCGAGGTCTTCCACTCGCTCTATACCCGTTGCGAACTTGGAGAAATAATTTTTTTTTTCTAACGTTTGCATTTGCGAAATAATTGATAACATTCTGATAAACTGGCTGTGATTTATGATTTTACGGAGAGCACTCCAAGATTGACTTGTGGTTCTTGATTTTGGGTTGTTTGCAGATAGTTCTAAATCTGTTTTAACGTTGAAAATGACTTTCTATCTGTTTATTGCTGGAGAACAGCCGTAAATCTTGACTATAATGTATACATGTGTGTAAGTAAAGTAAGTAAAGGACTCCTTTCTCCGCCTTATGCGGTATAGGGCAGATAGGGCTAGAACTATATGTTATAGACCAATTGCCACAAGATGGGTGATGTGTGATGAGCATCACGCCGGCCGCCTCTACTTCCCGGGGCTGCACACGGTACCCACTCAAAGCTAGGTCGACCTGGGAGCCGAAGTCATTTTTGAAAAAAGTCCAGCTCCACCAGGGAGCAAACCCACGACATTCTATTGATAGATGCTTTATTTACGCAACAAGATAGTATGTTTAGTTATAGATAACTGATACACATAAGCAACAGTAAGTACATTTGGCTATAGATAGATAACTGATACACAGAAACACAAAAGTGCACACGTTTGTATTTCTCTTACCTTTCTAATCGGCTGACCGCCGCAGCAAATCATTTTCATTTTATAATCGGCCGCGACCGCAAAGCTGGTGTGATTCATCAGGTAGTCGAGGTCCAGCGGCAAGATAATGGCGTAATCGACTTTTTCCGCACAGATGATTTTCCATAAATCGGCACCAACCTTCAATCCTTGAGTATCGAACACGTCCAGCAACACTCGAGTATCCGCATTGATATAGGTGCCAAAAGGAAAGCCTCCCAACCAACCTGGCAACGGAATTAAATAAATATGTGTGTGTAAACGTAAAGGTAAAATATGGAGATGTGAACCAGCGTCATTTCACACGGTTATAAACCATAAGTGCTCTGCCACCAGTACGGACAGCTGATAAGAATTGTCCGCCGGTGTCGCCGTCCGCACGTAACTCTGTAGCTACAGCGACGCTCCTCCATTTACACTAGAGTGTCAACTATGGTACCCATTTTCTAGAGGCTGGGTGAACCCTTGGAACCACCCAGTTTTGAACACCGACCGTGGGCTGCAGCGAGTCGCAGCTGGATTTGAAAGCGAGTTTCTTATCGACTGCGCTAAGGAAGGCTCCCATGTGTGTGTTTCTGCGATCGCGCGCGCACGCACGTGGCCTAAAGACAGTGTGTGATGGAGTATACAACAGACGTCTGCGAATGTGGATACAAGACACTGAAGATGCATAGCGGCTTTAAAAGCACACAGGGTTGACGAACTGGCTAGAGAGTGACAGACTTTCAGACGTGCTGTGACTAAAAGCGGCTTTCGGCAAAGGACTAGATGGCTGAGGGTGGTGATGTTGATGATGATGTTGATGATGATGAGTGTGTGTGTGTGTGTGTGTGTGTGTGTGTGTGAGAGAGAGAGAGAGAGAGAGAGAGAGAGAGAGAGAGAGAGAGAGAGAGAGAGAGAGAGCCAATGATAGCAGCGTTCTTGAATTCTGAAAATAATTGACAGAAGAATCTTATTCAAATAGTCGAAAGGAGGTATTTTATATGACAGCGTTTCCCAGATCTACATGTCTATGTGAAACTGCACCAAAAAAAAAAAAAAAAAAAAATAAAGAAGAGGAACCTAACAACTGATGATTATTAATTTCCTGGTATGATTTGCAGCATAATAAACTCCTTGATAGAATGCAGTCTCAAATATCTGAAAGCAAATCAACTGTCTCTTGAAAATTAAATGTGAAACGATTTCGTTTTTTTTTTTAAATTGCAGTGGTTAATGCACATCAAAATGTATAATGCGTATTGAATGTTAATTAACTATGAAACATTTGCTAAATAAAACGTCTGCCAAATTAAATTGCCCGACTTTGCCCTGGATAGTTAAAGAAACATATTTTCTACCGTCTTCTACTTCAACTTTGTCTCCACCGCTGCCCTATGTTTGGTCACTATCCCTATCTGCACCAGGGGCGTTTTCCTAGTACACCACCCCTCAAATCTAACGGACAAAGCTACCATCCACTCAGTTGCCTCTGCACCCCCAATTTAAATACATGGATCATCCATTGCTGAACTCCCTCCTTTTAATCCTAGTAGGCCCTGAACCCACAAGAGGAAGAACATTTCAATCAAATCAAATGAAATAAACAGCACACTACCAATTAGTCTGTCGTTGTAGATGACATTAGTGGTCCACTGTTGGCGGGAGTGTTCCGTGACATAATTACACGCGTCCAGCCACTGGTCGATGAGATCTCTGTGAGTTTTTGCTACAAGTTTACAGTAGCCAGTGCTGCCGGAAGTTGTTAGGACTATCAGGATGTCGTCCGGCTGGACGCCCTGCTCCACAAAGATCGGCTCTGTGCTGTCCTGTAACTCATGAAGGAAGTGCCCTCTGGACCTGCGTGTATGATTACACGAGGATTGCATTACAGCATGCTGACATTAGAATCGTGCATTTCTGATCAAACAAAGCTGTAGGTTGCTAAAATTAGGTCCACACATTTGTGATTAAACGATAAGTACCCTGTATGTTGCCAGCATTAGCTGCAAACATTTGTTATTACACAAGGATTACCTTGCCCTTTGGGGACGTGCGAACAATGCGGATGCGCAGATACATCATTACGGACTGAGGAGAATGGCGCTGCGAGGAGTTACCAGGGGGTGTGGCCGACGCTCAACACTCAAGCGAAGGAGGAGACAGACATACAATCAGACGGCTACTGGTGCCACCCGAATTGGAACTCTTCGCTTGCTGCTGAAGATAAGGACGGAGCACTTATGGGAGTGTCCCGAGTGCTGTGATGTCGATTCTTATTTCAAAATTCAAGAAGAATTATCCTGTAAGCTGCAAACATTAGATAGATACATTAGTGTGTCCACAAGGATTACACTGTAGGTTATCAACATTAACTACCTACATATACAACTGCAAAAGGATTACCCTATAGATTGCTAACATTAGATACACACATGTACGGTTTGCACACGGATTACCCTGTAGGTTGTCTGGACACCAGGATGGCTGTTTCCATTAAAGGAGCCTTGTCACATGCAAACACAGCTGTGGATGACGTGGCGTCTCCGCGGATGTAATTTTTCAGAATTCTCCATGCTGGCCCGTTTCCTTCTGGACATACAATGGCTGCCAGGAGACCACTGTTGTTTGCAGAGGTCAAGAAATCTGACCCGTCCGCAAACATCGTCTACAAAATCATTACCAGGATTACAGATTGTAGAATATTTGGAGATTTCATACATTCTGAAGAAATACTGAAGCATAAAAACAATTTAAACACATTGGCATCATGTTAACACATATTAGGTTTGGGTCCTGTATGGCGAAAAGGCTGGGTCGTTGGTTTACCGTTGCTGCTTCCGTGGGTATGCTTCAAGGAATGTTTGCTCGTGCACACCCCCCCCCCCCCCCCCTTTTTTTTACACACACACAATCACAAACACATGGACCGAGTCTACGGTTATTGCTACTTGAGTTATTGAGTTAAGTGCTTGGTGCAGCACTATGGACTGTATATTTCTTATTGAATTATTTTCGTTTGTGCCCACAGCGGTTGTGTCGTGATATTTATAAAACGACTGGTAGTAGGTTTGAGTCTGGGCTGTTGAAAAAGTTAAATCATGTCATAATGATGAGTGTGTATGGCCGGCCATTCTACAATAAACGATTGCCTTCTTCCATCATCAACAAATTGCAATTCTGGTGGGGACTGGTATCTCTAGCAGCAACCTTATACATTCACCGTATGTGCATGTTTCCGAATTTTTCCGGAACTGATTGTTTGTTTACTAGTTTTCAAATGGTGTCATCTTGAATGGCATTTCATGAGAATTCCACTGGCACATATTTGGATTGAAAACGGGGTGACCCTATTGCAGTGAAGTGGGAAAGCTCGACTACTACTACTACTACTACTACTACTACTACTACTACTACTACTACTACTACTACTACTACTACTACTACTACTACTACTACTACTACTACTACTATACTACTACTACTACTACTACTACTACTACTAAACTACTACTTACTACTACTACTACTACTACTACTACTACTACTACTACTACTACTACTACTACTACCACTACCACTACCACTACTACTACTACTACTATTACTACTACTACTACTACTACTACTACTACTACTACTACTACTACTACTACTACTACTACTACTACTACTACTACCTACCACCACTACTACTACTACTACTACTACTACTACTACTACTACTACTACTACTACTACTACTACTACTACTACTACTACTACTACTACTACCACTACTACTACTACTACTACTACTACTACTACTACTCTACTGATTCTGCTGCTGCTTCTACTACTACTACAAAAACATACACAAACAAAAAGCATATGCATACTGAAGTGATGTTGAAGTATTCCAACAATAACATACATTTTTCTAAACAATGTACACTTTGAGAATTATTGAATATATGATAAAAGCCACCATACCCCAAATTATAATAGACTAGCCGGCGTTTAGTGGGGAAAAATTATCAATTTATCTGCAGCCATCACTATTCCTGTGTATATTTCCTCGTAGCCTTGTCGACTTGGAAATATTTTTATTCAGTAAGGATTCAAACTCTTGATCGCTGGACAAAAAGTAAAGTTGCTAGCCACTGGGTTGTCACGATGTTGAATATAACTATACAAATGGAGTAAACTCAAGTATGTGTTTTTGTGTGTGTATTTTTTTGGCGGTACACAATGGTACCGTCTTTGTAAGACTTCATTGCTCCCCCTCCATCTCAGCATTACAGTAAAAACTTCACTGTGGTGTACTAGCTAGACATTCGCCTGCGGATTCGAAGGCGCTGGGTTCTGGTCCTGGTTGAGAAAAAACATTTTTTTTCCAAATGGCCATGGCGCCCAGGTCGACCCAGCCTTAAAAATGAACAAAGTCCCGGGAAGTAAAGCGAACGGTTTCATGTTGGCCCCATCACACACCCAGTGTCGACTGGTTTATATATACCTTTAGCTCTATTTGCACAATACACTTGAAGACGTGGAAAAGGGTCATTTTTCTACTTCAATAGGCACCTTACGGTGAGTTCCCGGACCATTTTAGAGGGGCTACGTTGAAGAACGTCAATAATTGTAAGTTATCAAAATCGGAAATGTCTATTTTCACTCAGTCCTCGACGGCAGCAACTAAATCAAGATGCTTCTGTTGACTGATCCCACGACAAGCTGATTGAATAAATATTAGTTAAATATATTGGGAGCAATATTATAGCATTTAGACATTAAACGAACACAGACAAAAACAGTCAACCGTTACATACTGAAGTAACTTAACCCAACACAGACTAGAGGCCGCAGTCTGAAAGTTTCACATTGAGTGACTCCAAAAAGCTACTTCACGTATGCCAATCCAACAAAAACAAATCTTCGAGCCCTCTTCCGCAGTATAAAACAATACTTGTGTCCCTCATAGCTACACAACGTAACCGGCGGTATTGGGTGGCTAAAATTTTAAAACAGTACAACTTATTGTTCTATGTTTGGTTTAAAAGGACCATTTTCGACGCGTACTGGGCAAATAGGGCTACATCTAATTTGTATAGACCAATCAGTACTTAGTGGGTGATGTGGTCGGCCTCACGCAGACCACCTTTATTTTCCAGGACTGCACCTGGGACCCAGTCAAGGCTGGGTAGACCTGGAAACCACAGTCATGTTTTAAAATGAAGTCCAGCCTAGCCAGGACCCTAACTCACGACCTTCTAGTCCGCAGGCTAACCTCAGGCTGCTACACCAAGTGAAGTCCCTATATGCTAGGTTACTTCTTGATATTAGCTCCACAGTCACTCATATTTTAGACATCACTTTGTGACCTACCGCAGCATTCAGGGTAACACATCCTGCCAGGATGATGCCCAGGTCGGTGAAGACTCTCTCTGGAGAATTGGGCAGCGTGTTGGCAATGATGTCCCCTTTCTTAAAGCCGTACTGGTGCCTCAAGCGGCTGGAGAACTTGCCTGCTAGCTGGAACACTTGCCTGCACGTGTACGATTCTCGCCGGTCGCCATTGTAAAAAACAAACAGTTCTTGGTCTGGCAGTGACACGGACCAATGTTTGACGAGTTTGGGAATAGTGTCCAAGTTCTTACGTTCAGGTATTGCTATATTTGCTCCCATAGCGGTTCGATGTTGGAGAAATTCTTACAAATATCTCGTAATCTATGGGGGAAAAAAACACTGCATGAATAAACTCTATTACATGTTTCTGTGAGTTTTGTCCATGTATATTTGTCCAATCAAGACTTTACTGTATAGGGGGAGAAGTTACTTAACTGTCATATCTGTAGTCTAACAACATAAAAGAAATTATGTAGCTGTCGCCCCCCCCCCCCCCCCCCCAAAAAAAAAAAATTGACAAATATATATTTTACTAACAGAAGATAAATTATTCATCTGTCACATCTGCATTTTACTAACAGAAGCGAAAAAATGTAACTGAAATCTACGTGTTACTCATGGAAGATAAATTATTTAATAAGTACATCTACATATTTACGAACATAAAATAAATGAAAATTTTAATCAAAGTTCACATACTAATTAGAAATTATGTAACTGTCAGATTTACAGGTTGCTAACAAAAGATACATTATTTCGGTAATTGTCACACCTGTTGTTTAATAATAGACGATATACTTTTAAACTGAAGAAGAGGCTGCCACATCTACAGTTCCATAAGAGCGGATGGACTATTTATTGGCCACATCTATATTTCCATAAGAGCGGATGAAATATTTATTGGTCACATCTACAGTTCCATAAGAGCGGATGGAATATTTATTGGCCACATCTATATTTCCATAAGAGCGGATGAAATATTTATTGGCCACATCTACAGTTCCATAAAAGCGGATGGAATATTTATTGGCCACATCTACAGTTCCATAAGAGCGGATGGAATATTTATTGGCCACATCTACAGTTCCATAAGAGCGGATGGAATATTTATTGGCCACATCTACAGTTCCATAAGAGCGGATGGAATATTTATTGGCCACATCTACAGTTCCATAAGAGCGGATGTAATATTTATTGCCCACATCTACAGTTCCATAAGAGCGGATGGAATATTTATTGGCCACATCTACAGTTCCATAAGAGCGGATGGAATATTTATTGGCCACATCTACAGTTCCATAAGAGCGGATGGAATATTTATTGGCCACATCTACAGTTCCATAAGAGCGGATGAAATATTTATTGGCCACATCTACAGTTCCATAAGAGCGGATGGAATATTTATTGGCCACATCTACAGTTCCATAAGAGCGGATGAAATATTTATTGGCCACATCTACAGTTCCATAAGAGCGGATGGAATATTTATTGGCCACATCTACAGTTCCATAAGAGCGGATGGAATATTTATTAGCCACATCTACAGTTCCATAAGAGCGGATGGAATATTTATTGGCCACATCTACAGTTCCATAAGAGCGGATGAAATATTTATTAGCCACATCTACAGTTCCATAAAAGCGGATAGAATATTTATTGGCCTCATCTACAGTTCCATGAGCGTATGGAATATTTATTGGCCACATCTACAGTTTCATAAGAGCGGATGGAATATTTATTGGCCACATCTACAGTTCCATAAGAGCGGATGGAATATTTATTGGCCACATCTACAGTTCCATAAGAGCGGATGAAATATTTATTGGCCACATCTACAGTTCCATAAGAGCGGATGGAATATTTATTGGCCACATCAACAGTTCCATAAGAGCGGATGAAATATTTATTGGCCACATCTACAGTTCCATAAAAGCGGATGGAATATTTATTGGCCACATCTATAGTTCCATAAGAGCGGATGGAATATTTATTGGCCACATTTACAGTTCCATAAGAGCGGATGGAATATTTATTGGCCACATCTACAGTTCCATAAGAGCGGATGAAATATTTATTGGCCACATCTACAGTTCCATAAGAGCGGATGGAATATTTATTGGCCACAACCACAGTTCCATAAGAGCGGAAGAAATATTTATTAACCACATCTACAGTTCAATAAGAGCGGATGAAATATTTATTGGCCACATCTACAGTTCCATAAGAGCGGATGAAATATTTATTGGCCACATCTACAGTTCCATAAGAGTGGATGAAATATTTATTGGCCACATCTACAGTTCCATAAGAGCGGATGGAATATTAATTGGCCACATCTACAGTTCCATAAGAGCAGATGGAATATTAATTGGCCACATATACAGTTGAGAGAAAAAAGCTGAAGAATTGTTAGACACTGTGACACCTGTTCACAGTCCTGACACTAGATGAAATAATTATCTGGGCGCAGAAACTTTAGACACAATTATCCGGACTCAGTCAGTCTGGACACAGGAGCTCTGGCAGAACTACTGGATCAAACAATGTGGAGATACAGAGCTTCTGGACACAACTATTCGGACTCAGTCAGTCTGGACACAGGAGCTCTGGCAGAACTACTGGATCAAACAATGTGAACACACTTAACTTCTGGACACAACTATTCGGACTCAGTCATTCTGGACACAGGAGCTCTGGCAGAACTACTGGATCAAATAATGTGGAGATACAGAACTTCTGGACACAACTATTCGGACTCAGTCAGTCTGGACACAGGAGCTCTAGCAGAACTACTGGATCAAACAATGTGGACACACAGAACTTCTGGACACAACTATTCGGACTCAGACAGTCTGGACACAGAGCTCTGGCAGAACTACTGGATCAAAAAATGTGGAGATACAGAACTTCTGGAAACAACTATTCGGACTCAGTCAGTCTGGACACTGGAGCTCTGGCAGAACTACTGGATCAAACAATGTGGACACACAGAACTTCTGGACACAACTATTCGGACTACTAAAAACTCTTGATATAACTATTTGGTGAAATCAAGCTGTTTTTTTAGTAGAACTTTAATCAATTTTTAGAAGGGTGAGAGAATGTCCGTGTAATCTTTGAAGATAATACTTCCTAAACTAAACACATTGAAGATGATCAACGGCAACTCGGAGGGCAAAATAAACGGTCTATTTTAACGTCACAATGTTAGTAACACTACCGAAATATTCATGTTACAGTTTGTATTCTTTTCTTCTTCAACGCGTTCACCGGCTGTAAACTCTAGGGAGAAGTTCTGGTTGTTCGTCTACTTCTGGACTTTCATTTTGCATTCATTTTACAGATCTGGCTATTTTTGTGCAGACTGTTGGTTTCTCGTCTCTCTTACAGATGCACTCTGACTTGGAAGGAGACACCTATAATTGTTTAATTTTTACGACCAACATTAGAGTACAGTGGATCTATTCTTGTTTCCACCACACTGGTGCCCAAGAACTCACACAGCGTCGATTTATATCTTAATAAGAACTGAGAACAGTGTAAACAAAACAATACATTGAACAATTTAATGCCAGGCATATTTTGCTCTATCTCGTCAGGTGCGTTACACGTTTTTTGGCGGTACGCAATAATATCGTCTTTGTAAGACTTCACTGTTCTCCCTCCATCTCAGCATTACAGTAAAAACGTCACCGTGGTGTCCGGACTAGTCATTCGCCTGCAGATTCGAAGGCACTGGGTTCTGGTCCTGGTAGAGAAGATACAGCGAAATATCCCTGGCAATAAATTGCATTGTTTGTGTCCGCATTATTTAAATTCATTACGGGAAAACATTGTTTTGAGTAAACAAATAAATCGCTGAAATAATAATCCAAAGTGCATAAATGTCTTTAATAAATAACTACACGATACATAGAATAGCAAACAATATACTTTGAGAACTCAGTGAACCCTTTATCCCTATGAAAATTCGCTGAGGTACAAGGTGGAAGAGAAGAAGAAGAATGAACACTTTAAAACCGTGAGGGTTGAAAAGGTTGTTTTGTTAAAACTGGCAATATTACAGCTATCTACAGCCAGAAACATTTACTGTAGCGCTTATATAATGTCCGTTTATAATTGTCCCGTTCTCGTAGCTGTAATTATTTGTCAAAACCCTGTTACCCAAATGTAACAAACCATATCTGATTCTGGTCACACACTCTTCTATCAGTCCAACCTTGACTATGTTCGTCGGTGTTTCTGAACAGACATTAGCTCGTGTTTTGTTTTCACTGGCAATAGTTCGTTGTTTGCAGTTCTGAATTGTCATAGTGTGAACTATTTAAAAGTAGGTTAAGCAGAGTAACGTCAACATCATCAAGAGGTTGTCCGTGCTGCCATATAGATTTCTCCTGTACTTTAGCTTTTTAGAACTTCGCTTACTAGAAACTAAAGTTAAAGATAAAGAAAAAGTGCAGTGGATACCGTATTTAAGCACACACAATGTACTCCTACGGTGTCCACTGCACTTTTTTCTAAACTTGAACTTCATTCGATAATAAGTGAAGTTCTAAAAAGACAAAGTACAGAGGTTGAAGATTGTGCCACGTAATACATGCATACATACATACATACATACATACATACATACATACATACATACATACATACATACATACATACATACATACATACATACATACATACATACATACATACATACATACATACATACATACATACATACATACATACATACATACATACATACATACATACATACATACATACATACATACATACATACATACATACATACATACATACATACATACATACATACATACATACATACATACATACATACATACACACACACACACACACACACACACACACACACACACACACACACACACACACACACATACATACATACATACATACATACATACATACATACATACATACATACATACACACACACACACACACACACACACACACACACACATACATACATACATACACATACATACATACATACATACATACATACATACATACATACATACATACATACATACATACATACATACATACATACATACATACATACATACATACATACATACATACATACATACATACATACATACATACATACATACATACATACATACATACATACATACATACATACATACATACATACATACATACATACATACATACATACATACATACATACATACATACATACATACATACATACATACATACATACATACATACATACATACATACATACATACATACATACATACATACATACATACATACATACATACATACATACATACATACATACATACATACATACATACATACATACATACATACATACATACATACATACATACATACATACATACATACATACATACATACATACATACATACATACATACATACATACATACATACATACATACATACATACATACATACATACATACATACATACATACATACATACATACATACATACACATACATACATACATACATACATACATACATACATACATACATACATACATACATACATACATACATACATACATACATACATACAGACATACATACATACATACATACATACATACATACATACATACATACATACATACATACATACATACATACATACATACATACATACATACATACATACATACATACATACATACATACATACATACATACATACATACATACATACATACATACATACATACATGCATGCATGCATGCATGCATGCATGCATGCATGCATGCATGCATGCATGCATGCATGCATGCATACATACATACATACATACATACATACATACATACATACATACATACATACATACATACATACATACATACATACATACATACATACATACATACATACATACATACATACATACATACATACATACATACATACATTGTTTTTTTTTTGTTTTTATTTGTTTTTGTTTTTTTTTTGTTTTGTGCGATATCTTATATAAAAACACGCGCGTATTTGACTGCTACATTGTGTCAAAATTTTAAAGCAATCAGTGAAGAATTTTCGGAGATAAGCTATTACTAACAATGGAACAATTACATTTTTTTTTATATAGTTATTGTTTTTCTTCCATCACAAGTGATGAGGACCACTCTTTCTTTCCTTCGTCTATAGCTGATTTCTTGAGTCCGGGGGTGACTTATAAGCCCAATACGGGTCCGGAAGGATCTAGGACAACGAGGGCAGGGAACAGCGTCAGTAGGCAAAGGGCCTGTTGTAGGCATCTTTCTAGTCTGCTTGCGCTGCTTGGTTGCAATTTTTATCGAAGCCTCACAGGTCACTGCCTCTCTTCGATCTTTGAATAGAGGTTCTCGCCTTGTGCAACAACCTCCCAAGTATCAGGGTCAATATTAAATACTTTAAGAGATGTCTTTAACGTGTCCTTGGAGCGTGTTTTTTTTTCTTTTTCTGGCCACTTTTAAAGTGCCATATTTCTAGTTTCTCACCATACAATATTATTTTAGGGAACCGATGGTCTGGCAAGCGGACATGACCCGCCCATCGAATCTGTGACTGTATCAGGATAACCACTTTGTTAGGAATGACAACTTTATTCGCTGGTTGATTTAGAATATTATTAAAAATTTCACCCCATCTTTAGAAAATTTGTTCTTTATTAGTAACTATTGTTTTCCCATTAAAAAAAAAAAAAAAAAAGAAAAAAAGACAGGAAGTGTTCCTAATGAGATTGACGGGCCGTAGACTGCCTTCAGTGCATGGTACAACGTTTTTTAGTAGATACAAGATTCGACATGAAATCACTCAGGGCATTCTCATAAGCTCTCCCTCCCTATCTTCAGCAGCCAATTCATAGTTCCATTACCAGCGGTACCAGTAGCAATCTGACTATGAGCCCGTCTTGTCTTTCCCACTGTCATTTATTTGTTAATTTTACTTCTTGTTCTGGTGGATGATGTAGTCAACATCAAGCCGGCCGCCTTTACTTCCCAGTACCAGACCTAGTATCCGCCTAAGGCTGGGTCGACCTTGGAGCCAAAGTCATTTAAAAAAAAAAGCCCGGCCCCTGTCAGGAACCGAACCCACAACCTTCCTATCCGCAGGTGAGAGTATAGCGGCTACACCACGGGTGCGATCTCTGTCTCACTGTGTAACTGTTCAACCATGTATGTGAGTGCTGTTTGTTGTACTCTACAACAAGGCCTGTCTCGTCACATGGTCGTCTATCTCCAGCCACTGATTGTGCTAAGACAGTACTTCATGATCTAGTCCACCATGTGACTATCCAACCTTTAAGTTGACTGCTTTAATCAACCCAGAGAAGGCAACCGTCATGTGGTGTTCTTCGGACAACAGGATTGTTAGAGCTGATGTTCACAGACTCTAAAAAAAATGGCAAGGACATTAAAAGAGACAACAGGCTGCGGTACCTGGGAATCACCTTTGACAGAAGTTTGTCTTTCAAGAATCACATAGAGGGCCTTTTACAAAGGCTCAAAAAGGTCTTAATGCACTAAAGATTATGGCAGCGATGGACATGGAGCAGAGAATTCTGTTCTTTACCATCACATAATCAGCTCAGTGACTAATTATGGACTGGTTTTACTCGCTGTCTCTAAGAGTCAGCGAGAGAAACTGGAGCGCATGCAGAATGAAGCTATGCGAGTGATCCTAAGACGCACAAGAGCCACCACAATTGTGTAAATGCGATACATCCTTACATTGCCGACTATTGCAGATAGGCTAGAGGTGTTGCAGGCTAAGTCATACCTCAGAGTAGGTGCAGACATAAGTCTGAAAAAGTCTGACCTGTGTAGGGTTCTTATCACATTGGGCCGGGAGGGCAGAGAGTGGCCAGAGGGTGCTGTGGAGGTGGAAGTCCAACAGTTGATTCCCGACAATTCACGCCCAGGTGATCTTATTATCTAATCAGATCGTTCGGTGTTGAGAAAGAAGAGAAGTGCCTGAGCGCTTGTAGCGAAAGCCAATGGAACATCTTTAGTGAAAGACAGCCTAGCATACGACACCACAACATCTAGCATGTAGATGGAGGCAAAGGCGGTAATTGCAGCTGTCTTGTGGCTAGAGAACAAGATGCATACATATGTCGAAATTGTAACATACTCTTAAAAGCATGCTGAGAAAGGCGAAGACAGGGATGCTTAGAGCAGAGTGGTAAGCTTCACTGGGAAGGTCACGGGTAGTGAGCATTCTTTCGATCTTTTCTCCAGGGTATGCCAGCGTGGTGGGTAATGAACATGCAGACATACTGTCTGAATCTGCACCACTGGGTGGTGAACGGATAAATGACAAGTCAGATGTGGTCAAGGCCTTTGGGAACAAGCAACGGATTCAGTAAAGAGACAAGATTATTTTCGCCTGGAGGAAATAAGGCACCTGGGTGTAACAAGAGGTTCTGGCCATCTCACTACACTCAGAGTAAAGGCAAGACGGTCATATAACCAGATTGTGACCGGCACCATCAGTATTGGAACTCTGTGCTGGCTGCTGAAGATAAGGATGGAGCACGCATGAGAATGCCCCGAGTGCTGTGATGTTAATTCTTGACTAAACTCAACTTAACTCATAAGTTCAGTTTCATTCTTAAATATATGTTGTACTAGTACCGTATTTTATTATCGTTAATCATGTATGAGTGCCATCTCTAACACCTGCATCACCACAGTGCTATACAGTGTACTAGAGCCGAGTGTAGGCGTGTATCTATTCTCTGAGTCCAGAGAATCTACGTCAAACTAACAAGCTCTTCCACCTTAATGAATGATGCCACCATCACTGAACCTAATGCCTATCCTGGGACCTGGTTTATCAAAACCACTGCGATTAGTATTCTAAAACACATACAAACACACATATGTTTATATATGTTTATATATATATATATATATAGACACACACACATATGTTTGTATATATATATATATATATATATATATATATATATATATATATATATAAATATATATATATTTGTGTGTGTGTCTACATATACCGTGTGTCTGTAAAGTCTTGGTGCACTTTTGACGTTCTTTGACGTCCTTTGACATCAAAAGTGCACAACGACTTCATAAACAGAGTGTGTGTGTGTATATATATATATATACACACACATATATATTTGTATATATATATATGTATTTATATGTATGTACATATATATAGGTGAGGATAAACAAACAAATGTTCAAACAAAAAAGACAAAAAGAATAGATTTCACAGTTTACTGCTTGACATATTTCGCACCCATATTGCCAGGTGCATACTACACTAACAATTGGTTAAAATGACGCACATAAAGGAATACTTTTAAATAAATCACATAATCCACTACCTTCAAAAGTACCTAACTGTTTTACCAGGGCAAATACAGGATCATGACCATGTCCTTCTGTGCACATAAATCCGGATGAATGCGGTTTGTTGTTGAGGCTTCGAAATAGCTGAACCTTTACCAGCTGTTTGAAGCACATAATCTGAAATGTTATGTAAACTACGGCATGGGAATCTTAAACAAGTTTAAACCTTGTATACGTCTTTACACTATACATCACGTAGTATACTGATGTTATCTCTATGAAAGCGAAGACTTGAATTATCTTCATCCTTCAATGGGCTCCAAACTTTTCCTCTGCCATTTTCTGTAGGACCTTTCTATCAACTTTACCAGTCGCTGTTTGTGGAAAGTCCTGTAGGATCTGGAGATAAGCGTCAAAACATGATTATACGGGGAACATGATTATTATTGTCAGTAGCCTAGGCGTTGCGAGTCCAACCTACCCCGATCGAAACTCACTGCTGGCTGCCTGGATTTTTTATCATGGTATGGGGCGTCGCTGGTCGACCCCGCCTAAAATGGGTACCAGGGTGTATGTCCTGATGAAGTAAATACAGCCTGTGTAATGCTGACCACATGACCCACCTAGTGCCAATTGGTCTGTGAAAATATGGGTGCTGTTCCCAAATGCTCATTGGGCACGTTAACACCTAGAGGACTGAACTGCCAACACAGTTTTATCTAAAATCCTAGGGGATAGAACTGCCCACACAGTTTTATCTTAAACCCGCCAATTACAGCCCCTGGAATTCACAGGGGATATTCTCCTGTTCCAAGTGTCTTGTCAGTCTACTGACATCGACCTGGCTACTTCGAGATACTAAGCTAAGTGATTAAGTGTATTTGTGTGATATTGTTTGATTTATGTATGCGATAATGAAGGCTCCATAGACGCAAAGTGCACGTTTTGTTTGTGTTTGTTATATTGTGAATCTTGCCGGTATACTTTTCATTCGGTTGTATATCTTTATACATTTAGGCATTATACTTTTTTGGGAAATCACAATTCTTCTGACATTCCATTATTCAAACTGAGGCCTACTGTATAATTTTTTTTACCACCACCGTATCTACCAATTCCTGTAGTTCTTTCTGACTTGTCACTATCAAGACGGTGTCATCAACGGAACGCAGGTTGTTTATTTCATGACCACCAACCACAATTCCTGGTATATCCATGAGAGATTTCATCACGTCCGGCGGCATATAAATCTGGAGCTGGCCGTGGATCTCATTACATATTCACTGTATACTGAAAACAAATTAGGTGATAGTACACATCCTTGTCTTACATCCCTCTTTGTGCTCTGAAATGTTGCCAAATGGTTATTAATTATTTTAGCTGCTATTTGCTGCCAAAACAAGTTCTTTATAATTCGTAAATCTTTTCCATCATGTTTAACTTTTCCAATAGTTTGATTTTTTCTTCATGCTTCAAATGCTTTCGTGTAGTCAATGAAGCATAAGTAAAGATCGTATCTTACTTCTATAGCTTTTTCGGAAAAAGTCCTGAGGATGTACACGGCATTGTTTATTCTTTTCCTTCTACAAATCCACAATGTTCGTCACTAATTTCTGTTTAATCTTGTTTCTTAATCTTCGCATAATTTTTCTCAGTAACATTTTTGTCATATGACTCATAAGACTTATGGTGTGATAGTCTTCCAATTTTAAAGTGCCTGGTTTCTTTTGCAGAGCAATGAATATAAATTTGTATAGGTCACTATTATAAATGTCATTTAACAATTCTGTCATTATTTCCATTTCAAAATATACAAAATCTTTAATTTTGTTCCAATGTGATGTTATCAGGCCCATATGCCTTTCGTTACTTCGTGTGATGCAATGCATCCTTCACTTCTGAAGCAACTATTGGTGGGTCTTCACTGTTTTCCTGTAACTATACTCCTGGTCTATAATCATCATACAGATCCACCAAGTACTCTGTCCATCTTTTAATTATGTCGCTTTGCCCCATTAATAGTTATTTTTTTTTCTATTTTAAACACACACTGATGTTACATCTCTTCTTCCCTGTTAATTTACTTATCTGTCGGTGCATGGAATGCGAGTCTGTCTCATGATTTGTCTCTGTCTCTGTGCACATCTGATTCGGTCAGGTTTTTTTGCATTTGCTCAGCTTTTTTTTTTAATGTATACAAGAATATTCTTCTTTATCATTTTTTTTTCTTTCTTCTATCATCCATAATCTGCAGAAATTCCTATGTCGTCCATTTCTTTCTTCTCTAGCAAAATATCCCATTATTCATCAATAGTTTGTATTATTTCCATTTGTTATATCTGTTTTGCCCAGTGACACTTTACTGTTCCTTAATTTCTTCATCCCCTTTAGGCATCCCTAAATTTAACTTGATGTTCTATGGGGTCTTCTTTATATTCTTCAGTTTTATTCTACACTTTTCTATAACTGGAACATGATCACTATTATAGAGATTTAGTGACTTGAATTGTTCGCGCTGACTGGCTGTAAACTACGGCCGTCTAATTCTAGCAGTTATGCCGCCTCTAGGCTTAGATCTTACTCCAGAACTGGAGATTTGAGTGCACTTCTTTTTTATAAATCCGGTTTATTTGTATCTAGACTTTTGGTTCATTGTCTTTCAGGCAGATGCACTCCGACTCCAAAGGAAACCTCAATAGTCAACTTTTATGACATGGGATAAGGTCGCTGAGGATCTATTCCTCCACACCCACAAGGGGGCCCCGGAACCCAAACGTAGATAGAAAAACGACGTCGACAGTTATGAGACGGAAGCAACACTCACAGGGACGATGCAGGCCTCGCTGATCGCTGGGTGCTGGGCAATCTTGGGTTCCAGCCAACCCGGGTACACGAACGTGGCTCCGAAGATGATGACGTCCTTCAACCTGCCCAGGACATACAAGTTTCCGTCGTTATCAAAGTAACCGCTGTCATCCGTGTTCAGTCAGCCGTCCTTGGTGAAGGCCAACAGAGTCTTGGGGTCCGGATTCTCTACACAGTTCAGGTATCCCCTGAACACCGCCCTGCCTGGAGACAATAGTGCTGGCGTTATTGATTGTACTTAGAGACACATTAAGTTCTTACAGCGAATGTCATGTCATTACTTGGTGGCATCAGGTCATTAAATAGGGGCATTTAGCGTCATCACTATTAAAGGAGAGAAATTCAAACAATCTAAGGAGTCATTAGGCGTCATCACTTTCGAAGGATTTTGATTTGATTCAAGAACCGACATCACAGCACTCGGGGCAATCCCATAAGCGCTCCGTCCTCATCTTCAGCAGCCAGCGAAGAGTTTCGATACTAATGGTGCCAGTAGCATTCTGATTAAACGTCCGTCTTGTCTTTTCTCTGAGCCTCGAGCATCGGCCAGAACCTCTCGTCACTCACCGGTGCATCAATCTCACTAGACTGTGGTGATCCATCTGCTCCTTCGAACTGTACACGCTCTCCCACAAGGCACTAACCACGTCTGCCTTATCATGTATCAGTATCCACCAAGTTGTGCAGAGCCAGCCAGTCTATCCACGTGCTCATTTCCCAACACACCGGCGTGCCCCGGTGAAAAAAATCCAGACAATACTCCTCACCCGTGTCCTCCGCAGCGAAGCATGCCACTCTGCACGAAGCATACGTGTTCTGATCTTCCTCAGCATGCTTTCTCATTCAGTTACAATCACGATGTGTGTGTGTGTCGTGTTCTCTAGCCAGCGGAATGCTGATGTGACCGCCTCCCCCTCCATTCTTACGCTAGATGTTGTGGTATCATATGCTAGGCTCCCCTGCACTAGACATTGACCATTAACTTTTGCTAAGAAGCTCCAAGCACTTCTTTTGCCTCTTGACACTGAACCGTCTGTGTAAATGATCAAATCCTCTAAGCGAGCATTATCTTGAATAAATTGTTGAATTTCCACCTCTGTGGCACCTGCTGGCCAGTCTCTGCATTCCCGGCTCAGCGTGATTATGACTCTACACAAGTCTGACTGTTCAGGTGGCACTTTGACCCACTCTTCTCCTCCCCTAATGTTCTTAAGGATGCAAACATGTCTGATTGTGTCTTCTGCCTGAGCCATCTATGACCTCCGTCTTATCAGCCGCTTACCCTTAACTGCACCCAGAGTTTCATGCAGAGGGTGGTCTGTGTCTGCAGCTACCCTGAGATATGACTTCGCCTGTAGCACCTTGTGCCTACCTGCAACGGTCGGCAAACCAAGGATGTATAGCATACACACCACTGGGGTGTCTCTGGTGAAACCCAGAATGACCCGCATAGCTGCGTTCTGAATGCGCTCTAGTTTGTCCATCTGACTCTTGAGACGGTAAGCAGTCTCAGGCCATAATCAACCACTGACAGGATCAGGTGCTGATATAGTGTGAAAAGCATTCTCTGCTCTATGTCAATTGCAGCCATAGTCTTAAGTGCACTAAGTCCTTTTTGACATCTCGTCACAACACTCTCCACATGGTCCTTAAATGACAGGCTCCTGTCAAATGTAATTCCCAGATACCTCAATTTGCTCTCTTTGTTAACGTTCCTACTATCTATCGTGAACACCAAAGAACACCACAAAACAGACGCCTTTTCCAGGTGGACGACAGCCCTCATTTCTGTACACTTTTTCGAAGGAGAGAAATTAAAACAATCTAAGGATTCATATTGCCTCATTACTGTTGAAGGAGAGAAATTAAAACAATCTAAGGATTCATAATGCCTCATTACTGTTGAAGGAGATAAATTAAAACAATCTAAGGATTCATAATGCCTCATTACTGTTGAAAGAGAGAAATTAAAACAATCTCAGGAGTCATTAGGCGTCATCACTTTTGAAGGAGAGCAATTAAAACAATCTAAGGATTCATAATGCCTCATTACTGTTGAAGGAGAGAAATTAAAACAATCTGAGGAGTCATTATGCGTCATAACGTTTGAAGGAGAGAAATTAAAACATCTAAGGGTTCATATTGCCTCATTACTGTTGAAAAGAGAAATTAAAACAATCTCAGGAGTCATTATGCCTCATTACTGTTGAAGGAGAGAAATTAAAACAATCTGAGGAGTCATTATGCGTCATAACTTTTGAAGGAGAGAAATTAAAACAATCTAAGGAGACATTATGCGTCATCACTTTTGAAGGAGAGAACTTAAAACAGTATAAGGAGTCATTATGCGTCATCCCTTTTGAAGGAGAGAAATTAAAACAATCTAAGGAGTCATAATGATTCATGACTTTTGAAGGAGAGATTAAAACAATCTAAGGAGTCATTGTGCGTCATCACTGTTAAAGGAGAGAACTTAAAACAATCTAAGGAGACATTATGCGTCATCACTTTTGAAGGAGAGAAATTATAACAGTCTCGGCAGTTTAAGTACCTAAGCAGTATATACACAGAGGATGGAGGACTGGGCAGGGTAATAGAAAACAGAATACAAAGGCCAACAGCATAAATTACCAAATAGTCCCAAATAGTCGTATCAACTTTGTGCTTTCAATGGCAACATTACAACATGTGAGATGAGCTGTATAAGAAGTGCAGACGAAAAGAAGGAGAAAAAATAGTTGGCACAATACGGGTAAATGATTTCATAGCACATCAAAGAATCAAATAGTTTGGTCGTGTGGTCAGAATGGAAACAAAAATCAGCCAGCAGCTAGAGTGTACTACAAGAGAATTCAGGCTACAAAGCAAGAGGCCGACCAAGAAAGACATGGATTGAGGCAGTAAAAGATACACTACAGAAAACACATTATGACATTTAAGAAAGCTAGGCAACTAACAAAAGATAGGAAACACTCTTCTCTGTGACGCTTTGGGGTATAAGCAGTAGGACAAAGGAAGATGATAAAGTTATGTCATTACACAGGGTATCAAGTAGTTATAAAGGTGTCACCGCATTCAACAGTACTGACGCTAGGCGTCGCAGTTCATCAGATGATCGGCAGCCGCGCCAGGGGTCGCTTGGTCGCTTGATATGCTGCGATGTTATACAGTCTCAGTGTGTCAGTAACTCCTTCAATCCACATTCTCGGTTTACCTCTGCCTCTTAGTGTTTCGATTTTCGGGTTGTACGCTCTTTTTTCCTGGCATAGTTTATTTCATTCTCATTAAATGGCCAAGCCATTTCATTCTTTGTTTATCAATAAATTAATTGATGGGACTTGTTCCAACAGTTCTTGTGATCATGTCGTTTCTCACGCGATCCCTTCTGGTTTTATTCACAGCCATTCTCAAACATCTGATCTCACAGATGCTTAGTTTTCTCTCGTGATCTTTTGTTGATGTCCTATTTTTGTGATAGCCTAGTGTTTTAAAATTGGACCAAGTTGGTACGTGAAATTGCTAGCTTGTTGGATTTTCGTTTCTATCGT
>CAJHNH020002086.1:105000-110000 GCA_905116865.2 Candidula unifasciata
GACAAAACCAAAGAAACATTTAATAGAGTTCATTCATGCAATGTTTTCTTTCACATAGATTACCAGATAGTTGTGAGAATTTCTCCAACATCGAACAACCATGGGAGCAAACGTAGCAATACCTGAACGTAAGAACTTGGACACTTTTCCCAAACTCGTCAAACATTGGTCCGAGTCACTGCCAGACCGAGAAATGTTTGTTTTTTACAACGGCGACCGGCGAGAATCGTACACGTGCAGGCAAGTGTTCCAGCTAGCAGGCAAGTTCTCCAGCCGCTTGAGGCACCAGTACGGCTTTAAGAAAGGGGACATCATTGCCAACACGCTGCCCAATTCTCCAGAGAGAGTCTTCACCGACCTGGGCATCATCCTGGCAGGATGTGTTTCGCTGAATGGCTCGGTAAGTTACACAAGTGATGTCTAAAATATGAGTGATTGTGGAGCTGATATCAAGAAGTAACCTTATGCAACACAAGTTATGTATCTTATTAGTAACTTCTCCCCCCCCCCCTTTCTCGACCACTGGTTTCGTTCTGTAACTATGAGGTGCCCCAGTATAAATGTTTTGTACCACGGAACAGGGCTCCACTGTTTTTGTTGGACTGGCATATGCAAAGTAGCTTTTTGAGTCACTGAGTGTGAAACTTTTAGACTGTTAAGTTACTTAAGCGTGTAGCGATTGTTTGCTTTGGTCTGTGTTCGTTAGTGTCTGAATGCCGGAACATTACTTGAAATATATTTAACTAATAATTGTTCAATCGGCATGTCATGGGATCAGTCAATAGATGCATCTTCGTGTGGTTGATAATATCTCCCGTCGAACAACATGGAGAATGGCGGCTTTCATCATATATCTAATAATTCTCAAGGTGTTGAAAAAAAAATAAACGTTATGTACTAACATGTTTACATAACGTTGGAATGCTTTAATGTCGTTTCAGAATGTATATGGTTTTTTATTTATATATATTTTAGTAGTATCTGCAGTAGTAATAGCAGCAGTGGTAGTAGTAGTAGTAGTAGTAGTAGCAGCAGCAGCAGCAGCAGCAGTAGCAGCAGCAGCAACAGTAGTAGTAGCAGTCGATTTTTTTTCTTCACTGCCCCGTAGTTGATCAATTCCTATGCCAGTGATTTTTTTATAAAAGGTGTCAAACTGTCCTATTTGAAAACTAGTAAACAAACAATCAGTCCTGACAAAATATAGAAACATGCAAGCACAATGAATGCATAGGGTTGCTGCTAGAGATACCAACACACACAGTCGCCACCAAAACTGCAGTTTGCTATTGATGGAAGGAAGAAGCCATTTACGATGAACTGACGACACGCAAAAGTAAAGTCAGGTTTAGTAAAGGACCCTTTTCCACGCCTTTAGGCGTATAGGGCCAGACCTATATTTTTATAGACCAATTGGCACAAGATGGGTGATGTGGTCAGCATCATGCCGCCTGCCTTTACTTTCCCGGGACTGCACCCGGTACCCACTCAAGGCTGGGTCGACCTGGGAGCCAAGGTCATTTTTGAGAAAAGTCCGGCTCCGCCAGGGAGCGAACCCACGACCTTCCGATCCGCGACGAGCGTCTAGCCGCTCGGCCACGGCGACTCCCACTGACCACATGCACACACACATAATTACTGCATGAGGTAATTATGTCGCCAACCCAAACAAAACCTACTATCAGTCATTTTCTAAATATCACGATACAGACGCTGTGGGCACAAATGAAAATAATTCAATACGAAATATACAGCCTATAGTGCTGCGCCAAGCACATAACTCAGTAGTTAAGATAGAGAAACCGTCGACTCAGTTCATTTCTATGTGTTTTAACATGGTGCCAGAGCGTTTATATTGTTTACGTGCTTCAGTATCTCTCCAAAATGTATCGAATCTCTAGATATACTACAATCTGTAATCCCGGTAATGATTTTGTAGACGATGTTTTCGGACGGGTCAGATTTCTTGACGTCTGCAAACAACAGTGGACTCCTGGCAGCCATTGTATGTCCAGAAGAGAACAGCCCAGCATGGAGAATTCTGAAAAATTACATCCGTGGAGACGCCGCTTCATCCACAGCTGTGTTTGCATGTGACAAGTCGCCTTTAATGGAAACAGCCATCCTGGTGTCCAGACAACCTTCAGGGTAATCCGTGTGCAATCATACATGTGTATCTAATGTTAGAAACCTATAGGGTAATCCTTTTGCAGTCGTAAATGTCGGTTTTAATATTGACAACCTACAGTGTAATCCTTGTGGTCACACAGATGTCTCCATCTAATGTTAGCAACCTGCAAGGTAATCTTGTGTAATAATAAATGTTTGCAGCTATTGCTGGCAACTTACAGCGTCATTATCACAAATATATGTATCTAACTTTAGCAACCTACAGCCTTATGTAACCAGAAATGCATGCATTTATTTAGCATGGTTTAATGCAATCCTCGAGTAATCATACATGTACAATCAAATGTTAGCAACCTAGGGATAACATTTATGTAACCACAACTGTATGCATCTAATGTTAGCAATTTTAGAGTAATCCTTGTGTAATCATAAATTTGGCATCTAATGTTATAAACCTAAGGATAATATTTATGTAACGAAAAATGTATGCTTCTAATGTTAGCAACCTTAGGGTAATCCTTGTGTAATAATTAATGTTCGCTGCTAGTTCTGGCAACATACAGGGTAATTATCGTTTAATCACAAATGTGTGGATCTAATTTTAGCAACCTACAGCCTTGTATGATCAGAAATGCATGCATATAATTTTAGCAACCTGTAATGCAATCCTTGTGTACTCATAAATATATTATCTAATGTTAGCAACCTAGGGTTGATATATATGTAACGACACATTTAAGCATCTAATATTAGCAAAATTAGGGTAATCTTTGTGCAATTATAAATGTAGCATCTAATTTTTGGAAATTACAAGGTGATCGCTGTGTAACAGTAAATGAATGCATCTAATGTAAGCAACACAAAAGGTAATTCTCGTGTAATCATAAATGTATAATCTAATGTTAGTAATCTAGAGGAATTCCCGTGTAATCATAAATGTATGTAGCTCAGGTTAGCAACCTACAAAGTAATCCTTGTGTAATCACAAAAGTAAACATTGAGAAACTGGAAGCAGTGGGGAATGTGAAGAATTTCGTGGACACAGAAGAATGTTGAGAGTTTCATGGACAGAGAAAATGTTAAGGATTAAATTGATAGAGAAGGATGTTGAGATTTTTCAGAGATGGACAAGAATGTTGGTGATTTGATGGACATTGACAAGTCTTAAGAGTTTTTTGAACACAGACAAATATTCATAATCAGTAAATATGCAACGGGTAAAGAGACGCTGTCTGTCAGAGCACGCATATTGCAACAGGGGACATGATTAGTTGGTTGCTAACAATAGTTTCCGAATGTGTTAACCAGCATACAACACAGCCATAAACAAACAACGAGTAAATCGAAAAACATGGACAATGGAACTGCGCAGCTTTACAAGAACACAATGGATCTTGCGGTCGGCAAGCCTTCTTCGGCACACAAGAAAAAAAAAAACCGCAATACCTCAACTTAGAAACTAAAATTAAAAAGCCGGACAAAAGCTAGCCCTCCCCACCCCACTCCCCTTCACCACTTTTTTCCCAGCTGAGAATTTTAAAGATTAAAAAAATTAAACTAGTAAGTTTTTATTTGTGTGTGCTGATGAAATCTTTCCAGCTGCAAGGAGGATTCTGTCATTTGCAGTTGTGTTCTTGTAAAGCTGGGTATTTCCACTTTGCATTGTTCATACACTGACTATTGTCTGTACGTACAAGTAACTAACGTAATGGCTGCCTCTTGCTGACACTGCCAGCTATTGTTACACGCAGGTCTAGAGGGCACTTCCTTCAAGAGTTACAGGACAGCACAGAGCAGATCTTTGTGGAGCAGGGCGTCCAGCCAGACGACATCATGATTGTCGTAACAACTTCCGGCAGCACTGGCTACTGTAAACTTGTAGCAAAAACTCACAGAGATCTCATCGACCTATGGCTGGACGCGTGTAATTATGCCACAAAACGCTCCCGCCAACAGTGGACCACTAATGTCGTCTACAACGACAGACCAATCGGTATTACTGCAGGAGTGTGTTGCTTATTTCATTTAATTTTTTTGTCATGTTTTTTTCTCTTGTGGGTTCAGGGCCAATTTTTTTAATGGGGGTGGGAGGGGGGTGGGGGGTGGTTAGACCCACTGTTTTCTTAGAAGTAAGAGTACATATTCGCTTGTGAACGGATGAGCCAGCATTCTTCATATAAATAAGCTAAATCTGTAAAACAAATGTGCACGCAAAACTAAAATTATGGAACAAGATCAAAGTCCTAAAAGGGACGAACGAGCAGAACTTTCAGGTGGAGTTTAAAACCAGTGAATGCTCAAAAGAAGAAGAAGAAGAAGAAGAAGAAGAAGAAGAAGAAGAAGAAGAAGAAGAAGAAGAAGAAGAAGAAGAAGAAGAAGAAGAAGAAGAAGAAGAAGAAGAAGAAGAAGAAGAAGAAGAAGGAGGAGGAGGAGCCCGGCGTTCAGCCAGACGTCATCTTGATTGTCGTAACAACTTCCGGCAGCACTGGCTACTGTAAACTTGTTGCAAAAAGTCACAGAGATCTCATCGAACAGTGGCTGGATGCGTGTATTTATGCCACTAAACACTCCCACCAACAGTGGACCACTAATGTCGTCTACAACGACAGACCAATCGGTAATACTGCAGAAGAAGAAGTTGAATATTTTATTTAAGAAGAAGGGCATGTTTTTTTTTTTTTCTTGAAAGAAGGTTTGAAGGGAAATTTTCTGCCGGTGTTTAGAACCAGTGAATGCTCAAAACAAGAAGAAAAAGAAGAAGAAGAAGAAGAAGAAGAAGAAGAAGAAGAAGAAGAAGAAGAAGAAGAAGAAGAAGAAGAAGAAGAAGAAGAAGAAGAAGAAGAAGAAGAAGAAGAAGAAGAAGAAGATTAAGA
>CAJHNH020002086.1:117500-125885 GCA_905116865.2 Candidula unifasciata
GTGGACGCGGACAGCAAAGAGTGTCAGACAGGACAAGTAGGGACCATACATGTCAAAGGTAAACTCGCCCCGGTGATACGCTGTGTTCTAATATTGGCGAAAACGTACACATGTGTTAAAAACGATTTTCATCTAAATAAAAGTTACAGCGAAGTTTTGGAGAGAAAATTGACCGTACTGCACAGGGTGTGATCGCCCTGAAGGGCGTGATTTAATTAAAATAATATCCGGTTCAAGCATTATGTAACGCGCACAGAAGGCATTTAATTGTTGATTTGAAAAAAGGTAAAACAGAATAATTAACTTCAATGTGGAATCAATGTTTGAAGGGTAGACATTTATATAAGTTGTTCAATGCTCCTAAAAGACATTGTCAGATAACGGACGAACTGAAAAAAAAAAACAGGCAGATAGACTGGCCGGTTGTGTACCAATTGATGGGTAATTGATGTATGACAAGCTAGATGTTGTGAGGGCCCTTTGGGAGCGAGTGAACAGTGTGGAGGCACAAATCGATCATTACGATCTGGCTAACTCAAGGGAAAGGCGAGACGGATGTACAATCAGTTACTGTTAGCAACAGCATTAAAACTCTTCGCCTGCTGCTGAAGATGGGTACTGGGCGCTTAAGGGGGGTGTCCCGAGTGTTATGATCTCAATTCGTATTTCAACATTTAACTCTGAAGACGAACTTATAATCCCATGCAATAGAAACCTGTCGAGTGGGCTTGAATTACTAATAATATACCGAAGAAACCTGTGAATTCTGCCAGAAAAACAATAACACAGAGATCATATTGCACTAGTTTCGACATAGTTATCGAGCAGCGGAAAAATGCTCTGGCCGCCACTTTTCCCCCTGATACATTAGGAACAGAAATTATAGTTTTCTTCAAAGCATTTGTCAAAATAGTTAGAGGCCTTTTCTAAAAACAAACAACCGTTCAATTAACAAAACTTGGTTCATGAGAAAACTAGTGAATGTCATAGCGATGAAGTAACACGGTCTTGGTTGGCTTATTTCCCTTCTTAAAAGCCTCCATTTTGTATTTATTGCACTCATAACTCTGGATAAATAACCCCCCCACCCCCCCCCCACCCCCAACCATCAAGGGGATTTAAAAACGAGATAAAAGTGTTTATTTTTGCATTCAGGCAATAACATATTCAACTGCAGCAGTAGCTGAAATTAAACGTCACTTTTATTACGATCGCTTGAGAAAATATTTTTATAGAAACATTTTATGCACAAACAGATTTGCACACAGATCAAAATGATTTGCAAAAGGGCGAATTTGATTTGCAAATTGCCAATTCGGTTTGACATTCCTGTATCGCCCATGTTGAGAAACACTGGTATATGTAATAAACGAAATAGCTCAACATATCGATCAAATTACCTAGTGTGTGATGATTTAACACCACTATGTAATGACGTAAAACCATTATGTAATGATCTGACATTACTATTTGATGACTGTAATGACGTGAAACCACTATGTATTGACGTGACATTAATATGCAGTGATGTTGCATCGCTATGTAAGACATATCTTCCCAAAGTAATGACGTGACACCACTATGTAATTACGCGACGTCACTATGTAATGTCGAGACGCTGTTATGTGATGAGATGATATCACTTTGTAATCATGCGTGATGCTAGTTTGTGTAAGAGCTATATATAGAGATATATAAAGTCGCCAAGTATAGGCAATAACGCCAGCACTGACTATCTTCTCCAGACAGATCGAGGTTCAGAGGATACCTGAACCGTGTAGAGAACCCGGACCCCAAGACTCTGTTGGCCTTCACCAAGGATGGCTGGCTGAACATGGATGACAGCGGTTACTTTGATGAAGACGGAAACTTGTATGTTCTGGGCAGGTTGAAGGACGTCATCATCTTCGGAGCCACGTTCGTGTACCCGGGTTGGCTGGAGCCCAAAATTGCCCAGCACCCAGCGATCAGCGAGGCCTGCATCGTTCCTGTGAGTGTTGCTTCTGTCTCCTTACTACCGACGTCGTTCTTCCATCTCCGTGTTGGTTTCGGGTCCCATTGAGGGTGTGGAGGAATAGATCCCCCCTCCCACCCCATGTCATAAAAGTTGACTATTGAGGTTTCCTTTGGAGTCGGAGTGCATCTGCCTGAAAGACAAGGAACCAAAAGTCTAGATACAAATAAACCGGATTTATGAAACAGACGTGCACTCAAAAACTCAACTTCTAGAATAGGATCTACGCCTAGAGGCGGCATAACTGCCATAATTAGTCAGTCGTAGTATATACCCGGTCAATCACTAAATCTATATAATAGTGATCATGTTCCAGTTATAGAAAAGTTTAGAATAAAACTGAAGAATATAAAAAAGACTCTTTAGAACATCAAGTTTAATTTACATATACTTAAAGGGGATACGGAAATTAAGGAACAATACAGTGTCACTGGGCAAAACAGATATAACAGATGGAAATAATACAAACTATTGATGAACAATGGGATATGCTGGCAGAGTTAATTCGGCGGACATCAAAAGAGCTTATTCCCCCAACTCATTGAGTTGAAAAGAGAAAACAAAAAAGAAATGGATGACAAAGGAATTTCTGCAGATGATGGATGATAGAAGAAAGAAAGAGAATGATAAAGAAGAATATTCTTGTATACATAAAAAGAAAGGTAAGCAAATGCAAAGAAACCTGGTGGAATCAGATGTGCACAGAGATAGGGAAAAATCACAGGAAAGACTCACATTCCATGCACGAACAGATAAGTATATTAACAGGGAAGAAGAGGTGTAACAGCAGTGGGTGTTTAAAATATAAAAAAATTAACTATTGTAGGGCCAAAGCGACATAATTGAAAGATTGACAGAGTACTTGGGGGATCTGTATAATGATAATAGACCAGAAGTATATTTACAGGACAACAGTGAAGGCCGACCAAAAGTTGCTTCAGAAGTTGAGGATGCATTGCATAACATGAAAAAAGGAAAGGCATCTGGGTATGATAACATCGCATTAAAAAAAAATTTTGGATTTGGGATATTTTGGAATGGAAATAATAACAGAATTTAAAAAAAAATTAATTAATTGTTAAATGACGTTTATAATAGTGACCTATTAGAAGCTATGTTCATTGCTTTGCCAAAGAAATCAAGCTCTTTAAAATGGGAAGACTATCGCACCAGAAGTCTTATGAGTCATACGACAAAAATGTTACTGAGAATATTTACGAGAAGAATAAGAAACTAGATTAAAACCGGAAATTAGGGACGAACAGTCTGGATTTGTAGAAAGATAAGGTCAAATACTGCCACATACATCCTCAGGGCTCTTTCCGAAAGAGCTATAGAAGTTAAATACGATAATTACTTCTGCTTCTGTGTCTACACGAAAGCATTTAACTGTGTGAGGCATGATAATCAAACTATCGGAAAAAATCGACATGATAGAAAAGGTTTACGAATTATAAGGAACTAGCTGTACCCGGCCACGCGTTGCTGTGGCCCAGAATGGTGAAATGGAGAGAACAGAAAATAGCTCTCAGCTAATAGTGTCTGTCATACCCACACCCCTCTCCCCTCGACGCAGTCATATCTCCCTTTCCGAAGGATTGAAAAATCATCCATGTCGAGATTATTAAAATAGAAATAGTTAAGAAATAAGAACTTTAAAATAATATTTTAAGCTCTCTCAGCTAACTGTGTTTGGCATAAAACCCCACCCCTCCCCCTTCCACCAATCCTATTTCCCTCTCCGTAGGATTGAAAAATCATCAGCTGGCGAAACTATTAAAATAGAAATAGTTAAGAAATAAGAACATACAAATAATATTTTAAGCTCTCTCAGCTAACGGTGTCTGGCAACCCCCCCCCCCTCCCCCGCTCCTCCAATCATATCTCCCTCTCCAAAAGATTGAAAAATCATCACCTGGCGTCGTCATATCTCCCTCTCCGAAGGACTGAAAAATCATCAATAGTGAAATTATTAAAATAGAAATAGTTAACAAATAAGAACTTTAAAATAACATTTTAAGCTCTCACAGCTAACTGTGTCCGGCATAACCAACCCCTCCCCCCCCCCCCCCCCCCCTTTAATGATATCTCCCTCTCCGAAAAATTGAAAAATCATTACCTAGCGAAATTATTAAAATAGAAATAGTTAAGAAATGAGAACATGAAAATAATATTTTAAGCTCTCTCAGCTAACGGTGTCTGGCATAACCCCCCCCTCCCGCTCCCCCAATCATATCTCCCTCTCCCAAAGATTGAAAAATTATCACCTGGCGAAGTCATATCTCCCTCTCCGAAGGACTGAGAAATTATCCATGGCGAAATTATTAAAATAGAAATAGTTAAGAAATGAGAACTTTAAAATAATATTTTAAGCGCTCTCAGCTAACTGTTTCTGGCATAACCCCCCCCCCCTCCCCCCAATCATATCATCTTATCCGAAGGATGGGAAAGTCACCGTATAACGAAATATTGTAACTAAATTGAGCTTTGCATCCGTGTCTACCCAGACTTAAATAGGTAGCATTAACTTGTACAGAGAAGTAAATGTAGCCAGTGTAACAGCTACCACATCACCTATCCAGTACCAGTACTACTGTAACTAAAACCACCACCACTATCACAACAACAACAACAACAAAAAACTGTCACTACAGTCTGTGTAGGTCGGTGTAGAAAAGAGGAGTTAGCGCCGCATGCTGTCGCCACGGACTATTTAGTTTGATTTTGCCCCGGACATAGGAAAAAACAAACTTAATCACGTAACCAGTGATGGAACCCACAGTGAAAAGTACACTATACTCACGAATAGCGGAGAAAAATACCCCGCACCCGTCATCTATCCCTCTCCGAGGTAACGATTTTTAACTGACCTTGGCATCCGTGTCCACTAAAACTAAACTAGACTTTAAACCGTCTTAGTTAACAGTTTCTGTCATCGCCGAATAGTTTTTGATCGAGAAGCGTCGCTGGGAGGCTAATTAGGACTTTATTGAAATCGGATGTCTTTGGGCCAAAGGCCTAGCTGTAAACCACAACGCAACGTGGCAACCACCCTTTTAAGGGAAAAAGAACAATTATCACTCAGCGGGGAATCGAACACCGGTCACCCGCGTGAAGGATGACATACTTACAACTATACTACCGACGACTGAAGAGTTTAGGTCAGATATCGCAGCCTAGATGTAAACCACAACACAACGGGCCAACGGTTCTCTCGGGGGCGAACGAAGATAACCCATAACATGACCATTGAGCATCACGTCGCCGCTGTCGCAGGCTAGCTGTAAACCCCAAAACTGAAAAAGGCGTAGATATCGCAGCCTAGCCATAAACCACAACACATCGTGCCAGCCGCCCAGTTAAGGGCTAAAACAGTTATATCACCTAGCGGGGAATCGAAAGCAGGTCACCAGCATGATAGGCAGAATAACTACCGACTACGCTACCGAACACTCAAGCAAATAGTGAAATGAAATTATATAATAATGCAAAGTTCAATAAGAGCTCAGCAGTCAAATATTTCCAATTAACTAAAAACAAATCCGGACCGGCAACGAAACAAATAATGATTTGACCGTTGCTGGAGCTACGTCGTTCGTGGTTTGGGCGATTTTATGACAAAAAAATCACGCTTGGAGTCAAAGGCAACCTTGTGTGCAAATTTGAAAGCAATCGGTTCAGTAGTTTCCGAGTTTTTAGCTAACAGCATCGGAAAATTAACATTTTCATTAATATGTATTGGCAGCAAACAGCAGCTATCATCATCATCATCATGAACCACTTCTGCTGTTAAGCGTCGTGGTTAGGAATAATGTGCGATCCAGTGCACGTTGGCTGCCACTGGCTATTGTCATGCCGTGAAGGCGTAGAGTGTCTTTAAGGTTGTCGATCCATGTTTTCCGCTGCCGTCCTCTTGCTCTTGTAGTTGATCTTCTGAGATGTAGTGCTTGTAAAGGTATTTGATCTTGCTGCATTCTAACGAGATGGCCAAACCTCTTGATCTGCTGTTTCTCGATGAATCTAGTACAAGGTGTTGTTCCCACAATTTGCCTGATAGTTTCATTATTCACTCGATCTCGGATGGTTAGGTTGGCTGCTTTTCTCAGGCACCTCATCTCGCAGGTGGTAATTTTGCGTGTACGGGCTTTAGATAGTGCCCATGTTTGGCAGCTATAAGAATTAATAACCATTTGGGAAAATTTCAGAGCACAGAGAGGGAAGCAAGACAAGGATGTGTACTATCACCTAATTTGTTTTCAGTATACAGTGAATATATAATGAGATCCATCATGGATATACCAGGAATTGTCGTTGATGGTAAGGACAGAAACAACGTACGTTTCGCTGTTGACACCGGCTTGATAGTGACAAGTCAGAAAGAACTACAGGAATTATTAGATACGGTGGGGGTGGAAAGTGATACAATGGGCCTCAGTTTGAATAATGGAAAGTCAGAAGTAATGGTAATTTCCAAGAAATGTATAGTGCCCAGATGAATACAGATTTAAAACCGAACGAAAAGCAGGATTCACAATATAATAAACACAAACAAAACGTAAACGTTGCGTTTAGTGATCCTGGGAATTGAAGTGCAATGGTACTGGTTTTAAGGCACATCGAAAAGATGTTTTCTGAACCTTTCAGCCAGTCATACACAAGTTTCATCTATTTCATGCCACATCTCTTGCAGTTGGTGGCGTAAATGACATAGAGACTAGTGCAGTGGAATGTTTCACGTATGTGGAAGGTTGCATTCGAGAGTTCCAGGCTTGTCCCCTGAAACACATATGGACGAGTCCTGCACACACGTCTGAGGCATGAGACCGTGCCGAAATAGAGCTCTGAAGTAGGCCGTAACCGAATATTTTCTAAAATGTCCTTGAGGTTTCGGTCATGTGTCAAAAACATTTTTTTAAGGACAAGCACATAAGTTAAATTATCTAGGCACATGGATACCATCCGACGGAAGATGTATCACAGAGATAACGAACAGAATGGGGCAGGCCAAAACTGCACTTTCTAAAATAAATAAAATTGTGAGCAATAAACCAGTGTCATTGGAGGTTGGGAAAGAATTCTCGCATGCCAAATAGAGCCAGTTTTAAAGTACGGCTGTGAAGCCTAGACAATTAATAAATAAGCCGAACACTTTCTTGAGGCCTCAGAGATGTGGTTTACAGGCGAATCCTTAGAGTCTCCTGGATAGATAAGAAGAGCAAGCCAGATGTTTTTAAAGAAGCGAGTGTTCGAAGATAACTTATGACAAAGATCAGAAAGAGACCGTCATCATACTTTGATAATGATATGAGAACTGGAACATGTTGTGACCACCTGAAGGATTTGTGCAAAGAGAGACTCGGGAAGACAGCGTGAGAAGATTCCTGACAGTCTTTTTGTCTTGGTATGGAGGGTTGTCAACACACGAACTGATACGCGCAGTTGCGTATCCCAGATTGTGGAGAGCCATGATCGCCCACGCCAGCCAGCAAGGCACTTGATGATGATGACACCTCTACGTTGCTGGAAACAAGTTCACAGTTTGTTTTTTTATCCCGCACGAATTCTTAACGTAAAATTCTATTAGCAGTCTTAAAAAAATAATGTGAAGGACCCTTTTCCACGCATTTAGGCGTAGAGGGCATATAGGGCTAGACCTATTTTATAGACCAATCGGAACAAGATTGGTGATGTGGTCAGCATCACGCCAGTCGCCTTTACTTCCCGGGACTGCACCTGGTACCCACTCAAGGCTATTGGTAATCTTACCCCAGACTTCTGTAACAATGTCAGACTACTGATACTGTAGGAAGTGGAACTCAGTGCTGGCTGCTGGATATGGGGGAGGGGGGGCAGAGCGGTTATGGGAATTATTCAAATGTTGTCGTTTGGGCTCTCAATTCAGCTCAGACCACATTATTTTAATTTCATTTCCTGACTGTAAGCAAGGGATGCAGTATCGGCACTTTTGAGGCATCTTTTGTTTTTAGCGCTACTGTCACTGGCACTTTTTAAGGTGTACCAGCATCTTTTTAAAGACAATGTTTGTGTGAGCCCCGGCAGCTTTTTATCTGTTTGTGAGAACGCTGTTGAAGTGGTCATCTGAACAGAAAGTCATAATTACAAGTTTGAATAATAAATTAGTCAATGCACGTAAGGTTTTTAGTTGGGTATAAATTGCTAGATCTGCCCACGCCAATCAGCTACAGCTGCCTATTAATATAATAATCTATTATGATCATTTTGGTTGATCTGATATTGTTAATTTGTAAACCGTCAGCATCTGTGGCTTAGGGGTTTCATAATACCGAAATACCAGGCTAGTTTCAGTTGGAACCGCTTTGAATTGCAGACCGCTTGACGCTGACTTCGAC
>CAJHNH020002087.1:0-40000 GCA_905116865.2 Candidula unifasciata
TAGAAAAAAGAACGGGCACGTAGGGTTTTTACTACCCGTATGCCATGATGTTGATCTATTGTTGAAACCTCATAATTTTGTTCTTAAAGTCCAGTCCGTTGTTGTTATGTATATACACAACTTTCTGTCTCGTGAAATTTCAGTACAATCCGACATGCCATGATGCCAAACTGTCCAGCATCTTCTCTCTCGGCCTTCCTCTGCTTCTTTTCCCCTCCATTTTTTGCCCTGTCAGGATGTATTCCAGTTTTCTCCTTCTCATGACATGAACAAAGTATGTAGATCGTCTCTTTTTAGTGTAGACAATCCATTATCTTCGTGAGTCAGTTTCTTTCAAGGCATCTTCATTACGCCTTTTATCTGTCCAGAGTGATCCCATTATTTGTCTATAAAACATCTCCGTAGCTTCCGTGCAATTTTTAACTAATCGTCGAACAGTTCATGTTTCACTTACCTCAATCAGGATATAAAAATTATAATTATCTTAGGGAGTTGCCGTGGCTTACGGGCTAGACCCTCGCGTGCGGATAAGAAGATGTAGGTTCGCTCCCTGGCAGAACATACTTTATTTCAAAAATGACCTCGACTTCAAGTTCGACCCAGCCTTGAGTGGGTACCGGGTGCAGTCCCGGGAGGTAAAGGCGACCGGCGTGATGCTGACCACATAACCCATCTTGTACTGGCTGGTCTATACAAATATAGGTCTATCCCTATATGCCCAAAGGCGTGGACAAGAGAGGGACCTTTACTTTACTTTAAGAATTCTCTTTCTCGCACTATTTGACAAAGAAAATTGCATAGAATATTCTTCATTGTGTAAATTGCTGCCTTTTTTTTAATTTGTCCTACATTTTTGTATATATCTCCCATCTGCTATTATTAGGGTACATAAGTACTTAAATGTATCAACTTGCTTGAGGATCTTACCATTTAGTTTGATGTTGCATTGTCATCGTCATTCTGTTATAATTATGTCCAACATTTGTTTTGCAACTACGTTTCATTTTCAGCTATCAACACTATCTCGTCGGCATTCGCAGGTTGTTCACAATATACCCACAAATTGATATTCCTGGTATAACATGTATGAATCTATTTGTTATTTCACTGTAGAAATTGAATAAATCGTTCGATAGTACACATTTCTGTCCAACACTTTGTTTAGAGCTTTCAAAGGTTGCCTCTTGGTTTTCAGTCCTTTTGGCTGCTTCTTGATGCCAGTATATGTTCTGTTTTTTTAATTATTCTCACATCCTTGTTATCAACGTTTAAGGTTTCAGTGGCTCTAGTAATTTCTTCATGTTTCATTTTACTAAATCACAAATACAGAATCATCAAAACAGAAATACAGATCTCTGTTCCTTTCAAAGATTCTTTCTGTAAGTGTTCTCAAGATAAATATGGCGTTGTCTGTTCTTTACCTTCAACAAATCCATATTACTCCTCTTTAGTTTCTGGTTTAATTTTGCACCTTGTTCTTCTCGTGATAATTCTCATTAACATTTTAGTTAAGTGACTCATTAAACTAGTTGTTCGATGTTCTCCACAACTCGCTATACAAATGTGTGGTTGCTATTTATTTCAAATGTTTTTTAATTAGCTGATGAAATCTTTGTAACCGCAATGTTCATCCTGCCAATTGTGTTCTGTTGAAACAGTCCTCTCCTATGTTCCGTGTCTTGTTTGTTTATGCAAACAATATCAAACCAAAGTGCTAGTTTACAACACATTTCAAAACGACAACTACATTTGAATCTGTCAGACCCAAGACTTTTCGTCTCATATCTCAGTCCTGTAATTCTGTATTCTTAGTTAATTTGTCGAGTTCATGAAATACTGTTTGAAGTTTGTAGTCTGAACAACGGATCAACATCATCGCACACGGGTAGTGACTCATAAGTGCTCTGTTCTTTCTTCTAACTCAAGTCTAAGTTCAAAGAAGCTCAGCACAATGCACAGGTTCTTTAGCACGGGCGAGGATCCTAAAATACTTCGGGTAGATTTTTAACTCTAAATTTTGCCTGGGCAGTTGATTTCCAACTGCCAAGGGACATTTTACGTGCGCAACATGCACAACTCGAGGCGGACACACTGCCTGGAGACCACGCAGTCTTCTCAGGAAATTCTATAACAATAATGCCAAAGCGGTAATTTAGAACAGGCCGGTTCGATGTCTGTTTGATAAATGAACGCCTACTCAAACCGTCAAGATACACTGATGATGAGAAAAATGATCTCTTTGATAGTGATATTTTTGTTCCCGTCTTTTAACATCGCTGTACTAGCAGTAATTGGAGCCGTCGTGGTACAGCGACTAGACGCTCGTCTGCGAATAAGATAGGTCGTGGGTTCAGGTACGGACGAAGCCGAACTTTTTTGTTTCACATATGATGTTGGCTCCGATGTCGACCTCACCTTAATGGGTACCATGTAAAGTCAGGGGAAGTAAAGGCTGTTGTCTTGAGGTTGACCACATCAACCTCCGAATGCCATTTGGTCTATAAAATATAGGCCTAGTCCTATATAGCAAGCACGCCTGAATGGGTGGAAATAGGTCCTTTACTTTACTTAACCTACTAGTAGTAATTTGTTTTAAACTAATTGTTGGTTGGTGCTGATGAAGTCTTTTCTGACCTTTATCACACTCAATCACACACACACACACAAAAGCACACGAAGCTTCTTATTAGTGTTGATTTTTCCAAACAATATCAAGCCATCGTACTTGTTTACAACACATTTCAAAGTAACAACAACGTTTGATTCTATCAGACTCGAGACATAATCGTCCCAAAGTTTCTCAGACCCGTAATTCCGGGCTTTGGATGAATTTACGGGGTTCATTAAGTGTGGTGCACTAAAAAAGGTTAAAAGCGCTTGCGCTTTTTCCCCCCTTCGCGTCTGTTTCATGAACGGATGTGTACAAGAGCGATATAAACATCGGGTAATATAATACACTGCAATACCCTGTTTATGCAGGGTTTTGCAAGTATTATATTAACAGAAATGGTGAAATATGAAACCTTAGACAAGATGGATCATCTGAGCGAAAATTACATACAACAGTTTTCTGTGCATATTTTTTCTGCAATACGGCATTGATATATTTGTTCATAACTTTTATCGTATTTTCTCATTTATCTGTCTGTCTTCTTATGCGGGGTTTTCGATGTATCATATATTTCGTTCACTCTTGCATTATTTCTCTCTCTCTCTCTCTCTCTCTCTCTCTCTCTCTCTCTCTCTCTCTCTCTCTCTCTCTCTATCTATCTATTTCTCTCTCTCTCTCTCTCTCTCTCTCTCTCTCTCTCTCTCTCTCTCTCTCTGTTTTCCAGGCATATTTTGGTGGTCTTCATTTCTTCTTTTTCTTCCTTACTGGAATCCTAGAATGCCTAGCAGCGTCAGGGAAGGAAGAGAGCTCTTAAACGGGTCTTTCTGGTCGCTTCGTATTTAAAAGCTTTCAGTGTCTCTAATATTTTCGCAGTCCGTAGTCTGCGTGGTCGCCCTCTAGATCTGTTACTACGCAATCAGTATAACATTTCTCCCTGTAGTACCCAGTAGTACCCTCTAGTACCTCTTTTCAAACCCCACTTTTTTATATGTCAGTCAGTCTATCTGTCAGTCTAATTATTTTTTTTTTAAACTGCCCATTACTGCATTTACTATACCACTTTTGTGGTGTGCAAAAAGGGGGGGGGGGGGGGGGGGGGGGTCTTTGAGCCTGAGGATTTGCGGCCTCATGGCTAGTGCTGTCGCCACGACTGTGCAGGTGATGATTTTTTTTTTTTTTTTTGGGGGGGGGGGGGGGGGGTCTATTTGATAGTCTGCTGTTAATCTTCACCCGGAGAGGACTACAACTAAACTTTTATTGCCGATAATGATAATCTAATTATAACTCTTTTTGCAGGTTGAACGGGGTATCTGAGATTTATCACTGTAACGGATCCAGAGGTCGATCACCCAGAACACGGACCGCAGAAATATCAGAGAAACTGAGAATTACTGTATACGAAGCGAACAGAAGGGTCCGTTCCAGAGATATCTTCCTGCCCTAACCGTTCCAGAGATATCTTCCTACCCTAACGTCGCGAGGCATTCAAGGAATATACAAAAGAAGAATGTATAATGTTGAATTAAGAATCCCATCATTTGGGACATACCCTTAAACGCTCAGTTCTAATCTTCAGCAGCAAGCGTAGAAGATGGTATAGATAACAGTTTGATTATATATCTATCTAACCTTTCCCCCATGAGTGCTGATCGTCGGTCAACCTCCCCGCTCCTCTTTCCCCCTACCCGGGTACTCCTCGCAGCACCATTTTCGTCAGATGGCGATGATCCATCTGTACCTAGGCATTGTTCACTCGCCACAAAAGGGCCCTTATAACATGCATCTATTCACCACCAAGTTGTGCAGAACCAGACAGTCTATCTGCCTGTTTATTTCTCAGTAAAACGGACGCTAAATGCCAGAGAAGTCTGAAACGATGCTTGCCACTCTTCGCAGAGCATACTGGTCTAAACTTTTTTCAACATGCTCTGTGAGTCTGTTACAATTACGACATGTGTGTACATCTGATTTTCAAGCCAGTCTGAGGCTGCAGTGACTGCCTCCACCTCCATTCTCAACCCAGCCGAGTGCTGCAATTCTGTTGACTTGCTAACCAGGCTCAGTGTTTGTAATAGTATAACCCATCTATACCCAGCATCAAACGGGTACAGGTTACTTGCTGTGAAGTAAAGGCAGCCTGAGTGATGCTGACCACTTCAACAACTGAGTGCCGACTGGTCTATATAAAAAAAAGCTTTAAGCAAGGATTCCTAAAACGCTTAAAGGCGTGGAAACGGGTCCTTGGCTTTACTTTACTGTGATGGATGGTGTTGATATTGTTGATGTTGCTACTTGCAGTTGCTTTCCCAGGCCTGCGTCAGTCAGTCTCCACTCTTTGCAAGACCAGATGAAATGACTGAGTGAGCTTTATACGACCCGTACTGTAGCGTGTGGGTTAGATGCTGGCTTGATGATTTCAGGTTCAAATCTGCCCTGAGACGGATCTGTGTTCTTCAAAAGGATTTAGGGCCGCATGCCTAATGATGTCACCACGGACGTTGCAAGTTAGGATTCTTAAAGAGTGAGAATCAAACAGCCACAAATCCCAGAATCCCTGTTTAATGGCAAAGCCATTTATCACAGCTATGTTGGGGCACTAACTACAAAACGGGTGCGACGTAACCTGTTGTCCAGCGTGGGTGGGTGGCACATACCGCTCGTGTTGCGTGCCTGACTTAAGGATCTCTCCTCAAGAACCAACAGCACTCTGAAATAGAATAATGTTGAGGTGTCGGCTCGTACTGGTCTAAAGGGTATCCCGTGGCCAATATACACCCAACCTATTTCAGGAGTAGGGCAACTCAAGTTATAGCACTATAGAATATATAATATCCTAAGCGCAACTTGGCTGGACGTCCCCACTACTATAAGAAGATAGCCTCCAGGCTATGATAGTGTACTATCACAGCCATGTTAACACAGATTAAGATTATTAATTAAACATACATGTACTTTAGACAGCTAAGAACATTGAATGGTTGACACTCAAGTCAATAATGAAAACTTCCAAAGACATGTAATAGGTTCAACATCAACATGACATATGACTCAGGCAAAGATATTGAAGAACATTGGAATATGGAAAGATCAAAACTGGAATCCCATTGACAGACATTTACGAATCTCGTAGAGGCAGCCTGATTTCATCATGGTGACTCCGAGTGGACCTGTAAATATAGAACAAGGCATCACTATAGAGTGTAGCTACTTATCTAGTCCAGGTTGGAGTCACTGCCCTCATCAGTTCATGATACTGGAACAGGCTGACACTTGGGACTGTTCAATTCAATGGTTGATCTGGCAAACATATTCACATACAGAGTTCAATCACTGGAGCTAAACAGGTTCCTGAAGAGGGTACACTGGACCTAGGGTGGTCCTGGTGACTTGGAACTACTGCTTTTCAGTCACTGGAGCCCAACAAGCTCCTGAAGAGGGTGCTCTGGACCAAGGTTGGTCCTGATGGCCTGGAATAACTGCCTTTCAGCCACTGGAGTCACCAAAAAAAAAAAAAAAAAAAAAACTGGTTTTTGGAACAAGCCAAAATTTAATCAAAGAGGTGAAACACTTCCAATCACATTGAAAGTCTGGCAGAGAATCACGCGGGACGATTTAGCGTCTGTCCCCAGAAAGAAGCGCCAGATTAGTACGCCAAGGAGTAAAAAGGCTTCTCGGAATTCTGAATATTAATCCATAAAATATCTATCCCACAACTGTAAGTTTGAAAATGTAAACTCCACATGATATCTAGAGTGTATAGGAGATATAAGGTTCTGTTTCTAGCTCTTCTGGCCGCCTCGACCATAGGCACATCGTGCTGTTGTAGAGTTTCTCTGATGTTATCCTTCCATCTTGTTCTTGGTCTACCTCGTGCTCTACGTCCTTCTTCTCTTTCCATGTATGCCTTGTATGGTATGGTGTCACAAGGCATTCTCCCTAAGTGGGCAAACCATTTTACTTGCTGTCTTCGTATGTAATTTAGAATTGGTTCTGTACCGACTTTTTCTCTTATGATCTCATTCCTGATCTTATCTCTTATGGTCACTCCTACAGCCCTTCTCAGACATCTCATTTCCATGGCTACTAATTTGTAGTCCCTTAACATAGCCATGGTCAGATACCGTTTGATCAGTCCGTTTATATCTCATTGTGTTTTCTGTAGCGATAATAAATCCATTGCCGGCTTGCTAGACCTGTCGCAACTTCACCAGAGTCCCGTTGGCCAGGAAGTTTCGGGGTGACCCAGGGTGGCCTTCATGGCTACCGTAGGGGTCCCGTGGCACGAGGCCACACCTATAAATCCCCTACTTTGTTTTGTTACCACCTCTCACGACGAGGACGTGGATCGATGGATCATCAACGGATAGAATCCAACCCAGCACCTTTGGCTTTTCTCATCAATGCTTAGAATCCAGTCCAAAATTTAAAAAAAATAAAAAATAAAAACATTATTCCGTGTATTTTCTTCTCTTGTTTTCTAGAAATGAACAGGCGGACAGACTTGGTGGAATACAGATGCATGATAAGGCAGATGTGGCTAGTGCCTTGTGGGAGAGCGTGTAAAGTTTGGAGGAGCAGATGGATCAACACATTCTGGTGAGATTTATGCAGCGGGGAGTGACGAGCGATTCTGGCAGATGCTCGAAGCGCAGAGGAAGGGCAGGACGGACGTTTAATCAGAAAGCTACTGGCACCATTAGTATCGGAACTCTTCACTGGCTGCTGAAGATAGTGACGGAGCATTGATAGAAATGCCCTGAGTGCTGTGATGTAGGTTCTCGAATCAAATCAAATCAATTATAGTATCTGTTTAAATCACTATAGCTAATAGACTGAAATGGTTGGGGCATATTGAAAGAATGTCAATGACAGAGAAGTCAAAACTGTATACACAAGTGGGATGAATGGTCGTAGACCACGAGGCAGACCAAGAAGACTATGGAGAGATAATGTATAGACAGACCTGCAAACACTTAGTGTTACCAAGTGGAAAGAGAAGACCAACCAGAGAGATTAATGGAGGCGTGTGATATCTGCAGCAATGAACCTCAAAGGTTCGGAACGCTGAAGAAGAGGGCTAACCAGAGAGATGAATAGAGGCGGGTGAAAGCTGCAGCAATGAACCTCAAGAGCTCGGAATGCTGAAAAGGGAGAAGATCTTTTACTCTTGTTTTTCTTTCCTTTTAAAAAAATGGGTCTCTGTCATCATCCGTATAATAATTGGACAGGTGAATCCGTACCGGTGCTTTGAAAGATAGATGGTGCCAAACTCAAGCTCGGCAACTTGATACACGTCAAAATGATACTTTTAGTGAGTAACACATTCTTTATGTGTTCAGGTAGCAGGCCCGTTATGTCTGTTCTCTTGAATCTGACGTTGACATAATCCCAAGAATCATTTCCCGCGCATAACTTCGCCTCACTTCTGCCGGTGACAAGACAGCCGCTCTAATTTACCTGTCTCAAGAATCATTAAAGCGAAACAATAAAATCTGCGGCTACGTTTCTTCTGCCCACTTTTACTTCCCTCTCAGCTATGCTTATTAATAAATGCTGGTCTTGGTGTTAAAATAAGGACATTCTGGCAGGCATGAAATAAATGCTAAACAAGCATACCATGCTTTTTTTTATTATAATTATTTTCTGCACTTTATTTGCTCGTCTTTTTTTATGGAAATGACATAAGTCTTGTTTTATCTTCTTGTTACGATCTCTACTTTTCTTGTACTACAAAGCATAAAGATATATGGATGAAGGCGTCGACCAGTCTTTGTCAACGAATAAACAGATCAGTAAACGGAAACAAGAACAGTTCCCTAAAAACAGAAAAAAGTGCTTAGTTTACAGACGTTATCTGAACATCATAGGTGAAAACGATGTAAACATTTCATGTTTGGGTGAATGTCTGAGAATTAGATACGTCTGTCTTCGGCTTTGTAATTTTTTTTTAAATAATTGTTTGCCCCCCTCCCCCCCCCCCCTCAAACCAATTCGTTTTTTTTTTTCAATTTCCCTCTTTCTTTTTTCCCTCCAAAGACTTTTGTTGCGCATGTCGTTTCTCATAAGTAACAGCGTCGATGTTGGAGTAGTTTTAAGGCATCTTCTAATATTTTTTTTCTCTGGGATCAAATGGACAGCACAGTAGGACAGACACTTTGAGAAACCAATTCACGGAGGGTGATTAGAGGTTCTGAAAGATATTCGACAATGAGGGGGAAACGTAGCCGGCCTTTTTTAATGAGGTTGCAACTGGTACAATAAGCATGTCAACTCTTCGTTGGCTAATGAAGACGGGGACAGATCGCATGTGGACATGTTTCGAGTGCAGTGAGGTCAATGCTAGATTCATTCATTTATTCATAATTTAATTGCATAGACTAGAGGTTGGTAGAGGAGGATCAAACCTTTATCCCACCCCACCCCACCCCACACCACCACCTCTCCCGCCCTCCTATTTGGCCTGGCCCTGCAAAGACAACAGTAAGTAAATGTTTCACTAAATGAAGCATGCTAACTATGCTAATAATTATGTATAACAGAATATTGCAATAATGTTATAAATATTTGAATGACCCTTGGCTGAGAAATATTCCACCCTCAAAGGGGTTTATTTATGTGGTACTAGATTTAATTGCCAGGCTTCGCTGGGGATAGTGAAAGAAAATCTTATTCTCCCGCCCTCTGCCTCATTTTGATCTCCACTGCTGCCCTATATATTTAGGCCTACTAGAAAAAAAAAAGAGCATAATTAAAACCCTTTATTTAAAATCCCGTCTTTTACTTCATCTTTGTCTCCACCGCTGCCGTATCTTTAGGCATTGTTCTAAGTGCATCCGAGGCATCCCCGGTAATACTAACAAGTTTATTTAACAGTTTGGGAGAAGGACGAATGTATTGTCTCAGACACATATAGACATATGTGGTTTCAAGGAAAACAACAGCAAAATATAATTTTTCTTACAAAATTATATTTTCAGTGGAAGTAAATGGAAACATATATTAAAAGGCATATAACTTCATCGAAATTTTCTTTTACTGATTGTGGCAATAAATAAAGAAAAGCACAGTAACTCAGGCAGCCAGTGTGACTACTAAATTAAACAGTGTAGTCATAACGAGAAATCAAAATTTAACTCATGTATTGATCATGGTTTGGGAGAGGTTAAAACTTCATTTATATTATGTGATTTATAGTATAGACGACTACCAAGCTGGTTAAATTGAACATAGGTTAGTCCCCGATGTAATAACTGTGAAGAAGTATTTTCAAAATTTTCGAAACTTTTCGGGCTGCGTATACTTTTTTGTCCAGTTCCAGATTAGATAAATGTACGTCTTCTATATATTTTCAACTTTTTCTGGCAAGGGTCAAACCAAACAAGTTCACAGGTTTCACAAGTTCCACGGGCGGGTGTTCACCAACTCTCCTCATCATCAGTCAGCATGTCTCTTACAGAACGTCACATTTTTTACAACACGCCTGACAGTCTCTCTTTCTCAAGCCATTCTCCAGCCCTGTGTGCTTTCATAGCCAACGCATCTTTAATGTCCTGTATCCACCTTCGTAGATGTTGCTCGATGACAGCTCTCTCTAGACCATTACGACGTTAAACATGGCCAAAATACCTCAGTTTTCCATATAGAATGCTGTTTTCGAGCCAATGTTCATCAATGCTCAGACGCCAACTCTGGTTTACATAGATACTGGGCTAATACGGAACCTGGGTTGGGTGATGGGTGGAACAATTACTCGTCAAGACAGTAATCCGGTTTCAGAAGCACAAGGATTTGATCCTAAATGAAAAACAAGCAATATCTACCAGCAAAGATTGGGGAAAGGATCTTCTAATAGATGAAGGATGTCATAGAACAAACTACGAATCTTTCTACCATATGCCAGCAAAAGTTGGAGAACTACCAAAGACATGGGACGAAGGTTAAATGCATTTGACAATAAATCTGTGAGGAAAATCAAGAACTTAACACTGAATTCATTTAAAAAGAGTGACGAGACCAGAGAAATGTTTAGACAAATGTCTGTGCCGACCGCAGTAAGACAAAGGAGGTGGAGGAGATAAACTGGGTACACTCTGGGAAGAAATGAACAAAGAATTACAAAACAAGCACTGAAATGAAGGGGAAAAAACGGTCTAAGACAAAGAGGACGTCCAAGGAAAGCATTGAAAAAAAAAAAAAAACAACAACAACAACATTACTAGGAGAGGCTAAAAATGTTGGGCTGAACGCCATGTCAGAAATCGATAGAGTTGCAAGCAACAGAGCAGAGTTGAGGAACCGAATTCGAACGTCTAACGGTACACAAAGGATGATGATAATGATGATGATGATGATGATGATGATGATGATGATAATGATGATGATGATGATGATGATGATGATGATATACGCAGTAAATAAACAAATAGAGGAACTTTAAAACAAAAAAAAACAGTATATATATATATATATATATATATATATATATATATATATATATATATATATATATATATATATATATATATATATATATATATATATATAAAGTGCCTTTCTGTCAGAGACCTACTTCACTGCCGTCAGGACAAGAAAGTTCATTGGCAGATCCATGACAACGGTCTAATACTAAACACAATCGACCAACACTGTGAGAGCACACACAACCATTTTTAATGCAGTTCACAATAATCAATGCGGCGGTTCATTTGGGCAAAAGTGGTTCGCGTTACCAACCCAGTCACCCACATTCCCCTGCAGTACCGTACCGGCCTTACAGTTGTGACCAGGGTCCGAACCAGCCGACTCCCTTAAAGCTCTTCCGACGCTACTGCGTCTTACACCTGGACCGTGGTGCTACTGCACGTCTTTGGACAGTGTGAGTGGACCGACCATGTCGCGTAACCAGATCAACCATTCAAAGACCGCCTCGCTAACGTCTAACTAAATACATAAATGAATACTGTTATAAATACCTGTATTAACCTACCTCTTGCTAACACAGACTAACATCTGAATCATTATGCCGTCATGCTAACATCTAACACGAAGCTATCCGTTGCTAACATCAGACAATATAAAAACATCTAGCGGTCAAAACGGCAACGTCCAGTCCCCAAGTCTTTCTCAAACTCCTGTCCCGTTCACTACTGAACAAAACTCTCGAGAAAACCCGTTGCTTCGTCGCCTTTGTTCAGTCGCAAGTTCACTATTTATTATCATCATCATATGCAATCATCCATAGCCACAATGGACCCTGACACTTACCAACTGGCGTTGGGCAATCATGCCTCTTTACAATCTGCGATCTACAACCTGCAGAATAATTGCATGTTTGAATTCATGTGTCGACACCCCTTCATGCCATGACAAAAGGCTGTCAATAATCTTCAAAGGTTGTCTTCATCTGTTTATCTTTCCACTGATATTTCTAGTCGTAACAACATGTTTTCCTCTTCTCATTATATGAAGGGGGAAAAATGTGATGACTGTCTCTTTCTGATGTTTGTGATAAGTTGTCTTCAAGCCCTCGCCTCTTTCAAAATATCTTGGTTGCTCTTTTTGGCTGTCTAGGGAATTCTCTAGATTCTTTTATAAAACAACATCACTTAGACTTCAAAAAATTGTTTGACTTTTTTGTAATAGTTTAGGATTCACAATCGGCTCTGTGGCTAAGTCGATGCGAACGCTTCGTAATGCCGCGATGCCGGGTTCGATCGCAGCTGCGGGCCATGCGCATTGCGTTGATTTCGACATTGGTATCAAGAAAACCGACTGACCAAAAAGCAATGGCAAACTGCTGGACGTAAAATTGCCTAGAAAACCACACAACAGTCAGGGGCTGTTGGGGTTGGTTCTGCAACGTCCTGTAAAGGATACGCAACTAACCTTAGGATTCACAACCCTATATTAAACCTGGCTATGTATAGCCTGCAATAATTCTTTTGCTAACCTCCAACGGCATGGATTTATGGCCCAAATGTTCTTCACTTTATCAAATGCGTTTTCAGCCTGTCCATTCCTGTTTCTTATCTCTGTGATACATCTTCCGTCGGATATTACCTATGTGCCTAGATTTTAAAATTTATGTCAATATCACCATCAAGTGCCCTGACAACTGGCGTGGGCGATCATACCTCTCCACAATCTTCTATCCCTAACTGTGTGTAACAGTTCATGTGTTGACACCCCACCATAAATATTTATATAACAGACATGTAGCGATAATCACTTATAGAAAGAAGCAGTAAAATAACTAGACAACATAACCATCGAACACTGCAGTCACCATGCCGGGAATCAAACCTGTCCACTCCAGATGACGACATCGTTCAGCTGAAGTAACAAGTGTACTAAGATGCATTGCCAAATAGGCTTTCTACTTCATTATCTGAGTACTAATCAAAACATGTCTTTTTGTTATTTATATATATATATTACACCGCATGATGAAAGAATAGGAAGTTATGTCGCTGGACCCCATTCGCCATCAACTAACTTACTGGTTCATTAAACAACTAACGAAACTCAACGTCTTATTTTTACTGTTTTTCTTGTGAGAAAACGAATCTGGCTACGTACAGTTAACTAATAAAGTGTGAACCCATTAAACAAAACAAAGGCAGAATGTGCAAACAAACAAGTGAAAATCTATAACTAAAAAAAAATTGGAATACTTAAACAAAGTTCGTATTTGTGTGTGTGTGTGTGTGTGTGTGTGTGTGTGTGTGTGTGTGTGACAGACAGACAGAGAGAGAGAGAGAGAGAGAGAGAGAGAGAGAGAGAGAGAGAGAGAGAGTAACAGTAGAAAATGAATAGAAAATATGTCACCAAAGTGAGAATCTGTAAATAAATAATGAAGCTGTAATCAGATAAAGAGAGAACCTATAAACATAGAAAGGGCTAGGAAACAAAAAGAGAATTTATAACCGAATAAAGAGAGAGAGAGAGAGAGAGAGAGAGAGAGAGAGAGAGAGAGAGAGAGAGAGAGAGAGAGAGAGAGAGAGAGAGAGAGAGAGAGAGAGAGAGAGAGAGAGAGAGAGAGAGAATCAGTAAGTACAAGAAGTCAAAATAAGTACACAAATGACGTGAGAATTTGTAAACAAGTAAAGTGAGAATATGTAAACAAATAATGGTGAGACGAATAAACAAACAAGGTGAGAAACTATAAACAAATACGGTGGGAATCTGTAAACAAATAAAGAGGAAACCTGTAGACAAATGTCGTAGAAATATGTAAACAAATTCAAAGAAAGCTGTGCACAAATAATGTAAACAGAGTGAGAAAAGGCAGACAAACTAAGCATATATAATCAAATATATAACCTGCACAGATGTCCCGAATGGATCTAATCCGGTATCTATAGTTGTAGTATATTTACCCCCACTAGGAAATCACACAAGCGATAAACACCAGATGACACAAAGTCGCGTTAGCGCAGTCGATAGGAGACTCGCTTTCAAATTTAGCTGCGACTCGCTGCAGCCACTGTCGGTGTTCGAAACCGGGCGGTTCCCAGGGTTCATCCAGCCTCTAGGAAATTGGTCCCAGAGTTGACACTCTGGGGTAAATGGAGGAACGTCGCTGTAGCTACAGAGTTACGTGCGAACAGCGGCACAGGCGGACAATTCTTATCAGCTGTCCGTACTGGTGGCAGAGCACGTACTGTTTATAACCTTGTGCAGGGACGCTGGTTAAAATCTCCCGACTTTACCTTTTTTTTTTTTAAACTTTTTGACACACAGTGCCACCATGTGAATAAGGATCACCTGAGGAGAGGTCCCGGAAACCGCGTTCAGCCATTAGACCATATTTAAGGCCGGTCTATATTGCGACCCCTGTCAAGAGCCATAGGCGGGCTTCAGAAAAACGAAAAATTGCATCCCACAGGGGGATGGCTAAAATAATGCAGTATCTGATAAAACGACTACTCATTTTCAACACTGGTAAAAGCCATCTTTTGTTCCTCAAAATTTAACTTCCCCAAAAAGAGAAAGATCTATCTGCGCCAGCATGTCAGCATTTCCCCCCTGTATTTAATTGATTTGATCGAGCTGGCTGAGTGCACAATTTCCAGGGAAAATGCAGAAAAGTCAGAAACGTGAGCTGAAAACAAGAAAAATTCTCCAAAAAATACCTCTTGGTCGTATTCGCTTAGATCAGGGGTGATAATGAGGAATACGCTCCAGTTGATTTCTCTCCCCTTGTAATTCTTTCGGATCTAAAACGGCTCCAAATGTCTGCACGGCTGAAGGAATCTAATAATTTGGTACACGAGTCCATGGCAGATTCTAGACATAGCTCTCCGGCATACCTCCCACACAGAATGGAGTCGAGATGCGGAAACGAAAAGTAAAATAGCGCAAACCAAATCAGCGTGTTTGTCTTTCTGTAAAATATGTCTTACATGAAAAATAGGTAGTGTTCTCTGCCGGTACAACCCCCTTTCCAGCTCATGGGGTTCTGCGTGTCAGCTGTATTAACCCAGCACTCTTATTGCAGGTTATTTAGTCTACGCTACTTTATCCATAAGAAGTAGCACTGAATACATTAGAAGCACGATTTCATGCAGAAGAAGCACTACTTTATTGATGAGAAAAACTACTTTATGCATTTAAAAAGTTAGTTGCGTAACATTTACAGGACCTTGCACAAGCAATCCCATAATTTTTGTTGTTGTTGCTGTTGTGGTCCCTAAAGGCAAAAGTATGTCAAGTAGTTTGCTCCATAAACGGTCGGCTTCTTGATACCACTGTCAAAACTAACATAAGGCCCGCAGCTGGGGTCTAACTCGGCCCCCTGGCATTACGAAGCCTAAGCCACAGTCACAGATAATTTATGCATAACGAACATAAGTTATAAAAATGCTACAGTACAATCGTTTCTTCCTCTTTCATTTTCGTCTTATTTTTTATTATTGTTGTTATCATCATCATCATCGTCTTGATTATTATTTTACAAACATTTGTTTATCATTATGATCACCATTCATTGCCCACCTCCTTCTCCAGGTAGCTTGCCTGGAGCCAGCGACTACATTCTAAACTCTTTATCCCCCTCCGCCACCCCTTTAGACTTCCTAGGGTTAAGTAGTATACCTGAGACCTGACGAGCCAATCTGAAGTCAGTCAAGATGTCCGAAATATACAGATATCATGTTCAATTTACTACGAAGATGTAATGATGGTGGCACCTAATAGCAGCAGCAAGGACTTTCCTGATGTACCCTTATGTCCTACGTGGCTAATGAATCAGCTTACTGAGGATACTACGCCTTGCTTCGTTTTAGTGGAGAAGATACATTTCGCACACAACCAAAGTCGGATTAAGACCGAATATAAGGCCCTTAGCCCTTAGCTATGTAAAACTGTGAAGTCCCTACTGTTTTAAATTACACCACCTAATCTCCGACAGCAGGAAATTTGGAGGGAAGGAAAGGCAGAGGGAGACCGAGTGAACAGATGCTGGGCAGTTTAACATAATGGCATGGAGAATCATCTGCGTCAGAGTTGATTGAATGTACACGGTTGTGGAAAGACATGACCACCATGCCACACGGTACAGACTTTAGGAACAAGAATCTCATAAAAGTTTAAAATATGTTCGCCATCCAAATATACGGATAATGGAAATACTTTTGTACTGTAGTCTAATATTTAGTAAAAGAACTTGTAAAGAATGTGTCTGAAAATCACGAAAATTATATTATATTATCTTTTTTAAAGCTTTATTGAAAGAAAATTGTATACGTGAACCCAAAAATGGATTTTTTTTAGGTCTTTGGAGATTGTGAGGCCCTAAGCTCTAGTTTAATTAGGCGTATGCCTAAATCCGACGCCGCGCTCGTCTCAAACAGGTTTGAAATAGGGTATCTTTCCTTGAGGGCAACAAACTTTATATGGCTTTTATGTGTATTTTATACAAGCTTTCTGATGTATTATAGCAGCGGCAGCGAGAAGATCATGAGGATGTGCAACTTCCTCAATTAATCAAGGTAGTATTCGTCAGTTTACCAGACACTTGCATCACGTTATACGTGCACTAAGTATATAACGTGTCGTTCCGTGACTTACAGGCTACAGAAATTGTTTCACAATGCAATCTTCCACTTTAAATATGGTCATTTGTAAAGCCTTCAGGCGTACTGGGCAAACAGGGCTAGACCTATATTTTATAGAGAAACCAGCACTCGGGGGGTGATGCGGTCCGCATCACGCCGGCCGACTTCGCTTCCCAGGACTTCGCCTGGTACCCATTAAAAGCTGGGTCGACCTAGAAGCTAAGGTCATTTTAATAGAGAAAACAAAAATGGCCGGTAACGTCACGACCTCAATCCTCGACTTCACTAGGGTTCAATTCCTGTGTTCGGCAGTTTAGAAAAAGACCAATCTCGTGGCTTTCCTGATGGTGGTACGAGAGTCGCATTGTGAAAGAGACTGGGACCTGACTATGTAATATTCGTCAGTTAGAAGTGGATAAACTGCAGTCAACCTCAGTCGTGGAGACGCCATAATGCTACAGGCGCCAACACCAAAGTCTCCAAGCCTTGTGTCTAATCTTCAAGGGAAATTATTCAGGTATGATCTTTACAAATTAAGGGAAATAATCACTGTATCATAGATAGCCAATTTGTTATCAGAATATTATAGCGGGAAAATTAAACAGTAGAAGTCGAACGTGTCCTAATTATAGTAGCTATTTTCTTCTTCCTCTTCAGCATTACGAAATTGTCTTATTTTTTGTTATCCAGTTTCGTCCTTTTTAGGACGAAATTTTTTGTCTTTTGAAGCCCTACTCTGGCTTTTGCCAGGGGCCGCAATATAGGCAGGCCATACATATGGCCAAATGTCTGAACGCGGTTTCTGGGACCTCTCCACGGCGATCCTCATCCGCATGATGGCACTCTGTGTCATCGGGTGTTTATCGCTTGTGTGATGTCCTAGTGGGGTAGAAAGTCAGTCAGTCAGTCTTATTTTTGCCTTATTTCGCGTTCTTTTCAGGATAGAATTTTTCGTTATTTGAAGCCCTACACTGGCTTTTGTCAGGGGCCGCAATATAGCATCGCCATAAATATGGGCTAAGGACGGAACATAATTTCACACAACAACAAGATTGTGACAGTCGTCCTGTGGGGGCCGTGTTTTAGGGCGCTCAGTATGCGGAACTGTTTGTTTCGTGGCGGTGTGACTTCGAACTGACTTGGTGCTAACACAGATGAACAGTGCAAAAGCTAGCGAATAGCCAATTAAACAGGAACCAGGCCCCTCAGAACCAGAACTTAGGCAACAAATGAACAAACTCAGGTGAAAGTGATCACCACAAGGAAGATTAATAAAATAAGATAGCAAAGGAACCGTCCTTGAAAAAGCAGGCCATCAGGCGGCTAAAAAAGGACTAAGCTTGAAATTTTTGTTTGATTTTATACGATACGATACGATACGAACACAATTTCACAGACTTTAAATTCTCGCCCACATTGTCTGAACGCGGTTTCTGGGACCTCTCCACGGCGATCCTCATCCACATGGTGGCACTTTATGTCATCGGGTGTTTATCGCTTGTGTGATGTCCTGGTGGGGTAGAAGAGAAAAAAAAAAACATTGTGTCATCGGGTGTTTATCGCTTGTGTGATCTCCTAGTGGGGTAAAATACTACTACAACTACTATTTTTGTTATTTTAAGCCCCTCACTGGCTTCTGCCCGCGGCCCTGAATATAGCTGGGGCATAGATATGGCCTATCGGCTGAAAGCGGTTTCTGTGACCTCTCCACGGGTGATCGTTCCGCACGGTGGCACTTTGTGTCGCAGGGTGTTTATCGCTTGTGTGATGTCCTGATTGGGTACAACTACCTACCTACTTGAAGTTTAACGCTGCAGATACCACACGCCACCACTCATCTCTCTGGTTGACCTTTTCCTTCCAGTTGATGACACCAAGTGTTTTTAGGTGTGTCTGGACATTCTCTAATTTGCATCAATGTTTTCAGTTATCACCGTGTGGGATGCGATTTTGTTGTTGTTTGAAGCCCCATCTTGGCTTCTGCCGGGGGCCCTGAATGTAACCAGCCATGAATGTGGCCTATCGACTGAAAGGGGTTTCTGGGACCTATCCATGGGTGACCCTCATCCGCATGTTGACACTTTGTGTCACCGGGTGTTTATCGCTTGTGTGATGTCCTGGTGGGGTACAACTACCTACCAACCTTGGTCGGCCTCTACAAGTTGTAACCACGTGCCCGAGTGGGACGTTATCATTCGTTATTTTGAAGCCCCCAGCTGGCTCTTGCCAGGAACCCTATTTTAACCCAGCCTATGGATTGAACGGGGTTTTGGGACGATATATATATTCTTTTTGTTTTCGCTCCGTATGCTACAAAGCGGGTACCGCGTTAGCGCAGTCGATAAGAGGATCGCTTTCAAATCCAGCTGCGACTCGCTGTAGCCAGAGGTCGGTGTTCGAAACCGAGCGGCTCCCGGGGTTCACCCAGCCTCTAGGAAATGGGTACCAGAGTTGACACTCTGGGGTAAACTGAGGAACGTCGCTGTAGCTACAGAGTTACGTGCGGACAGCGACACATGTGGACAATTCTTATCAGCTGTCCGTAATGGTGGCAGAGCACTTATGGTTTATAACCGTGTGCAATGACGCTGGTTTACATCTCTTGACTTTACCTTTTGCTACAAAACTGCTTTGACGGCTTCCAGCTGGCCCGATCTTCTGGGACAGTAACTTTGATCTTATTTATTGTTAAAGTCTTCAAAGACGAGCGATTTAAAAAAAGGCCTTATATTGTTAAAGAGAAGGACAACCAAAACGTACCAAAGTTCTGGGTGTGATACCAAAGGCATAGTTTTGCTCTATAAGGTTTAAACAGTACCAAATATGTATGAAAGTACTAACTTCAGAAGCCCTGGGACAGAGTTGTCATCGAACTATCTCCCAGTCTAACTTGACGATGACATAAAGCGATATTAAATGCCCATTTACACATTCTAAAAATTGTATATATAGTAGTGTCTCGGAATTCGAATGCCTCAAAACTCTAACAAATTGTAATCCTTAGGAAATCGTCAAGGAAATTTTTTCTCAGAACTCGAAATATGTTTTAGAAACCGAACGCCCTGCATGTGCCAGTCACGCTACGGAGCTGACATGGCAACAACTTCAACACCTTCACCAACAGCAGAAGGAAGAAACTGCTGAAGAAATGATCTCCGGGAGGAAGAGATGGAAGCTGGAAGGATTAGCACTGCTGAAATCCGATATCTTCTGGCCACGTGGTCGAAAACGCAAAAATGTTGTTGAGAGGTGGCACCCTGATGAAGCCCTAGTTAGCAGATATGTTCACTTGTTCAATGATATAGTTAGTTGGTTTCGTTTCCTTTACAGGACGTTGCAGAACCAACCCCAGCATTCTTTAGCTGTTGCGGTTTTTCTAGGCAAATTTAGGTCCAGTAGTTTGCCATTCCTTTCTGGAACGTCGGCCTCTCGATACTACTGTCGAAACCATAGCAAGGCGAAAGGCCTGCAGCTGGGATCGAACCCGGCACTCTTGCATTACGAAGTGCGTTCGCAACGCCTTTTTTGATAACATGTCGAAAATTTAGGAAAAATATTTAAAACTGTGGCAAACACCAGAACACACTGGAATGCTGGCTGTCAACAATAACAACAACAACAATAAAAACTAGTGACCCCAGATCCCCTACAAGTGGTGAACAACTAGGATATGAAATACCAGAAAGGATTCCTGATGTTATCACGGAAGGTAAACTCACCTTCCCCCAAAAAATCTGACTAAATCTCGTTTCCTCTTCTTATTTGTGTGTGCTGTCCCCATTTTGATAAATTAACAGTACATGCATTGTTTTCTCATAGCTTTTTTTTTTTTTCTTAATTTTTTTTTTAAAATATTTTATTTATGTTTGTATTCAAATGTTAGCACCAAGTCTTAACATATTTACAGTGTAATGTATTTAGTAAAATACGTTTAAACATTTGTGTTTGTTGTACTCTGTAACATATTAAATTTCCTTCCATTTTTTTTAATGGAACTCGAATGATTTGAAATTCGAACCGCCGTCGCGGCCCGAATTCTGTTCGAATTACGAGATACAACTGTATATACTGTGTATGTGTGTGCGAGCGCGCACGTCTGTGTCACAAACCGCTAGTGTCGCGTGCCTGATTTAAGGATTTCTCCTTACAAACCAACAGCACTCTGAAATAGAATAATGCTGAAGCGTCGGCTCGTATTGGTCTAAAGGGAATCCCGTGGCCAATATACGCCCAACCTATTTCAGGAGTAGGGCAACTCAAGTTATGGCACTACAGAATATCTAATAATTCTAAGCGCAACTTGGCTGGAAGCCCCCACTACTATAAAAAGATAGGCCCCAGGCTATGATATTGTAATATCACAGTCATGTTAACACAGGTTAAGATTAATTGTTAAACATTTATATCTCTAGACAGTTTGAACAGTGAATGATGGACATTCAAGTCAATAATGAAAACTTCCAAACATGTAATAAGTGCAACACATACATCAGCAAAGAACTTCGAGGACCTAGAGTGATATGAAGGACCAAAACTTCAAAACAGATCTGACTGATTGTCTTAGAGATTCCCGAAGTCCGCCTAGATCATCATCATACAGATTAAGATTAATGGTTAAACATATATATCTCTAGACAGTTTGAACAGTGAATGATGGACATTGAAGTCAATAATGAAAACTTGCAAACATGTCATAAGTGCAACACATACATCAGCAAAGAACTTCAAGAACCCAGAGTGATATGAAGGACCAAAACTTCAAAACAGATCTGACTGATTGTCTTAGAGATTCCTGAAGTCCGCCTGGATCATCATCATAATCATGTGGACGATTAACAGTGAAGCCTGGCAATAAACCAACGATTGACCACACTTATCTGAATCCATGGTTACTTGGACTGGCTGAATGTCCAGTCACTCTGTTGTTATGTTGACGACAGTCCCACACTAGACACTCGAACACTGGAGGTACACCCAAGTTCCTAGAGAGGATACTCGGACACAAAGTCAATCATTTGAGGTACAAACAAGCTCCTGAAGAGGATACTCTGACACAAAGCCAATCACTTGAGGTACAAACAAGCTTCCGGATACAATGATGGTGAAGGTACAACACCCATAATGTTGTCTGTAGACCAACTGGAAGATTCTATTTGATGGATGACAAAAGTTTGGCTTGCAATCTGATGCCCACCACTGGCTTAGACATAGATGACTTTCCTGTTGGTGGTTTTGTGGACCGCCGATTCACTGTCTGGCCTCCAAGGAGATATCATCCTGTATCAAGAAGGAACTCATAATTAGCAGTCATCTCAGGGGTTACATGTCAAGCTTATTTTATTAACATCCACATTAGTAATCATTCAGAAGACAGCTCTCAGGATAATGAGACGGTATAAGTCTCTATGTATCATCTCTGTCGGTCCGTCAGTAACAGGGACAGGAGATGAGTACCAGAGTGGAGACAGATAGATTCTATAAAACATAGAACATCAACTCTCCACGCCCACATTTGCACTTGTAGATATACATCCCATTTCTCTCTCTCTCTCTCTCTCTCTCTCTCTCTCTCTCTCTCTCTCTCTGTCTCTCTCTCTCTCTCTCTCTCTCTTTCATATATATTATACCTCCCAAGTCTGACACTGTGTTGTGGTGTCTGCTAAACATAACCTCTGACGTCACAGCGTCTTGTACGCTGTAGTTTGACCCAGTTAAATCTGCCGGTTTAAATGTCGACCTGATCTCTACAAGTTACTCTAAATTAAAATATTTACTATAATATTGGGTCAGATAGAGCACAAACTATCAGCCTGTGAAGGGAAAGGTTTGTTGCACTATGAGTGCCTGGACACCAAGAACGACCTAGTTCTGCGCTCTCATAGCTGAATCTTTCCTACGTCCCTCCATTCTGAATATTAATCCAGAAAATATCTATCCCACAGCTGTAAGTTTGTAATACCTGTTACACCAGATAGAGGTATAAATAGATATGAGGGACTATGTACCCATCGGACGGGTCTAAATGTGCCTTCCCGCTAGGAGCGCCAACGTCACGAATAGTTCAATGTGCAGGAGTGGGTTGATTCACTTCACGACAGTCTGTATATGTAAATCTTTTGGACTGAAAGGCATGGTAAGTTTGAAATCACAGAATAAAAGAAAATGGACGGATATCCTTGAAAATATAAAACATAAAAAAAAAAAGAAAAAGAAATACTGACATTTAAAAGATCTGAACATTAAAAAAAAAAAAACACACACACACATCTAACATAACGCACCGAGTGTTTACCACATTTGATATGTTTTGACAAGCAAGGGTGTGCACAAATAAACACAAAATAAAAATGATGCAGGCAGAATTCTGCATTAGAAAAATTTAGTGGCAAGATGTGCACAAATGTATGCATTAAAAATTATAAAATAATATATTTACTGTTTCTTCTTCACGTTCACCGGCTGTAAACTCCGGCGGATAGTTCTGGTTGTTCGTCCACTTTTGGACTGCAGTCTTGTTCCAGAAGCTGAGCGTTGCGTGTGCACCCATTTGACAGATCTGACATATTTGTATGCAGAATGCTGGTTCCTTGCCTCTCAGGCAGATGCACTCCGACTTCGAAGGACGCTCCCAATTAGTCGACTCTTACGACATGCTTTAGGGTAGGCATTGGGTCTATTCTTGTTTTCCCTATAATAGGGTCCCTGGATCCACACGAGGAAAAATAATACATGATATTTTGATTCTGAAAACATACTAAATGTCTGTAGCCATGTGACTGTAGGGTGGAATTAATGCAGCTGGGAATTATTTACAAAAGGGAATTATCACGACTGAATTTTGGACGTAAGTAATAGCGGATTCTGTTTCGCGAGGAGTGAGGAGTGAGTTAGACAGAGAGAGAGAGAGAGAGAGAGAGAGAGAGAGAGAGAGAGAGAGAGAGAGAGAGAGAGAGAGAGCATGAGAGAGAGAGAGAGCACGAGAGAGAGAGAGAGAGCACGAGAGAGAGAGCACGAGAGAGAGAGAGCACGAGAGAGAGAGAGAGAGAGAGAGAGAGAGAGAGCGCGCACGAGAGAGAGAGAGATAAAGAGAGGGGGAAGGAGAGAGTGACGGAAATAAGGTGATTTTAGTGAGATATAGGGAGAAAAAACATACAAATGCGAGAGAAAGTGTGTAACAGAGAAACAGAGAGCAGAAAGTCCGGCTCCGCCTGGTTTCGAACCCATGACCTTCTGATCAGCAGGCCAGGGTTAAGCCGGCTATGTCACGGCAGTTACAGGCAATACTAGTGGCAGTCAAATTTACCCCAATGAGGTACAAAACTGTTTCCATCTTTTTAATTAAAAGAGACTGTACGCAGATTGCTTACATCACTTGTGTCCATTAACTATGGCTTGTACAATATCTACAGTGGCGCTAATTCAGTGTTATTAAAAAAAAAAAAAACAGCTAATTATTATGATATTATTATTATTTTTCAGTTAGTTTGACGTTAGTCTCCCCAAACAAAGAAGGTCAATTTTTATTGACAAGTTTGTTAGGCTGGTCGACTTTACTGGAGGTTACGGGTGTGTCCCGCTCTCTTGTTTGGTTTTCTCATGTTTGCATTAACGTTTTTATTCCTAGAAAGAAAATACCTGTGAGGGTATTTGTTGGGGGGGGGGGGGGGGGGTGTTGTGTCAGACTCAATGTGTTCATGTTTTTTGTAGTGTGAAAAGCACTGGCGTACTGAAATATACAAAGGCGATATCAGCGGCATTGCGAAACCTCCCCCCCCCCCCCCATAACAGTGGACGAAGAACATGCGGCTCAAGAACAACTAATCGGAAGTGAGCTAGTGTGTATATGGGCTGGCTCTGTGAAGACTAACATCAAACTAAGCTTATTATTATTATTATTATTATTATTATTATTATTATTATTATTATTATTATTATTATTATTATTATGTTCAAGCCATCAGACGAATACAATCTAAAAAGATTGGCAACTGTCGCCTGACAAAAACAAAAAAAAAAAGAAAACTTTGTTAAAAAAAAAAAAATTCTGTTCATGATTTCCCTTTGTGGGTTCCAAGGCCTAATTTGGTACTTCAATTTTATACGACCACATCTCTCCCGCTTCGAGATTTTGTAGGAAATGTCTTGGGATTCCTATGGGTTTCCATGGAAAGCACCGTATTGGAGGTGGGGTGGGAGGGGGAGGGGGAGGGGGTAGGGTTTGGCCTAGTGTTAAATGATTAGGACTACTACTAAGCCTAATCCCAACACCCTCTTCTATGGGATGTTCTGAAGATTTCCCTACCTAATCTCAAAGCCGACGAGATGTGATCGAGTAAAATTAAAATACCCCTGACTTTAGGGGAAAGAAGAACAGACCTTCTGCTACCTAACAAGCATGTCGTAATAGATGACTAATTATGCCTTTTTCCTTCGAAGTCGGAGTGCACCTGCCTGAGAGGCGAGGAACCAACAGTATGCATACCAATAAACCAGATCTGTGAAACGGATGAGCATTCTAAACTTAAATTTTAAAAATATCAAATTTCAGAAGTGGACGAACAGTCAGAACTTAAAGCCGGAGTTTACAGCCGGTGAACTCTTTAAAAAAAGGAAGGAAGAAAATAAGGGAAGGTGTAATTAAAAACTATTCACCGTCATACGAAAGCTCTCGAAAGCAAACAAAGATTATTTTCCTTGGTAACTGCTGATGCACATTTTAAAATACTTCAGTTTTATTTGCTTTTCTTTGTGTTTCGAACTAAACGTTGTTTGATATTGCACATCTTGTTATTAACCACAATGCAAAAGAGTTCCAGGGTTTCCGTTTTGTTTACATGTAATGCGCCATTTTGAAACGAGACTTCGCGATTGCAACTTTAGTTTCGCATTTGCTTTCAAATGCACTGTAATTTTTTATCTAAATTGAAAATCCTCAGTTTTACTTATTTGCTTCTTTTATTCTGCAAATCTTATCTAAACTAAGAATAGAGATTTAAAAGAAAAAAGTTTCTTTTGTAAGACTAATTTACAAGTCAGTTAATATTCTCGCTTACAAGCCATCCATCAGATGTAATTCTAATGGCTGTCTCTGTATGTAAATAGGTCAGATCTGGCGCCCCGCGCGAAGTGGAAGGAAATCATCTCCTCCACGCTACGTCACGGCATACATTAATTTTATCGAATCATGGGCTCTCCGCGGGGATAACATTGTTTGATAACGACTGCGACGAGATCGGCGGGTGTATCTGTCCCTCGCTAGCTTACTTACTTACTTAGTCGCTCCTCTTCTACCTTGGGGTGTAGAGGTTTGCCAGAGAGATCGCCAGACGTCTCTATCAGCAGTTTTCTTTCTGGCTTTGTTCCATTCCAGTCCTCTGTCAGTCAGGGACTGTCGGATGTTGTCTTCCCAGCGCACCCTGGGTCGTCCCGGAGGTCTGGTTCCCTGGTTCTTAGCCTCCCATGCTTGCCATGGTGGCCGATTTTCTCCCATTCTGCACACATGTCCAAACCATCGTAACTGTGACTGATCCACTCGGGTTAGTAAGGGCTGGGTATCAAGATCTTGACGTATTGTCTGATTGCGGACTTTGTCCCTTCTTGTCACTTGGACCACCTTTCTCAGGTATCTCATTTCCGAGGCCTGCAGCTGGCTTCTGTGAGCTGTTGTCATTGCCCATGACTCACACCCATAGGTCAGGACTGGTACATAGGTAGAGCGGTAAACAGCCATTTTCGTCCTCTTGCCAATTTCTCTTTTGCTAAGAAACCCTCGGTTTATGGCCTGGAAGAGTCTCCCAGCAGCTGCTTTTCGTGTAGCCAGCTCAGTCTTAATGCCTCCATTTTGGTCTAATACAACTCCAAGGTATTTGAACTGGTTAACCTGCTCCAACGCATACTGACCCATCATGATCTGGTGTTTCTTCTCCTCTCTTGAGATCACCATGGTTTTAGTTTTGGAGACACTGATGGTCATCCCTTTCTTTTCAAGCTCTTCCTTCCAGACAAGTAAGTTGTACTGAAGGTGTGCCTCTGATTTAGCTATCAGGGCCACATCGTCTGCAAAAGCCAGCTCTGATATACAGATTGGTCTCATCTTCCAGTACCCTACAGAGTACTTCTTTGTCTTCTCCTTACAGGTCTTGATGACATCATCCATCATAAGAATGAAGAGGTAAGGTGAGAGAATATCACCTTGTCTAACACCGCTGGTGGTCTTAAATTCTTCTGACTTTTGGTCTGCTGTTCTTACATAATTTCTGCACTTTTTGTAGAAACTCTGTATTGCACTGATCAGGGGTGCTGGGATGTTTTTCCCTGCCAAGCAGTCCCAGAGCTTGTTCCAGGGTACCTTGTCAAATGCCTTTTCCAGATCTTCTTTTGTAAGACTAATTTACAAGTCAGTTAATATTCTCGCTTACAAGCCATCCATCAGATGTAATTCTAATGGCTGTCTCTGTATGTAAATAGGTCAGATCTGGCGCCCCGCGCGAAGTGGAAGGAAATCATCTCCTCCACGCTACGTCACGGCATACATTAATTTTATCGAATCATGGGCTCTCCGCGGGGATAACATTGTTTGATAACGACTGCGACGAGATCGGCGGGTGTATCTGTCCCTCGCTAGCACCGCCTCTATTGTGCTTAAAGAAGCACAGCAGTTGGTCGGATTATAGAGTCGCGATGGATCAGACCGTTAGCGGATCAGAGATTCACATTGTGAGTAAAATATTGCGATAGGATTGAGTGCTGCTGCTGTTGTGTTTTGTTTTAGCTTTTGTGGATAGAAACTTAGAGCTGCCTGTAGAGTCGCTCATGTGGATATATGAATAAAACTTCTAAATACTCAACAGAAATACCAAAATCGTTTGTATGTGTACGTTTTGCCGGAAAGTCAAATAGTGATTTTGTAAAGCAAACCCCACTGCCTGATTTTGTAAAGCAAACTTGGCTTCGCGCTGTTGTGTTTTGGTGGCTGCATTTGCTTCATCTTTGACGAGTTCCCTGTGATAAAGTTTGTCGAATGGTTAGTCGCTTTTTTATGTTATTCCTTTGTTATTATTAGTTATGACTGATGTTTTAAGACTTGCTTTTGTTATTCTTTTGTTTTGTTATTAACAATTTCTCGGCTTATATAATTTTACTTTCTAAAGTTATTTCCTTTTCTATAAATATTCCCCCTCCTCCGCCCACTTCTCTTGTGTGATATAGGTGTTGCGAAGGTACTTCATAAATCCGAACTACCCGGTTTTAATCCGGCTGCAGTTGATTTGGCAGAGGGCCGCAATGCGTTGATTTGGACAGTTGCAAGTAGCACTGACCTTCAAAGACAACGGCAAACTACAGAACGTATATTAACCTAGTAAATTTATAAACGGTCCCAACAACAAAATGTTGTGATTGATTTTGCAATATCCTGTAAGGATACACAACTACTCTTAATCTGATTTCAAGAGGTGGAACACAACACAATGACTAGAACATTAGGGAAAACATTTTTTCTTTTTTAAATCATTTTTTCTTTTCTTTTATTGATTTGTTGGTTGATAAAGTCCCTGTATGGGCTCAGGGCACTATTGTGGGAGAAACCAAGAATAGACCAACGGTCTCCCCAACAAGCATGTCATAAGATACGACTCAATGGGGGTTTCCTTCAAAGTCGGTACGCATCAACCTGAGAAGCACGTAACCGACAGCCTGCATACAAATAAGTCAGATCTGTAAACCGCACACTCAGATTCTGGAACAAGACTACTGTCTGGAGTTGGACGAACACCCAGAACTTTCCGTCGGAGATTACAGCTAGTGAACGTGAAAAAGAAAAAGTTGACACCGATTGATGGATACTGTTAGTTTTATTTGTTCGTGTTTATTTTCTAACCCCTTTTCGACGTTTTTAGTCACAGTTTCCGGTTTTGTGAGGTTGCTGTTTATTATAATTTTCTCTTAAAAGAAGCATGCGGCTATGTAGCTTGGAGCCTAATGAATGCGTTTAACAATGTCAAGATCCTTAAGTATTCCAATTTCCCCTGTAAAGTAAAGTAAAGAGACCCTTTTCCATGCCTTTCAGACGTATTGGGTATATAGGGCTAGATCTGAATTTTATAGACCAAACAGCATTTGGTAAGTAATGTGGTCAGCATCACGCCGGCCGTCTTTACATCCTAGGACTGCACCTGGTACCCATTCAAGGCTGGAGCGACCGGAGAGCCAAGGTCATTTATGAAAGAAGTCCTGCCCGAGTCAGGAACCGAACCCACGATCTTCTGATCCACAGGCGAGCGTCTCGCAGCTAGGCCACGGTGGCTCCCTGATTTCCCCGGTAGACTGCTAGTTTTTTTTTACCGTTTTTGTATGAGAGAAGTTTGTATGAGAGTCACACTGTGGAAGAGTATTGCCTCCCTACGTAAAGTCGACTTTCCCTAACACATACATCATTGTTTGCATTGTGGCTACTTTCCCAGTGCGGGTTCTGGGACCCCATTCTGGGAGAGAAAAAAAAAAGATTAGACCTACGGCCTCTCCGACAAACATGCACACACACAAACATGCACACTTTAAACAGACAAAAAGTTAGTTGCGTATCCTTTACAGGACGTTACAGAACCAACCCCAGCATTTCTTGGCTGTTGTGGTTTTTCTAGGCAAATTTACGTCCAGTAGTTTGCCCTTGCTTTCTGGTCGGCTTCTCGATACCACTGTCGAAAACAACGCAAGGTCTGCTGCTGGGATCGAACCCGGCATCCCGGCATTACGAAGCACGTTCGCAACGCCTAAGCAGGTTCGTCCCTAATCGTTAAAAAGATAACAGGCTTTGCTCTGAGTGTGATTTGACCACTGAAAATGCTGGATTTAGTAATAATGAGGCCCTAAGCTATATAAGGCACTGAGGCCCCTATTCTTTTAAATAATTCAAAATATTCTAAGAAAATCAAAATATATACACCTTTCAACTATATGGATAACGGAAATATTCATTTCCTGTTGTACCATTACAAGGTACATAGGGCTCGCAGTCTATTCCTTAATTTTGTGCAATATGTTTGATCTTATGGATATAATCCAGACCTGCAGTTTTGGCCGCTCTCATCAACGTTCGTTTTAGGGTTTCTTTTATATACCTTTCTTAAATGTTTGTGTATTCTAGACAAAGCATTAAGGTCTACTGTATTCGTAAATTGTTGCTGTGATTGTTATTCGACATATGCTTCGTTAATATAAATGTTTATAACCTATGGTGCCATTTCAATATTTTGAAATGAATTCTGTCCGTATTCCATACTTGTGAATTTCAAGCTGTACGATAGACATGGCCAATTAGACACCTTTTTGTGGGTGCCTAGTTAACCATGTTCTTAGTGCATTTGTATACATGGCGAGGCGCACACGCCGTCTGGAGGTGACAGGTTCAATTCACGGCACAGTAACTATAGGTTTCGATTTTTATGTTGTCTAGTGTGTTCCTCTAGCTTTCTACTTCTTTCTATGAGTGCCGATCAATACACTTTTTGGTGCTTGATTAATTCATAGGGTTTCTTTTGGGCGTCCTCCTCTCTTTAATCCCCTTTATTTGCCATTGTAATTTTGGTGATTCTTTGCTGGCTTCTTCTCAGGATCTTCTAACTTACCTTATGTCTGTTGATACTAGTGGTTGTCCGGAAATTTTTCTTTATTTTTTTTTTTTTTTAATTCACCCAATTCCTTCATAATCGAAATATATTGTCCTTTTAATTTCTAAAAGAAATAATACATAATGTGCTATAAAATTGTATAAATTATATTATATAATCTTCTGAAAAGCTCAGATAAAAGAACATGACATTAAACATATTTTAAAAGAAAATGTATCTATGAAAAAGAGGCAATTTGTTGATGACTCCGCACATTGTGGCGCCCTAAGGTGTAGCTTATTTAGGTTTTTTAGCTTATGTATAAATCCAGCATTGAAAACTGAAGACATAGGAAAATAAAAATATTTGTGTTTGAAGAAAATCTACATCAGTATCAAATATCTTTGGTCAAGGCTAACAGCAAAGCGATAATCAGAACACCTGAATCATTGATGATAAAAAAAAAAAAAAAACAGCTACAAAAAACGTGAAGGAAGAAAGAAAGACAGGAAAGAACGCAAAAACAAAAAACAAAAAAAGGAAAAACGTAAAGTTTAGTTAGTTGCATATCCTTTACAGGACGTTGCAGAACCAACCCCAACAGCACCTGGTTGTTGTGTAGTTTTTCTAGCCAAATCCAGAAGTTTGCCATTGCTTTGGACGGTCGGCTCTCTTAAAACCACTGTCGAAGCCAATGCAAGGCGCATGGCCCGCAGCTGGGATCGAACCAACAAACAGCAATATATCCATGCTAGAAACATTTTTTTTTTTTACGTGTGCGAATTGTTATTCTGAAGGGAGTTCGCGTTAACGACCGTTTACTATATGTGTATGTGTGTGCGTCTGTGTGTGTACGTGTGTGTGTGTGACATAGCCAACACTGAGTTGCAAAAATTATATTATCTGCAACCAAATCTCTCTGTCCTTAAAAATTGTGGGAACATACATTCAGGTCCAACCACACTGCACTACAGCTTACTTCGTTAACGTTTGTAGAGCTCCAGTATAACTGTACTACACTGCTTTAGGGGAGCCGACATGGTGTAGCGACTGTACGCTCGCCTGCAGATCGGAAGGCCGTGGGTTTAGGTCTTGACGGAAAAAAGTGACCTTGGCTGCAAGGTCGATCTAGCCTTGAGTTTGTACCAGATGCAGTCATGGGAAGCAAAGGCGGCCGGTGTGATTTTGACCACATCACCCACCAAGTGCTGACTGGTCTATAAAATATAGATCTAGCCTTGTATGCCCAATACGCCTGAAGGCGGGGACAAGAATCTCTTCCTGTTTTACTTTTGACATGGCTACAGTATTGAACGTTATTTCCTGGATATATAGTTGTTTGATTCTCAACCTTGATGTGCCCCACAATGTAAAACAGTATGGGGGAAGAACAATAACAACAATAATAATACAAATTAAAATAAATACATTAATTAGTAAACATTCATCATGCCTTTAGAGCATAGGGTAGGCATAAGGATGAAGATATAATTGTATACACCAAAATAACACTTGGTAGGTAAGGCTGTCGACATCTGCCGGTAGCCTTTACTTCCTAGAATAATAACTGCAAGCCAGGGTCAGTTAAACAAAATTCCATCTCAGTGTAGATTCTACCCCAAGACCTTCGTACCGCCAGGCTAGTGTCTAGCCACCTAGCTAATTAGGTACGGTCTCCACAATAAAGGTTGGCTGTATTGAATCTCCAGCAGGCTGTTATCTCTTGCCTGCACACTTTCCCAGACTGCTGCTTGGTTATCTCTTGCCAGCACACTTTCCCAGACTGCTGCTTGGTTATCTCTTGCCTGCACACTTTCCCAGACTGCTGCTTGGTTATCTCCTGCCTGCACACTTTCCTAGACTACTGCTTGGTTATCTCTTGCCTGCACACTTTCCCAGACTGCTGCTTGGTTATCTCTTGCCTGCACACTTTCCCAGACTGCTGCTTGGTTATCTCTTGCCTGCACACTTTCCCAGACTGCTGCTTGGTTATCTCTTGCCTGCACACTTTCCCAGACTGCTGCTTGTCCATCTGTTGATGTTGTCTTCACCCTGTGTATCGTTGTTTACATCTTGCTTTCTGGCCTTTGTTGATTTTCTCCTTCTGTATTGTTTTTACAAAAGTGTTATGTCTTTTAATTGTTAGTTGCCTAACCTTTACATGACGTTGCAGAACCAGCCCCAACAGCCCCTTGTTGTTGTGTGGTTATTTCCTAGGCAAATTTACGTCCAGTAGTTTGCCATTGCTCACTGGACGGTCGGCTTTCTTGATGCCACTGTCGAAACCAACGCAAGGCGCATGGCCCGCAATTGGGATCGAACCCAGCATCTCAGCATTACGAAGCGTTCGCATCGACTGAGCCACAGAACCGACATGTCTTTTAATACGGCCGAACTATTTTACTTGATTCTGTTGAGTTTCTTTCAATGACTCGCTTTTTATTCACAGCCTTTCCTGAACAACTATATATATATATATATATATATATATATATATATATATATATATATATATATATATATATATATATATATATATATATATATATATATATATATATATATATATATATATAATGTAGCAGGTCTTTTGCAGAACGTCGCTCTCATCATGGTCTTCCTGAAAGAAACTCAGTCTGTCGCAAGCTGTCCCGCTTCATGCACATTTTTTTTCAAGGAGTTACTTTTATCCCGTGTCCGTAATCGTGTTGGTCGGCCTCTGTCCCTGCTTCCTGGTACCATGCCTTCTGCTATTATTTTGTTTTTTAATACACCATGGTGCTTGTTATGACCAGATTATTTCAGCTTCCGATATATATCTTTCAATCAATACGACCTATTTTCTGCATATCCTTATTTCCAGTGACTCGATTGGTTGTTCTAGATCAGGGCTGTACAGCTAAGTTTATCGGTGTTGACTCATTGGGCCAGTGTTCCCTTCCTGATGGGCTGTACAATGGACATTCTTGCAGGACATGTTCTTTAGTCTGCACACACAGCTCACAAGGGCACAGTGGTGAGCTACTTAGACAAAGCCTGTGCATATGTTTGCACACAGATAAATACCCAAATGGTTTGGCCAGATGGATGAGGAGAGATGAAATCATTGACCTGATCAGTGGTTCTGGTGATCGTCTGAGATGACGAAATATGACAGCCTGCGCTTACCGGCACGGCACATGGTGATGACCATATGATAACTTTCACAGGGGAGATGGCACAGAAAAAATGAATACCAGTCACCGTCATTCAGTGCTGTTCGATGTCAAGCAGGTGTTGACGCTAAAACCGTGTCGTAACAGCTGGTTGGCTAAACGGTTGAACACGGTTTCCGGGATTTGCAGCTGTTTGATTCTCGTCCCTAATTAATGTTAATTCTAGAGATTGCAATCCTGGAGAAGAAAAATTAAATTAAAAAAGAAAAGTAAATAAATAAATAAATCACGTGTGGCATCTGTTTTTGACAAAGTACTTTCAAGTCTTAACCTTTTCGAATTAAAACTACTCATGTCATATATGGATGACATCTTGACAACATAATGTCAACATAACAACATGAATACACTGAACAGTGACTATGACGCTCAGCGAAAAGTGAGCGAAGAAAAAGAAAACACACACACACACACACATAGACACATAGACACACGCGAATAGAAACAACTAACCGTTTCTGTCTGAGAGTTTATCGACGTCCACACCAACACAACAGTAATGTCAGTAAAGTTTCAGAAGCCACAGAAACCATTAATCTGTACTCACAGGCAGTAAACTAACACTTATTTCAAACGGCTTAGCACTTGTGGTCTTTTAAACTGTAAAATTTACATTTACATATGATTAATTCTTGACCAGTATATGGAACTCTGATTTCTACCAGTGATGCTATTGTTTTGAAAATAATCCCATGAATCTTGAGTCAGTATCTATTCGTAAAGGGCAAGGTGGTTTTTGTTCAGGGTATGTCAAAGTGTGTCTGTATGTGTGCGTATGTGCACGTGTGTGTGTGTGTGTGTGTGTGCGCGCGCGCACTGGCATGTGGATGTTCATTACATGTTAATATTAATTTAACTGTAAAATAAAGTGTATGTAGGACGCACAGATAGAAAAGTTTGATACTTACCAACAACAACAACAACAACAAACCACGAGTTGGAGGTGTAAATTAATAACAGAAACGGAAAACATAATGAATGTCTGAGACAGATAGTCCACATTCCATATATGTATATGTGTGTGTGTCTTTTTGTTTGTATGTATGAAGTGTCTGTTTGCTTGTTTGAAAATAACAGCATGTTTCTTGTGTGTGTTTGTTTATATGTGTGTGCGCGCGCGCGTGTATGAGTAACCATACTAAATAAACACATTGCAGTGTACACTCTCATCAAAGTTACAGATAAAGTCGAGAGGATAGACTTTACTGCACCGGGTTTCATCCCATTTGGATCGGTCTCCCCTCCGCAGAACGGTTAGCCGCCGGTCGAGAGCATCGCACAAAGCACGATCTCCGTAGCTCCGGCGACGATCTCCGCGAATCTCCGTAAAAATTGCACTCTTGAACTGAACGACCCAGCCGTCAAACGAACCTACGACCTTCAGAGCGCTTTGCAAATAGTTTGACCACGTCTCCACGGAGAACCCTTTTCCTCCTTCTCCTAAATGTATTCTGAAAATGCACATTCAAATTCCCAGCAATAGACGGCATATACTCTTATTTATAAGTGAGATGGAATGCCATGCGCAGACTGTGACTCAGCCGTGCACATGCTTCAGAAGCCACATTAACCTGCGGAAAAGAGAAACAAAAAGATCAGCTCGATGCAGGTTAATCAATTAGCACCTCTTTATTTCACAAATACATGCCAAAAAAACTACGATAAACAAATGAAAGTGTGCGGTTTTCCCACAGATAGCCATTTTAATTGACGATAGGGAAAAGTAGTCGATGTCTGTAAATTCACTCAAAGAAAGTCGCCCAGAATTTTGGATAAGTTTTTCACATAAAATTTTTCCTGCTAAGTCGTATCAAACTCATTTTTTTTTTTTTACATCATAAAGGTCTCATTGATCACTCGTATGTTTTGAGAAACCAAGAGGCTTTGAAAGAGGCGGGAGCCCGAAGACAACTTTTCACAAACATCAGAAGGAGACAGTCATCATTTTTCGGCTATGTTATGAGAAGAGAGAAAATATAACATAGTGTGACCACTAGACAGATCTGTGGAAGGAGGGATACATGAAGACAACGAGAGAAGATTCTTGACATGGCTTGGAGGTGTGTCAGCTTCTCCTACTTCTTCTTTCGTTCGCCTGAAATAGGTTGTCTGTATCAGCAGTTTTGTCTTCTTGAATAAATTTCACTGTCGTTGTTAGTTCATTTAGTGGTCCATAGAGTTTACGTTACACTGTTGTTCTTTCTGATCGACATGAAGTAATAATCTTAGTCCAGAGCAATGCGCAGTTTGTCTATGATTGTTTCCTTTGAATAGTTAATGGAGTAGGCATGCCAAAGTGTTTAATATTTTCATTACTGAGTAGTTATTGCATTAATTCTTTCGATCCCCAAAGACTGTGCACTTCATAATAATAATTCTGAGTCTTGATGCGTTAAAATTAAAGATGTTGACAGAAGGCGTTCAAGTAATAATGTGGATAGAAAGGGCGAACAACCCCCCCCCCCACCTACCCCCCCCCCCCCCCCCCCCCGAAAATGAAAACAAAAATTTGAATGAAATGTATAGAGTGATCACATGTCAATGGTTGTGTGATGGACTGCTTTCACTGAAAGAGTTAAACAAAGTAAAGGATTCGCTTCACGCCATTTTCATTTTAACAGCATACTGTTCTCAATGTTTTCAAATCTGGCTTGAGCAGTTTTTCTAAAAATTTTCTTAGTCGCAGCGCCTTTTCTTAATTACAATTTTGCCACGGCGCTCTAACCTAAATAGAGGTATGACTATTTGTATGTAAGAGATTAAAAAAATAAAACTGGTGTATCTTTGAATTGTGATTGAACACATTTCGCGGCGCCCTTGTGAAGAGGTCGCGGCTCCCTGGTTGCCGCGGCGCACAGTTTGGGAATCACTGAGCTAGAGCATGCTACCGATCTTTGCTTTCCCAGGTTACTTCCACTATCTTTCTAATAATAATAAAAATAATAATAATAATAACAATAACATCAATAAGAATAATAAATTCTGGATTTTTCAAAGTAGTCTTTGCACGGGCATCCGCTGTAAAGAATTATTTATTTATGAAATAATTTTTTAAGTAAAATGCCCTTCGTTAACACCATGAGTCGAAGGGGAAAAGGGCGCTAAATCTATATTTGTATATACCACACACACACACACACACACACACTCGCACACACACACACGCACACACACACACACACACGCACACACACACTCGCACACACACACACACACACACGCACACACACACACACATACATTTAGCAATAGGACTGATGCTTCTACATACTCGGCTACCCTGCTTTTGGGTAATCCAGTAGACGTGATGTGTGTGTGTTTGTGTGTGTGTTTGTGTGTGTGCGAGTGTCTGTGTATTTGTGTGTGTGCCAGTGTGTCTGTGTGTGTGCGAGTGTGTGTGCGAGTGTATGTGTTTGTGTGTGTGTGTGCGAGTGTGTGTGCGAGTGTGTGTGTGTGTGCGAGCGTGTGTGTGCGAGCGTGTGTGTGTTTGTTTGTGCGTGCGAGTGTGTTTGTGTGTGCGAGTGTGTGTGTTTGTGTGTGCGAACGTGTGTGCGAGTGTGTGTGTATGTGTTTGTATGTGTGTGTGAACGTCTGCTCCTTACTGGGGCGGTAGAAAGGTTATACATAATAAACAAATAGACGTGTATTGTTTGACACTCATAGCAAGAAGTAGAAATGATCGTGTGTCTGAGTATATTTGTTCCCACAGCGATGTGATATTGTCACACACACAGATATACACACATACATGTATTCCTTCTTTTACACACACATACACGTTCTTCATTCGCACTTTCATTTCATCGAGTCTTCTACTCTTAACATAACACAAGACAAGGCCAACAGCCCTTGTGTATATCTCATAATGCTATATATTACATTGTTCATCAAAATACTTTCATAGGGTTCCTTCTTTCATCCCCAGACCAACGGCATGGAATCTGAACCCGAGTCCGATGTGCTCAGCGACAGCGGCGACGCTATAGAAGACCTCAACGCAGACAAGCTAGACCCGGCAGATCGAGTCCTCTACGAGAAACTGAAGCAGCAAGAGCGCCAGGAGCGGGAGGAGATCGAAAGAGAGCTCCAAGAACACGAGGAAGCGCTGGCTTTCCACAGCAACCATCTCCGAGCTCGGGAGAAGGAGCTGCACCTGGTGCAGGAGCGCATGCAACAGAGATCTGAGCGTGAGCTGGATTTAAGCAGCAACAGTCGCCCTAGCTCAAACAAATCGTCCACGACTCCCAACGGTATTACGACCACACCCAGCAGCATGAACGGCTGTGGCAGCACTGTTATAACCACCAACAGTGGCGCTATCGTCAACGCTACAGACGCTGAGAAGAAAGCTAGCATCCCCACCAGTGCTAGTAACAATCGCAACACTGTCATCAGTAACCCCGGGAGCGGCAGCAGTGTCGGCATGAACAAGACTTTGCCGGACACAAACAGCGATATGAATAAATTTCTTTCTGAGGACTTCCGCGCGCATCTTCATAACAGCGCTAGCTTCTTGTCCTCGTTCCAGCTAGGACATCCCTTAGCTCACGCACATTTAGCTCTAGGAGGACATTTGTTAGGTAGAGATTTTAAGAGCTTGGACACGGTAAACCCTTTTCATCAAATTATGGCAAATCACAGTGCTTTTCCCAGCCCACCTTCGCCTATTGAGCGATATCCTCCATCTTCAACTACACCCCATTCACCAACGGGCAGCCTTCAGCTTTCACCGTCACCCGATGACCCTAATGGAGAAAACAGATCGCACAACTGGACCTTCGAAGAGCAGTTCAAACAGGTACAGGTACATAGACTTTATTTTACAATAGTCTTAGCAACTCGACACCTGCATTTCATTGTTATTTTTTTGCCATCATTCTCATTGTCATCGCCACCACTATTATTATCATCATCCAAATCATCCTCATCAACATCAGCACCATCATGTTCTTTAGATTAATAATAATAATAACAATTGTCATAACTACTTGTCTTGTGACAATGGATGTTGATAGTTTAATTATAAGAACTCCACGGGGGAGCATGTACAGTAGAGGTCCACCGATCATCAATAGAAAGATCCCTTGATAACTATTGTTTCGGCCCGTTGTCATTTCTACACAGTCTCGGAAGGTGGGCCGACCTGGGTCATAAATCCCAGGCCTCGATCTTCTCCTGCTGTAATAGATATCCAACATTCTCTGCCTTGAATCTTCTTTATATATCCTGTCATCCAGCCATGTTTGTCCATGGATACACACGAAGGCAGCAACCAGCATCCAAGTCGTCAACACCACATTTTCAGAGCTAACGAGGAAGCTTGAAAGGCTGCTTACTTCTTTCTTCTGCCTGATATGTCCAGTTGGAGCATAAGCTCTCAACTCAACCAGTTCTCGACAGTTAGATCTATCTGTTGCAATGGCATACAGCTCACCCCCCCCCCCTTTTTTTTGCCCCTTTTCTCCCTGCCCATAATCTCCCCATCTTTTCACCTAACTCTCAGATTTAATTCTCATTGTACTTGTAAGAGTTTTATTCTCCAAATTGAGGGAGGTGGGGTCTGCTCTTACTCATTTAACCATGTGGGTTCGAATTCAAAGACATTCTAGGTATATTGTAAAAAGTTGTTGTCAGTGTGTATCTTACCCAATGCCAACGTCTTTTCCTCACCTCTTGCTTTGATAAAAGATCTTTTAAGAGGCAGCGCCGGTGTTGACAGCTATCGTGGCTTCATTCTAAGGAAATAACTAAACCCACTGTTATCTTCTGCCTGAATTATATATTTTCAAATTGAATATTTTATAAGCTCATAAAATTTATGAAAATTTCCCAGCTGTGTCATTCAGGGAAATGTATTCCGTGTGAAAATCTCCTTAGGCTGCCGACCTATACTGTTAGTAATCATATATATTTATAGAAAGCTAAGGAATATTCTCCTTTTTGATGTCTAATTTTAAAGTTTTTTGCTGCGTTTAGAATTTTTTCCTGTCTTAAGTTTTATACGAACAAATTAATTGACTGTTTAATTAATTAGTGTGTTTTAAGTGGTGAGTGTGGGTGACATATGGTTGTGTGTGTGTAAAAATGGTAAGTTAACTGTATACTTAAATAGCTTAAGCCACACTGAAAAAAGTGGCAGGGGTCTGGGGTTGAAAAAAAAAGGAGTGGGGGTGAACTGAACTACTGCCCCCTGAAAGTCGGCTACGTGGTTCAATCTCCGATAACGACTAGGATTTTTTCACGTGGACTTGGTCTTCTAGTAATTCCACCTGGTCTCTGGGTAGTGAGATCGGACGCCCGTGTGCAATGTTGCGTACGTAAAAAAATCCCTCGGCAGTGGGAAATCAAAAAGAATAGCCTAACGGCGCTGCCCTGGAAACATTTTGAAGTAAAAATCTATACAAAGTATTTCAGGATCCTCGCCGGTGCTACAGAACTTGTTCACTGTGTTGAGCTTTTCTGACTCAGACTTGAGTTAGAGGAAGAATGGAGCACTTATGGGTTACTACC
>CAJHNH020002087.1:47500-105000 GCA_905116865.2 Candidula unifasciata
CACAAGATGGGTGATGGGGTCAGCATCACGTCGGCCGCCTTTACTTTCCCGGGACTGCACATGGTATCCACTCAGGGCTGGGTCGATCTGGGAACCAAGGTCATTTTTGAAATAAGTCCTACTCCACCAGGGAGCGAACCCACGACCTTCCGATCCACAGCGAGTTTCTAGCCGCTCGGCCACGGCGACTCCCCCTTATTGAGGTCGCTTTCCATTAAATTATAGAGTGACTTAGGGCTTCAACCCCTAAAAGTTTTCTTTGTATCTGCGGTCCCACATGAACATACACTGTTACAATGCTGGCCTCCCCTCTATCATAATAGACTACAGAGTACGTTGCAGGACGTTGCAGAACCAACCCCAAGGCAGATTTACGTCCAGTAGTTTTCCATTGCCCTCTGGACGGTCGGCTTTCTTGATACAACTGTCGAAACCAACGCAAGGCGCATGGCCCGTAGCTGGGATCGAACCCAGCATCCCGGCATTACAAAGCGTTCGCATCGACTTAGCAAAAGAGCCGACCTACAAAGTACACAGACACAAAACACAAACATGGAAATCACTTTATACGAGGTCCTAGGTCACTAGCACAATAAATAATAGTAAGTCTTTGATGGTATCTACAAGACATAATTACGTCTTATCTCACCGGTGATACGTGCGGGATATTACAAGCAGAATTAAGCGTATTGTTTTCAGATATCTGGGTTGCGATGTGTCAACAATATCAACTTTATTGGCGCTATTGTTTGTTGTCAGGGCCGTCTCTGCGGGATACAACACAGATCAAGTGTCGGCTTTCCCGTGCTGAATGTTCTCATTCAACTCTTGTTGTTGTTGGTCGCTGTATACCTACAATACAATTTAAGGGCGCCGAAACAAATAGAATGTGGAAGGGAGAATCCTTAGCCCCTGATTATTTATCTGGATTGAGGCTTGCTAGGCTTAAGCTTTGTTTAAGTGTGTAATAATAATATTAATAATAATAATAATAATAGCGGCATATTATATCGTTGTAGTCAGTGATACTGTCGTGTGCACAATAGCAAAAAATTAAGATACTATATTTTAAATAAAACGGTTAAAAGACAAAAAGGATTTAGAAAAACAGGATTAGATCTATCACGAGCAGAAACGGTTAGAGAATCGCCAAGCAGGCATTGAAATGGGAAACATATTGACTGAGGAAACAAGGACGCCTAAGAGAAACTTTATAACGAACGTTGATACGAGAGGCCAAGTCTGCCGGACTGGACTCCATCCATGATATCGAAGTGATTGCACAAGTTAAACTGGAATGGGGGACTGGGAGCCCTAGCATAACAGGGTGATAATGATGGTTTGAAATAAAATGAAACATTTGTAAGCATGTGTTGTTCGTCCATCACGAGTGATAAAGACCACTTTCATCCAAAGTAGTAATGATCAATGATTGTGAGTACAAAGGTGGCTCTTAATCAATGTTAGCCTGGAAAATTCTTGAGCAGTGCGGACAACAGATGAAAGTGTGGGATTAGCACTACGATTCTTTCTAGTCTGCCTCCGTTTCTCTGCCTTTGCAACCTCCGCTGCCTGGCAGGCCGATGCACCATGCCTGGGTGACGTACGCCATCCAGAACGGTCTTGCGCACAGCCTCCCACGTCACTGTGTTTGTGACAAGAGAATTGAGAGCAGTCCTGAGAGCGTCTTTATAGCGCTTTTTTGGTGACAGCAGGACAGTTGGATGAAAGTGACTTGTGTAAGGACTTGGATTTAAGTGAGGAAGAGTTGGGCAATTCATCGACCTCACTCTCTTGCCTATGTCCATTATTATCCAATGGCAGGTCAATGTCGAGACGACTGGAAAAGGACCTAGGTGCAGTGGATGAGCAAGGCGTCTTAAGTGCCCTCCCTGCCTTGCTCGAAGCTCTCCACAGAGCCTGCTGGTAATGGCCTTCTCATTCGTTGAACCAAAAAGAGGTTTCATCTATAACATCCTCCGAATTGTAAACAGACATTTAAAAAGGAAATGTCTATACGTGGTTAATGACATCAATTAGGTCCTGTTTCTCGGGAGGTTTTTTGGCGAAGTGGTTAGCCGTTTGCCTGGCGCTCTCAAGGTCGTGAGTTCGGTTTACAGCGGGGCCATCTAGTTCATTTTTACGGAGATCCATAAGGATCGTTGCCAGAGCTACAGAGGTCGTGCTGTGTGTGAAGTAGGTGCTAGCTGTTATGCGGAGAGAGACTGAACCATATGGGATAAAACCCGGTGCAATAAAGTCGATCCTCTCACCCTCGCCTTCACATTTTGTTAGCTACATTTACGGAGCATGAGGCGGTCGGACCGATGTGGAAGGATGATGATCGCAAGTAACAGCACCACAGACAATGTTCTGTAAAAGGGTTTGAGGGGCTAAATGTGTTTAACATCCCCCCCCCCCACCTACCCCCAGGTACAGGCAACCCTGATATAGATTTGTTTCTCGCTGCCTGCTGTGGAACTCCATCATCTTGTGTGTGTGTGTGTGTGTGTGTGTGTGTGTGTGTGTGTGTGTGTGTGTGTGTGTGTGTGTGTGAGTTTTTTTTTTCAGTCTTCTTGTACATCCTATTTGAAGGTTTTTCGTCCATCTCTTGGTGGTATCCTCCCACTTTTACAGCTTTCTACGTTTTAATTGTTGTCTTCGACGTTCCGTCGAGTGTGGTTTCTATAAGAGTGATGTACTGAATGTCTTCACTCAACACTCATATACTTAAACTCTCCCTCTCTCTATCTCTCTCTCTCTCTCTATCTCTCTTTCTCTCTCTCTCTCTCTCTCTCTCTCTCTCTCTCTCTCTCTCTCTCTCTCTCTCTCTCTCTCTCTCTATGTGTGTGTTAAGTAAAGGACCCTTTTCACCACAGTGGCGTATCGGACATTCGGTGCTAAATTCATATTTGTTATAGACTTACCGACTCCCTGTGGTCAATATCACGCCAGCCGCCTTTACTTCTGATAACTTTATCTGATACCAGTTTGAGAATGGGTCGACCTGGGAGATAATGTCATTTCTAAAGAGAAAAAAACAATGCCGATTAGAACCCACTGGCATTAGCCAAAAGGCGAAAGTCCTGCCGCTACACCTCCTCAGCTTCTCTCTCTCTCTCTCCCTCTCCCTTTCTCTCTCTATCAATCTCTCTCTCTATCCCTCTCATTACACACACACAAACACACACACACACATTTCTTGTGAGTAAATCCCGATTAAAAGCTCCAGTATCCTTGAATATAAAAGCCACAAAGCCAATACTGGCAACTCCCATTTTGAATCCCGCCTGCATTTCAATCTACCCAGATTTAACTGTAAACGCTGTAAAAATAATTTCTTCAACTGCTAGTCTATCACAAATCTCCAGGCGATATGGTGCATTGCACATGCCATCACCCTGCCAGATACACGCCAAAACATCGGGGAGCAAATCTGGTCCTCCAGGGGGAGCGTAGCTGGTACTCTCAGAATGTTTTTCTTTCTCATTTCATTTGATCTCGTCGACTGAGAGTAAATTTTCTTCTCATCCAGTTACGACGGACAGCTCATGCGGAGGGCACGAAGGGTTATCAGATAGTGGGGATCCCGTTCGATAAAGCTGTAACGCGGGCGCGGTGGAGCGAGGCTTGTACCTTGTTGGAAAACATTTTATATGTCAGAGGATACGATAAAAATAATTCATTAATCTCCCCGCTGATTGAATCAATTGAAGCACTTTTCACCTTTCGTTTGCACACTTTGTGGAAACGTAGAGTGTTGATTTTCTTGCTTGCGTGGAGTGCCTAGTTGACCGTATAGGAGTCACACAGTAGCATAGTTGTTAGGGTGTTTGCCTGTTGAAACAGCGGTCCTTCCTTTACCACAGAAGTCTTCTCCCCTTTTTCTTAGTGTTCACCGACTGTAAACTCTGGTTGGGTGTTCTGGATGTTCTTTCACTTCTAGATTTTGATCTTGTTCCAGAACATTTGCAAAAAGGGTTTAATTATATGCAAACAGTTTGTTTCTTGCCTGCTAGACTGAGGCACTCTTACTCCACAAGAAACGTCCCTAATTAGTCGCCTTTTGCGACATGCGTGTAAGGGGTCAGTGGGTCTGTTCTTGCCACCCCCCCCCTCCCCGAATGGACACCGGAACACACTGGAGGAAATCCCCAAAAGTGACCATTCTGATTCTTTGACAGACCTAGGTTAATCATAACAGGCATGACATAATTTCGAAACCGTCTTTGATTTGCCATGGAAGGACAGAAAGGACGGGTTGGAAGTTAACTGACCACCCCAGGTGGTATGACGTAGACCTAAAAGACCTATGTGTGACCTAAAACTACACTAGTAACGATACTGTCTGAGACGAGACTATCATTAGACAGACAGACAGACAGACAGACAGACAGACAGACAGACAGACAGACAGACAGACAGACAGACAGACAGACAGACAGACAGACAGACAGACAGACAGACAGACAGACAGACAGACAGATAGATAGATAGATAGATAGATAGATAGATAGATAGATAGATAGATAGATAGATAGATAGATAGATAGATAGATAGATAGATAGATAGATAGATAGATAGATAGATAGATAGATAGATAGATAGATAGATAGATAGATAGATAGATAGATAGATAGATAGATAGATAGATAGATTAGATTAGATAGATAGATAGACAGACAGACAGACAGACAGACAGACAGACAGACAGACAGACAGACAGACAGACAGACAGACAGACAGACAGACAGACAGACAGACAGACAGACAGACAGACAGACAGACAGACAGACAGACAGACAGACAGACAGACAGACAGACAGACAGACAGACAGACAGATAGATAGATAGATAGATAGATAGATAGATAGATAGATAAATAGATAGATAGATAAATAGATAGATAGATAGATAGATAGATAGATAGATAGATAGATAGATAGATAGATAGATAGATAGATAGATAGATAGATAGATAGATAGATAGATAGATAGATAGATAGATAGATAGATAGATCCCTACCCCCACACACACATGCTTTACAGTCTCTTGTAATACCACTTTAGCAAATACCGCACAGGGAAAACTAAAGAGCAATTGTGTAGCCAGGTTGCCGACATGTCTCAATATCGTGTCTACAATTGTGTCCATGTACATCCTACCACTAATCGTTCAATTAGCCGTATTTGCGTTCGACTCACCACCATCAGTGTCGGTAGACGAAAAATCAACAAATAAGCGGAACAACAAACAGACTGTCATCTTGCTTGATCTGCGGAGTGAAATTTCTTTCTAGCTGGGGTTTGTCAATAAACAGACCGTTACCCTGGCACGGGCTGGCTCGCTGAGCTAGCGGCTATTTGTTGGAGCAGAAGGAACGTGACGAATTTCTGGTTAGATCGCCTAGCTGGTGCATTTGTCTACGTGCTTCTTGCAATTGTCCTTATTATTTAGGACTGTAAAAATGTTCGCTGGTTGAAAAATACGTATAACAAAGTTGGAGACAGTCATATTTCGCAGCTTTTGTCTTTTCTTTTCATGTATACCAGACGTTTTTAACTTTTTCCCTGCGCCTTCCCCCCCTTTTTAACTCCATCCTCCACCCGCCTCTGAATATATCGCAAGACACTAAGCATGTTCGTTCCGTTGCTTTGCTTAAAAAAATGGTCACGTTTAACCAACCTCTCTGAAGAGGGAGCATTAGGTTATAAGTGTGACTAGGTTGTGTGCGCCATATGAAATGACTTAGCATTGCACGTCACTAAGAGTCCTGAAAAGGGCTCCGGCATGTTGATTCGATCGAAGGAGAGAGACCCAAACACCGTCACGACCGTAGACGAACCCTACAACTCCATCCCAGCCCACCCCAAACAAAAAAGGACGAAGACCAACACACATTACACTTCCATGCACTATTAACAAAAACATGTTTATTCGATGGATCGACATCATAGCACACGGGTGTAACCCATAAGTGCTCTGTTCTACTTTTAACTCAAGCCTGAATGTGAAGAATCTCAATGCAGTGCACCAACTCCGTTGCACGCGCGAGAATCTTGAAATACTTTGGGTACATTTTCAACTCCAAATTATACCCTGGCAGCGCAGAACGATCAGCCAACTGTGAAGAACGTCACACAAATGACGAACTCTGTAGCTCCGGCGATGACCCCCCCCCCCAAAAAAAAATAAAGATTTCGGTGATATATTGAACTTATCAAACTTTGAGTATATATTGACATTTACAAATATTGATCTAATACCATGCACCGGACTTTCCTACACATTTAAAAGGGTTCTTATTGGAAACCCGGGCTCGCGTGTATTTTTGAGTCACTGCATTTACAGAGTGGCGGCGTCCGTGGCTTAGGCATTGCGAGCCCGACTCGTAATTCCAACGTACCGCGATCGAAACCCACCGACTGCTGGCTGCTCGGTATGGGGCGTTGCAGGTTGACCCAGCCTAAAATAGGTACCAGGATGGCTATCATAGGGGAAGTCAAGACAGCTGGCGTAATGCTGATAACATTACCCACCTAGTGCCGATGGTCTGACAAAAATTGGACGCTCTTCCCATATACCCGATGCGCCTAAAGGCGGGAACAGGGATCTTTACTGCGGACACAGAGTGCTGGATTTAGGTATAAGCGCAATCGACTACATCTGGGGGCAGCACATTCTGCAGGAATCTCAAAAAATTGTTTTTAATAATGCTTTTTTGTTCGAACATATTTTAAATGCAATTGGATTTTAATATTTATTTATATTCTCTCTCCCCACCTAAAATTGTTTAATCGTTTAAATATAACTTGAGTATATTATCTCAGACATTTATTTATTCTAACTTTCTGAGATTCTTTTTTCTTAAAGTCCACGTCGCGTGGCGTTAGTTGTCATGTCTACATACAACTCTTCTGTCTCGTGTACTTTCAGCCAACTCTGACACTGATGATCCTCCATGCCAATATGTAAAAGTGTCCAAATCTTTTCTCTCCGTCTCCCTTTGCTTTTCACACCAACTAGGATGTTTTTTCAATCAAACTGGGCACCTTTTCTAAACCGTCAAAATTAATGTATATGCTGCAATATTTTAGAGGTAGTGTTTCTGTAGCAAAATTAAGCTAATTCTTTCGAGAAATTTCTTTGACAGTGTCCATTTAAAGGATTGTCCCATTCTTCCTTCTTTGAACGGGACTGTAAAGTTTATGAAACTACCAACGATAAGCAATGGATGAAAGGGCGCTGTTTCGCCAAGGCCTTTCTATTTGACTGGCATAGTTTCAATGAAATACGATTTATATCTTTATTTCTAAAGATACAATTAGATTTTCTAGCTTGTTCTTAGTCCAAGTTTTCTCTCCAAATAGAAGTGTTTCCAATAGATAGTGAAATGCGATTTTCACGAATACGGTGATTATTTTAGCTAATCTTTGAGGCAAGACAACCAGCATATAAGACTTAAGGTTTTCGGTTCGACTTCGAGTTGATGTGGTCGTTCTTCGAATATTATCATTAGCATCCAGGTAGATTAGCATTATTTTGAAAACTGCCGAAATTAAATTTTGTTTTCTTTCTGTGACTTTGCTGCTACGAGACATTCTATTTGTCTAATGTCTCTCTCTCTCTCTCTCTCTCTCTCTCTCTCTCTCTCTCTCTCTCTCTCTCTCTCTCTCTCTCTCTCTCTTTCTCTCACTCTCTCTTTCTCTCTCTCTCTCACTCTCTCTCTCCCACTCTGTCTGTCTCTTTTCCCTCTTTTTCATTTTCTGTCTCTCAGTCACTCTATCTCATCTTTTCACTTTTTTTTTTTCAAACATACACAGCACGCCCCCCCACCTCAAACCCTTCTAACCCCCCCCCCCCACCGCCACACAATAACACGATTGCGTTACATGGGAGTAAAGCATAGTGAAGCACGTCAATGCCGCCTTGGAGGCCGAGACAACGGACATTATAACCAGCTCCTCATAAGAACAATCAGTTATTTTATCTCGGAGTAGCTGCTGCATCGGAGAACTGAACATGCATAGGAATGCCAAATAAGCAGTGACGTCGATTGTTTTAACATAACATAACATAACATTAATGCACGCTCATACACACACATACACACACATACACGACGTTCTACAAAGTAACTGCACCATTCAATACTAGATAAATGAAGTCAATAGATGTATTTCATTTACTGATATCAGGCACCAACACTTAGACCTCTCTTGATAACTGCTACTTCTTTGCCATCACTTCTATAGGCTTCAGTATTAATTTAAATTTCTGTTGTCCATGTTTTGTTAAAGACAATGTGCAAAACAGAAATGAACCACTGTTTTGACACCAATAGGAAAGTAAAAAGTGAAGATCCCTGTTCATGTCTTAGGCGCATTGGGCATATGGGAAGAGCATCCTATATTTTTACAGACCAATCGGCACTAGGCGGGTAATGTGGTCAGCATTGCGCAAGCCGTCTTTACTTCCCCAGGACAGACATCATGGTACCCATTTTAGGCTGGATCGACCTGCGACGCCCCATACCAAGAAACAAATCAGCCATAATTGGGTTTCGATCGCGGTACGTTGGAATTACGAGTCGGACTCGCAACGCCTTAGCTACGGACGCCGCATCACCTCTATAAGCTTCAGTAATAATTTAAACATCTTTTGTCCATGTTTTGTTAAAGACAATATGAAAATAGAAATGGGCCAATATTTTGACACCAATCACTACTCCATAAATGAAATAAATATTGCACCTTCAGAAATCAAACATTCACCAATGTTTGGACTTCACTTTACAACTGCTGTTTCCATAACCATTATTTCTCTAGAGTTCTCGTTGAACAGTAAAGCCGATTTTCTTTCCATTGCATATTTCATTAGATACGGGTGAAAGGTTTCACTACAGCTTTCATTATCAATTCTTGTACGTTGACCGAGCTCCAGACGTTTTAAATGAATAATTTCTTTCAGCTGGTTGGTCCCACATGGGAAATTTAATTATAAACTAGAGAGAGCTTTCCCTGTCAGTGTTGATAAAGTAGTATTAGTGACTTCCGAGTTTTGACTGTGGTCTGAAGACACATACAGGAGATACTGCTGGGTGGACACCAGCGTAAATGTCTTCTAAAGTAGGAGGGATCTCTCAGAGGTTGCCACTGCCTGAATATTAGGCTCGAGAGTCAGGCACGCCGAAGCAACAAGAAGGGTAGGGTGAGGTCGCTCAGCATTTTTATAATTGCTTGGGGGGGGGGGGGGGGAGAGGAGGGGGGGGGGGGGGGCACATGGTCTCAATAGGCTTTAAAAAAAATTTTTTGTGTATCCTTTACAGAACGTTGCACAACCGCCCCCATCGTTTCTTGGCGGTACTGGTTTTCCTAGGCAAAATTTAACGGTCATTATTTGCCATTGACACAATGAGATGGACGGTCGGCTCTTGAAACTAGTGTTGAAAGCAAAGCAAGGCCAAATCGCCTGCAGCTTGGATCGAAGCCGGCACCGCGGCATTACGAAGAGCGGGCTTTAAGCTTCGTTTTAATTGCGCAGTTATTATTATTTTTTTTCTTCTTCTTCTTCTTCTTCTTCTTCTTTTTCTCAGTGTTAAAAAAAATGTAATAATATATGTGAAATAATATGAAAATTATAAACATTCCTTTAAAAAAGAGCCTCTATACATAAGGAAGGAGGGGAGGGGGACAGGGGTTTTGCTTCCTTAAAAACTATTTTTGGAGTGGTTGGACTCAAGGTACCCCCCCCCCCCCCACCCTTTCCTTGTTCTGGCGACCATAGCGAGATTTTGTGGATGGAATGAGAGGTGAGCAGTGTAAATTGTGGCTGGAGGGGATAAGCTAGTCTGTGGAAACCCCTATAGCCAGGAATTACAAAGGAAATAAAGCGTGGTGAATCACGTCTATGCCGCCGTCGAGGTCGAGATAAAAGACATTATAACCAACTGGCCGTGTAGGTTCCTGAGCTCCCCCTGTGAGGACAACAAGAACGACTCACTGCCTCCTCTACAACCATGTCGTAGGAGTCGACTATCCTTCGAAATCGGAGTGCATCTGTCTGAGAAGCAAGGAACCAAGAGTCTGCACACATAAAAGCCAGACTTGCGAAACGGATGAGCAGACTCTGAGGTTCTGGAACAAGACTTAAGTCCGGAGGTGGAGGAACTCCTTGACATTTCCGCCGGAGTTTCAGATGATGGACACGAAAAAGAAGAAGTTTGTAACCAACTTTTCATGGGAGCAACCCTTGGACTGGCTGCTGCATCAGAGAAATGAGCACACATAGGAATGTCCCATGTGTAGTGACGTAGATTGTGATAACTCAAAACATAACATGCATAGGGAAAATTCCCACTTGTTATGCATCCCACCGACACGCCAAAGTACTGGAGGAACGTCTTCCATCTTGCCTTCATCGGCTGCACACCCCTTCGGGAAATACCTTTCCTTCGTCCACTCCTGGACTGGTATTGTTCCATTACTCGAGTATTGCCTGTACATCCGTTTTACATATGTGACATTTTTGTATGCAGACTGTTGGTTCAGTACATCTTAGGCTGAGGCACTCCGATTACGAAGGGAACTACACGGGGGCGCCGACACAAAGAAAACATAATGTTAACATTTTGTTAACTTTTATGGGGAGGGGAGGGAGGGAGGGGGGGGGGAGAATCTTATAGATCAAAAATGAGTCCATGTTGGTTTCAAGGGAATTAAGCCTTGTTTAAGTGTGTCCTAGTCATAATAATAATAATTATTATTATTGTTATTATTTAAGTTTTAATTATAATGTGCTAAATAACAATTGAATTTAGGAAAACATTTCAAATAATATGAAATGGAAATGTTACTATTAGAGTCTGAACCAGAACCACTGTATTTCTATGTTTCTGTAACAACCATTATGGCTCTATTGAGAAGTTTTCTTATTGCTAATTCTATACCGTGAGATGGCGTTAACCATGCCTGTCTTAAGCTTTCTATCATGAAAAGATGTAAAAGCAAATGAAAAGTAGAACCAGTCAAGTTCACATTATGAGAAACACATACGCCAAGAAAATGTTGCGGCTTGATAGCCTTCTTCAGCACATATATAAATATACAATACCGCAAAAACGAACAAGAATACATAAAGTGATTGTGAGAAAAATCACGACTCTGGCCAGTTGAATCTCTGACACGTAGGTCTAAAGCTTTAGCATATCTGTCTGATCAGCTAAATCTCTGACACGTTGGTCTAAAGGTATAGTACATCTGCCTGGCCAGTTAAATCTCTGACACGTAGGTCTAAAGCTTTAGTAAATTTGTCTGGCCGCCCGGCTCTCTAGCGTAGTTGGCTAAACCAGATTGCGCGGAGACCGGGTGACGAACTCATTGTGGTCCGGGTTTAATCCCGGGGGTGGGCAGGAAAGCCACATGTCCTCCCATATTTACGGTATTTACAATGGAATCAATGCCGAAAGGTTGCGATATCTATAATAATGAGCCTAAGGGTTAACAACTCATGGCTTCTGGATACTAAAACAAACAAACAATCTGTCTGGTCACTTGAATCTCTGACACGTAGGTCTAAAGCTTTAGCACATCTATCTAGCCAGCTGATTTTTTTTACACGTGTGTCTAAAGCATTCTGTCTCGTGTACTGTAAAATTCTTTAAACATATGTTCTTCCATGCCAAAATCGTCCTCTCTTTTTCTTCCCACCATCTTAAAACGTAACGTTCATGTATTTCCTGTTTCAGCTGTACGAACTGAGTGAGGATCCAAAGAGGAAGGAGTTTCTGGACGAACTTTTTGCTTTCATGCAAAAACGAGGTAGGTGATGATATTATATTGTGTTCAACGAGATTCTTATTGTCATTGTTGTCTTCTTTTGTATTCCTATCATCATCATTATCATCGTCACGATCATCATCATCATTATCAACATCAGTATCATCAGCATCATCACTTCAGTCATCAGCTTTTTTCCTCTCTAAAGCAAACCATTATGTGATCATCATTTGTACACGTGAATCAAGCAAAGCATGATGTGTTGAGTTTTCATGAGTTTTCAGTTTTGCCCTAGCATCCTATAGAAATCTGGCAAGATGTTTTAACCAGCAGAACAACTGTTGGAACATACTTCGACTATTGAACTTTGAGTGGGTTTCGGAGCTTTCCTTTTTAGGGGGAACAAGCAATGGTCCATTACTCCTTCACAAGCAGGCAGTAAAATGCGTCTCATTAAAACTGTGTTGGACGGAAAGGTACAGATATTAGCTGCAAACTACGACACAGCGTATCAGCCGCTTGTTAAGGCTAAACGCAGAAGAAGAAGCATTCTGATTATCATATAATCCTCAACTTGTTCACTACCGGGCAACATCCTTTACATTCCTTTTCTTTCTAACAGAAAAGTCGCTGTTCTCCCTGCCTTACATAGCAAACAATATATTGTATTAAATCTTAGTAAATTATATAGCAGGGGTCCCTTTTCCACGTCTTTTGGGCGTATTAGGCCTTTAAGGCTAGACCTATATTTTATACACTAATGTGTGGGTGATGTGGTCAGCATCCCGCCGGTCACCTATGCTTGCCAAGACTTTACCTGGTACGCATTTTGAGGTTGGCTCGACCTGGGTTCCAAGGCCATTTAAAAATAAAAAATAAAAAAGAAGTCCGGCACTATGGTAACCCATAGCATATGAGTAATTAGCTAAATTATGCCTCCCTGTAGTGCCTCTCTTAAACTACCTTAGACATAGTTTTTGTTTTGCTTTAACTCATCTAATAGGAATTTAAAATTACTGTTTAATTTTTGTTTTAACTAAATACGATGATTTCGATTCTTCTTCTTCTATTGTCGTCTCACTGATACTAGGTTCTATCCCAGTTTCATTGTTTCCTGTTATTCTCTCGCGCCTTTCGGGTGGCTTAGTTGATGGATTTGTCCACCTTTGTGTCTATTACCACGTGCAAATACCTAGAATGCTGTATGAGTAGTTTAGTTTTATCTTATCTTACCGTTTCGATCTGTATACAATTTCACACTTTAAAAAATAATATCTTTCATGTGACAACGCAATAATGTATCAGTAGAACCATAATTTTACCATTATTATGTTGTCTGCTTCCAACAGGAACACTCCTACATTTGTATGTGACATGTCACGAAAATTAGCACCATTCAGGAATCATACAATTTAGAAGACGGATTAACTTTAAAGCTGCAATTATGATCTTCCATGACGTCAGTATCTTTGCTGGATCCATTTGTAACTGGCCTAACTAGTTATGTTGGAGCATAATTTGCTGTTAGCTCAACACCCGGTCTTTTATAGAAGTCTGGCCAATATAAATATTGCACAAAGCATTTATTTCAATGCAGATGATCATGAAGTATGATCAGTGTCTGTCCGTGTAAATCAGAAAGCGAACCCGAGAAGAAAAATAAGAATGAAGTGATGACATCAGCATTATTTATTATAGAACGCTATCTTTATTCTAGCATTTTTTCCCTAGCGCGTTAATTAAATTATTGATATATTGTAGCACGTTTCATTAATGATTCATTGTATGACGTAAGATTTATTTTGACCTGCTCGTTTTCCTTGTCAGAAACAACAAAACTCTGGAGATGTTGGGATCAAATGAGCCCACATAATTTACGGTTCATTTCTACCCATTATTAATATCTCCGACACTCAGGTTTCATGTTGTCAACTTGCGTCTCAACAAGGTAATCTATGTCCAGAACCGCCTGATTGATCCGCGAACTTTCAGTTGCAAAAAAGTCGTTGTAAATCTTCACCGGCCGCAAGACGGCAGAGATGCTATTCTAATAACCCTCTGACACTGATATTAATGGGCAAGTCTGGAGGTCGGAGGACTGAATTTCTTAGGTGTAACATTTTTGTACTGAGGTTGTGTAGGTTTCGTTGACATCTTCGCCAAGCGGTAATATGAATGTGGTTATATGTTATGTCTGGTTCATATGACAGCGAACATTGGAAATCCACATAAGGTATTACACGAAAGATAAATGCATATCAGCACAAATTCTTGGAAATGTTATGTATAAATGCATATAAGTCGTTGTTGACTTAGAAGGACTTTCACAAAGGATCTCTATCGCTACTGATCTGTTGCATTTCTGTCCTTGAATCCTATGACGTTGTACATTCTTCTATTTACATTTCTGCTGCCCTCCAGATTTCATTAGGTCATTCACGCCTCTATTTTTTTTTTTTTTTTCATCTTCCGTTGACCGGAGAGTTATCCTCAAAAAAGTGTCAGAGGCATTCTGTAGTCATGTTTAAGCTACATCTCCATCTGTTTAATTTGAAGATATTTTTTAATATCAAGTTAATAAGGAGGAAGTTCAACGAAGGCGAAGAATTCAGAGACATGATTTTACAACACCTCGTGCCAACAGCTGCACAACAAATACAATGGTAATGCTCTGGACAGACTCTGGAAAAGAACGGACAAAGAATAATACACCAGGCACTGAAACGAGACAAAAAATTAACTAAAGAAGGGAGAGCTTTCAAGAGAAAACTTTCGATAAACGTCGTTGAGCGATGCCAAAGGTGCTAGACTTGATTTCATATACAGAATCGAAAGCATTGCACATGCCATATCGCAATGAATCAATTGATGATAACCCGATGTGACGTTTCCAAAGCCCACAAGGATGGTGATGATGATACTATGCTCCCTGCTACCATTTCTATAGGTTTATGTATGTGTATGCTGATAACTTTATACAATATCTATATTTTGTGGCGTCATAATCTCAACAGGAGCGGCGAATCGTTCAAACAATCATGCTTCGTTAAGCAAATGTGTCCAGTGTTAAGTATTCACTAGTCTATAATATGGCCTAAAAAAATACGCAAAATGGAGAACATTTTATTTTACTGAGGGCCTGAAGATTTGACCATAACATAAAAATGTGTCGTATATTATAGAATAAGAATACATTGGACGGACAGAGTAACTAACAACTATTGTTTGAAGAGAAATAAAAGCTAATGAAAGTAGATCTCTATATACAACAATAAGAAGGAGACAAACATTGTTCTTTAGACACGTAATGAGAAAAGAGGCATTGGAAAACAACTAGAAAGATCAATGGAAAGAGGGGTAGAGGCAGACCGAGATAGATGTGCTGAAACTATAGCATGGAGGGATATCATCAAGAGAGCTCCTCCAGGCAACCAGGGATCGTGACATGTGGAGACGCATGAACGCCTGCGCCGGTTGGCATGGCATATGATGATGATTTCATAGAAACAACAACGAATAAATACACAGTTTATGAAGAAACTGAGAAGGAAAACACAGTCATTGAGGGAGTAGGGGGATTAAACTGCAGGCAGGGGCAATTTTTCTGCTTTTTCTTCGAACCTTTTGTCAGAATAAAAAATACAAAACCGGAGACCTTGGTGAAAGATGTCGTGAAATCCCAACCTCTCCCTGTACCACATAGTTTTGTCTGGATTTAGGTTTGGTGGCTTCGAAATGGCAGAGGGCTTCGCTGTTATGGTGTGTTTCAAAACTTACCTCCTCATACTTTCACGAAACCTAGGAAACTCATGTATGGATCAACAGGAAATTTTTACCTGTGGCCTTATGTGTCCCATGTCCTGACGATTCCACAACTAAGATGCTGTTGCTTCTTGAAGTGGCCAATTTCTTTGACCTTTGTTTGATTAATAATTTATGTACCCCCTAAAAAAAAAAAATATTGACACACGTGTGGAGATTGTTTTGAATTTAATTCATAGGGGCAGCGATGCGTGATGATTATTTTGGTAACCTATTCCCCACTCAATGAAATATCTGCTACTCATGGGAGACTAATGCTGTGGATGACTGTCTGAACATAAAACGCCTACTAAATGAGTGAAGTTGTATGGTCTAAAAAGTTGCATTTCTCAATTTAATCAAGTTACTGTAAGCATACTGATAATTGCGTTTGAATGTATTAATTTTTGTTTCTTTCGTATACCGCAAATAAGGCAACGTGAAAACTAAATGTTTGTTTACATTTTTTTTAATGTCTCACAAGAACATGATTACTATCAGGCTAAATGCCACATTTTAACAATTTACACTGCACATTTACTGTGTTATATGTTTTTGAAGTGCGCCCGGACTTTAGGAACGGACTACAGTAGCATACAGTTTACAGTGTTGGAGTAAAGACTTGACAGGTATACTATTAAACAAAGTTAAACTGGACGTGAAACCCGAAGAAAGATGAACAGAGACACAAATGGAAGAAAATTATCAAGAGATGGAGCAACAACATACTGGGAGAGTAAATAACTAGAGCAAGAGATGAAGATTGTTGTAGAATCATTGTAGCCAACCTTGATTTTGGAGACGGCACATGGTTAATGGAAAAAACTAACTATAGGCAAATCGAAAAATTATTGAAATGTCGTAAAGTTATAAGTGTGTTTGTTAAAGGCAGATGGTGATGAATGTAGGTTCATACTAGTAAGACCAGATACGTTCCGTTTCTTGGCTAGGTGCTATCCCTCACAATCATTGTTTTTTAAAATTGATGCTACTTCCCAGCTTAGCTGTGGTTAATCTGCACATCCACTCTTGTATATGGGAGTAGTACATTGTCAGGTTCCAAATATCTTTCTTACTGCGGCTCTTTGTGGTTAACAATCCATTTTTCTTTCGAAATCAATGGCTATGTAGATCCAATCCTAGTACAGTACATGCTAATTGAGAAACGCGTTCAATAACCTACAAGCTTGAGAAACGCACATTGTTTAATTAGTAACGTAGTTAAAAACACAATGAAAGCATGTGTTACTGTCTCTGGGAGACCTCGACGGAGGCAACTTTCACGTGCTTTCACTATAGCCATATTTCACTTGGAAATTATTCCCTAGTGTTTCAGTGTTTACCATCAGCCGCAGCTGTTTTGATGCTCCCCATTCTCCCACTCATCCGCACGGCATGTGCATGCAGCCGCTGGACTCAACTTAAAACCACTCACACCCAGACGGCTGCACTTGGTTCCCCTGATTTGTTCAAATATGAAAAATAGCTTTACCTTTTCTCTTCAACATTCCGTCGTTTCTCCCAGGTCGTCTTAATAATTAACCGTCTTTCTTCTTTCAAGTCTGATGTAAACAGGAGAAATCATGAAATGCGAAACATTACTTTAATGTTGAATAAATAAACGGTAGCGTGTTTCGTGTTTTACACTGTTTTCCCTGAAATATTATCCCTCTTTTTGGCACCTAAGCAAATACTATTAACAGTTATCCTGTCTATACTTCCAAGGGAGAGTCTACTTCCAAGGGAGAGTTGGACGACTTGGAATCAGGGAAGCCAACAACGAATGAAAGCGTCTACCCAGTAATAATATTTTCCAACTGTATTTTGAGTCTTGTCAAAAATATTTTTTAACACTTGCAAATTTTATATTAAGTGGGAAAGGGAATTTGGAACTTTGATTCACCAAATTAGAACTGTCGTAAAGCTACTTTGTTTTCTTCTTCTTACTTTTCTGGACGGAAAGGCGCAGATATCACACTCTGGCTGTAAACCACAACACAACCTACCAACAGCTTGTTAAGAGCAAACGCAGAAGAAGAATAAGTAGAATTCTGAGTATCCTAAAGTCTTTAACTTATTCAGTACCAGACAACGCACCTAACGTTAATTTTCTTGCAAGCAACGAATGAAAGCGTGAAAGCGTGATAATATCCCCCCCCCCTCCCCCCCCCTGTATTTTAGGTCCAAAAATTATAGCAAAAGGCATGGTACCAGGAAGGAGGGACAGGGGCCGATCGACACGAAGATGGGCACAGGATATGTGACTCCTTGAGTGTGAAAGTGCATGAGGCGGGAGAACTGGCGAGAGACCGAGTTTCTTTCAGGCAGACTGTGATGAGAGCGACGTTCTGCAAAGCACCTGCTACATGATGATGATGATTTTGGGTCTTGCCAGACACAACAATTTTTTTTTTATCCTGCAGATTTTATATTAGGTCAGAATGGAAAATTGAACTTAGGTTCACCAAAAAGAATTATGTGGTAACGCTACTTTGTTTTCTTCTTCTTCCTCTTCTTCTTCGCGTTGCCCTTCTTTACCTCATGGGGAAAGTTCTGGTTGTTTGCCCACTTCTGGACTCTGGTCTTGTTCCAGAACTTGAGGTTTTCGTGCACATCTATTTTACAGAACCAATACATTTTTATGCAGATTTGTGCTTGCTCGCTCACCCACTGCATCACTAACAAGCATGCCATAAAGGCGACTAATTGAGGGTTTTAAATAATCGGATATGAATAGCCGAAAGGTGCAGATATCGCCGCCTAGCTTTAAACACCAACACACCGTAGCAACACCCTTTTAACTCAAAATGAGACGATAGTAATGATTAAAAAAAATAATAATAACACCGATTATTAATATTGCGAACCGAAATCAGGCTTAGGCTACACGAGCCATATCCCCTTTTTCCCACCATACACCACACCCTCACAATCGTCTTCTCCCCCCTCCCCAATATTTTCTCTGTGCCCCTGCTCCAGCTAAAAGTTTGGTTCGCAAACCACATTCAAAGAAATCAACGGCTCATTCATGTGCGGATTGATGGCAGATTGTTGTCTTGTGATTGCCAAGCTAAATGTGCCATAGCTAGTACCGTCGGTAACGCGGAAAAGACAGCCTAAAACAATACGACAAGAGAGAGAAAGAGAGAGAGAGAGAGAGAGAGAGAGAGAGAAAGAGATTAAAGGAGAGAGGCAGAGAGATGAAAGGAGAGAGAGATGAAAGGAGAGAGAGATGAAAGGAGAGAGGGAGAGAGATGAAAGGAGAGAAAGTGAGAGAGAGAGATGAAAGGAGAGAGGGAGAAAAAGAGAAAGAGAGAGAGATTGAGAGAGAGAGAGAGCGAGAGAAAGAGAGCGAGAGAGAGAAAGAAAGAGAGGGAGAGGGAGATGAGAAGAGAGAGAGATAAAAGGAGAGAGAAAGAGGGAGAGAGATGAAAGGAGAGAGAGAGGGGGGAGAGAGATGAAAGGAGAGAGATAGAGAGAGAGAGAGAGAGAGAGAGAGAGAGAGAGAGAGAGAGAGAGAGAGAGAGAGAGAGAGAGAGAGAGAGAGAGAGCTCGTTACGTTTGATTCAGGTTTGGTTCAGTGACAGCTTCAAATACTTTTGTTTTCATAGTCCTGTCGTTCCGTGTGTGCGTATTTAATTTTTCCCCTTAGTCTCTTGCAGGAAAATGAACCGTTTCTGTAAGTCTCCACATCATTGCCTGGTAGATTCAGACAGGCATGCAGATAGATGTACAGACAGACAGGCCAACATATAGACAAGCAGACATATAGACAAGTAGGCAAACATATAGACAGGCAGACAGACAGGCAAACAAATAGACAGGCAGGCAGACATACATACAGCCAGGCAGGCAGATATTTAGACAGGCAGGGTGGACATATAGACAGACAGGTAGACATATAGATAGGTAGACAGACATATAGACAGGTAGACAGACATATAGACAGACAGGCAGACACATAGACTGGTAGACAACGGGCTGGCAGGTAGGCAGACAGTCAGACATATACAGACAGACAGACAGACAGACAGACAGACAGGCGGGCGGGCGGGCGGGCGGACAGACAGACGGACAGACAGACAGACAGACAGACAGACAGACAGACAGACAGACAGACAGACAGACAGACAGACAGACAGACAGACAGACAGACAGACAGACAGACAGACAGACAGACAGACAGACAGACAGACAGACAGACAGACAGACAGACAGATAGATAGATAGATAGATAGATAGATAGATAGATAGATAGATAGATAGATAGATAGATAGATAGATAGATAGATAGATAGATAGATAGATAGATAGATAGATAGATAGATAGATAGATAGATAGATAGATAGATAGATAGATAGATAGATAGATAGATAGATAGATAGATAGATAGATAGATAGATAGATAGATAGATAGATAGATAGATAGATAGATAGATAGATAGATAGATAGATAGATAGATAGATAGACAGATAGACAGATAGATAGACAGATAGACAGATAGATAGACAGATAGATAGACAGATAGACAGATAGACAGACAGATAGACAGATAGATAGACAGATAGACAGATAGATAGACAGATAGACAGATAGATAGACAGATAGACAGATAGATAGACAGATAGATAGATAGATAGATAGATAGATAGATAGATAGATAGATAGATAGATAGATAGATAGATAGATAGATAGATAGATAGATAGATAGATAGATAGATAGATAGATAGATAGATAGATAGATAGATAGATAGATAGATAGATAGATAGATAGATAGATAGATAGATAGATAGATAGATAGATAGATAGATAGATAGATAGATAGATAGATAGATAGATAGATAGATAGATAGATAGATAGATAGATAGATAGATAGATAGATAGATAGATAGATAGATAGATAGATAGATAGATAGATAGATAGATAGATAGATAGATAGATAGATAGATAGATAGATTGATTGATAGATAGATATATTGATAGATTGATAAATAGATAGATGGGTGAGTGGGTGGGTTTGTTGGTTGACTAGATGGACAGATGGATGTTTGGATATATGGGGAGATGAATAGATGTATGGATGGATTATTAGGCCAACGTTTAGACGAAAGGACAAACAGACAGACAATCAGATAAACAGATAGAATGAAATATATTCTTACTTTAATCTATCAAAGTCAAAACTAATTTTTCTTGAATAATTCTCCTTCCCCGTATGGATCCCATTTTAATCCCATACGCTTACCCTCATTTGCTCAACAGTTAACAACCCAGTGAATGTTTCCGCACTGCCCAAATGAGACCACACCCAGAAATCCTCATTCGCCCTCCATCAACGCTCCACAACTGTTGGATCGCTTTATCAGAGAATCTCAAGTGCATTAGAAACCAATTAACAATTATAGGGAGAAAACGACGAATTGCAAATGTTCACATGCACACCCAAGCAGTTGAGGAAAAAATCCCAGGAGATTCAGTAGAACGGACATGTGCACGATTCTTGTAATGAACGCCTGCAGAGAAGACATAAAACTTCCCCCATATTACCTGAATATACAGCTGCGGTGATCCAGATTTTGCAAGACAGATCTGGATTATTCGAAAGTTGGAAACGAAAGCCGCAAGCACTTAAGGGGAGATAGAAAGTAAATATAAATAAGCACGCTATTATGATGCTTTTGAATGTAGGATGAGAAAGATCGGTAGTGATGCCTTCGAGGATCTGGTTTCTGTCATTGTAACGATGAGTGTTATCTGTGAGTCTGTCCTCTTGTTTGTTTCTTCTATTCTTTTTGGACTTCTAATTTATCTTTTTGTTGTTGTTAGCATCGTTATCTGGAAATACCGTTTTAGTTGCAGCAGAGGGTATAGATGATTTTCAAAAATGTGGAATATTAATCAAGTAGCATCTGGGACCATATGTATGGGAACTCTTTGTTGGCTATCATGGAAGGGGGTAGAGCACAGATTGCAATGTCCCGGCTTCCGTATTGTCAGTTCTTTATTCACTGATTGATTGATTGATTGATTGATTTAGTTATTTGTCGCTGTTGTAGTTGTTATTATTAATGTTGTTGTTGGTCTTCTTCTTCTTCTTTTTCTTCTTCTTCTTCTTCTTCCTCTTCTTCTTCTTCTTCTTCTTCTTCTTCTTCTTCTTCTTCTTCTTCTTCTTCTTCTTCTTCTTCTTCTTCTTCTTCTTATTCTTCTTCTTCTTCTTCTTCTTCTTCTTCTTCTTCTTCTTCTTCTTCTTTTTCTTCTTCTTCTTCTTCTTCTTCTTCTTCTTCTTCTTCTTCTTCTTCTTCTTCTTCTTCTTCTTCTTCTTCTTCTTCTTCTTCTTCTTCTTCTTCTTCTTCTTCTTCTTCTTCTTCTTCTTCTTCTTCTTCTTCTTCTTCTTCTTCTTCTTCTTCTTCTTCTTCTTCTTCTTCTTCTTCTTCTTCTTCTTCTCCTCCTCCTTCTTCTTTTTCCTCTTCTTCTTCTTCTTTTTCTTCAGCTTTAGCCTCGACTGCTGCCTCACCTGCCGCTATGAAGATCTTTGGTTTAATTCCAGACCCCCCTCGTTCGGTTCCCGACTGCAAGTCTCTCAGATATCCCTAGGGATCAGCACTGGAGCTAAGTAATTTGTCCTTTGTGCCACGCTCACGGAGGTGACTAGTCGCTCTTCATAGAGACAGACTAAATCGTATGTGAAAACAGCTGGTGCAATGAAGCCGATCCTGACGCTTATAATATATCTCAATCTGTATACTGAAACTTTAAAAGCTTCAGCTAATCCATAAAAGCTGATTATCTATGTTGCGGCATGTATTTCTGCTTTAAAGACTTTATAGGAAATGGGTGGGTGGAGAGGGTGAGTGAGGATTTAAGACTATGGAGAGTGCAGTCCACAGAACCATAGAAGTTAGGAACTGTATTTCCCTCCCCTCCACTTCCCCCACCAACAGAAAAAAAAAGTTATCATCCCGTAAGAGTTAGGATCGTACCTTGGTCTCTGGCGTGAGAGCCTAGAACCCTAACCACTTGACCAGCCCCTCGCCAAAACTATCATGGCCTCCGGAAATAATGAGCTGACAGTGTCTCGTGATTAATGCCGCCATATTTCAGGAAGCACTTGTAGACGCCTCACTATCGAATTCCTCTACTCCCGTCTCGAACTTTTTTTCCGAGGCTCTAGACTGCGCCGAATAACCCTGACCAGATTTATAGCCAAGTTGTTGAGCTTGTAAAAAAGATAAATACACTCTCATCTTTACATGAGAAGTTTCCAGAAAGAAAATAAGCTACACAATCAAAGCAACCGGGCCTAGATTCCCGGCAACCCTTCACCGCGAGTTCACCGAGGTGAGTCTTTTTGCAGTGTACAAATAAATATCTCTACATTCTTTCTGATTGTGTGAGCGATCTCTTGTTGTTAAACTGACACATTTTGTGTGTCTTTTGCTTCTGTTGTACACTTGTGATTGTCGGTTTACGTTGTTGCTAGCTCTTTTGAAAGTTTCAAATTGACTTCCGTGGATGTATGATTTGCTTTTGCACTTTCTGTTAGGAACAGCTGAGAATATAAATCTGAGAACATCAAGATGTTTCTCAAGCAGACTTTGACAAAGAGCATAATGAAAATGATGAATATGAATTTGCATTACTCCATAAATTGCCGTTATCATTCTTCAGACGAAGTGCAATAATAGTTTGTTCACTATGATGCCCTCGTTCCTTGGCACTTCGCCAAAGCCACCAATCTGGCGAACTTCGCCTTTATGCATTTTCTGGGGTTTTGCCACTCTTCAGTAATCCAGCAGTATGCATGTTAATTCCTATTCCAAATAAGGCAAGTTGTGCTTTTCATGCGAATACGCAGTTTTCGAAATGGCCTTGGCTCCCAGGTCGACCCAGCCTTGAGTGGGTACCGGGTGCAGTCCCGGGAAGAAGAGGCGGCCGGCTGGATGCTGACCACATCACCCATCTTGTGCCGTTGGTCTAAAAAAATATAGGTCTAGCCCTATATGCCCTATACGCCTAAAGGCGTGGAAAGGGTCCTTTACTTTTTACTTACTTACGCAGTTTTCATTTAGAAATTAAAGGAGGAACGCAATGTTCTCGGTTCAAGGATTTTGAACTTAGGGACTTTGACGTAGTGACAACGACTTCAGGTTTGCTGACTGCAGACCTTATACATTGATAGGTGTCAATATGTAGCTTGCAATGATCACAGTCTTGGGATTGACAAAGCTGATCGACCTGATGATCATGTTGGTAAATACACCTAAAAGTTTATTTCATCATCATCATCATCATCACCGTCGTCATCATCATCATCATCATCATCAACATTATCCACACTTGCCGTTGTATGTCACACAAGCCTCGCAGTTTCTTCTTCCACTGAGTTTTATTCTGTGCAATCCTTTCAATATCATGTACCAACTATAGTCCAGCACCGTTCGCGGTTCTTTGCTAATATCTTACACCAGATGACGTCATGGGACAGTCCAACATGTTAGAAGGTGGTAAGACTGGGTTTCCCGGCTTTCTGGTGCATTTAACGACCCTAAAACATCTAGAGCTGGCCCTAACCCTAACCCACCTACTTCCCACAAGAGAATGCAGCCTAGATCCCACGAATGCATGCAGCCTAGATCCCACCACTGCATGTAGCCTATCTAGCACCCCCTGAAATACCAGACTGTACTGTAACCTGTGGATGTCCCCTGTTTGGGGTAGGATATTATAAAAGCACCCCGTTCGCTTCTCTCATCAACATTTATCGTAATTTTTTAAGGCGGGGAAAGGTCGGGGGGAGGAGGGGGGGGGGGGCATCTCCTCAGTCCATTTGTTTTTAATTTTTTCTGTCTGTTGATTCCCTGTTCGCTTCTATCCAGGAGCTGCCCACTAGATCGTCATATCGTCATGTTTTTTGTGTAAAAGCTGTTGACATCACCAGTAGTTGTCCAGGCAGTTCTTTTATTTTGTTTGTCTGTCTTAAATTCAGCCCATTTAACGTATTCTACGCTTATACGTGACTTGAGTTTTCAGTTAATTCGCACTACTGCTGTGTGTCTTCTGCGGTAGTAAAGGTTAACTAAGGCCTCTCGTAAATACCGTCCCACCCCGTTTCCCGATAACTCGTTGTTAGGTGCTGAATAACAAACGTACAAGGCCTTTATTACACAAAGAAGCTTGTTTACGTATACATTTGCCTAGGAACTTAGAGGGTAGTGAGCGTTTTGGAGAATTTTCCACAGGATATGCCTGTGTATGAGGATATGAACAGGCAATAGACTGGCTGGTTCTACACAACCTGGTGGTGAATTGATGCATATCAAATTAGATGTTGCAAGGACCCTTTGAGAGTGAGTAAACAATACTGGAGCAAAGATGGATCTTCATGTTCTGAAGAGAATGCTATTGCTAGGAATGACCAGGGGATAACCCCTAACAAATCACTGGCAGGGAGAAAGAAAAGAAGAGAGATTTAAATGAAATCGGCTGAGAAGAAATTAATGTGAAAAGTTTAATTTCACGCCAAAAAGAAACGCCACAATCTAAGATAGGATGAGATAATGAAAATACAAGCATAGCAGTAGTAGTACTAGTTGTTGATGACGATGATAATGATGGCATAGATTAGTTGTAATAGTAGCAACAGCCGCAATATTATAGCGTAGACCAGTGTTGTCATATATTTCATTTTTGAAATAATCTGGAAGATCATAATTTTGTCCACATCGTTACAGCAGGAACAATAAAAACAATAACTACCACAACCACCCCCACCACTACCACTGGTGCTGTTACTCCTCCTGCTGCTGCTGCTGCTGCTACAGCTCCTACCATTCCGTTGATACTTTTATTACCAAACTCTACTAATGCTTCTGCTACTGCTCCTAATTGTTCCGTTGCTGCTGCTATACTACTACTACTACTACTACTACTACTACTACTACTACTACTACTACTACTACTACTACTACTACTACTACTACTACTACTACTACTACTACTACAACAACAACTACTACAACTACTACTACTACTACTACTACTGACTACTGCTGCTGCTACTACTACTACTACTCTATAACCACTTGCAAACAGCCGAGAAAACCTAGAAAGGTCTGTATATCTCGTCTTCACATACATCCACCGATCTACTTTCACACGAAAACACGCGAAACAGACAAAGTTAGGACCAGGACGCCGAATTTGCTGGCTTTTATCTTGGGAATCATAACTGCAAATTGAATGAATATTTCTCAGATGACACCAGAGATGAAAACACCACAACACTACGGGCTTCACCCACGAGATGTATCAATTGTTCAATTATTGTGACTGTAAATTGTGCCTGTGTATAGTTTGATTGTCCTCATACCGATTCTCTTAATCAGCATATTTCGTGACCTGGCCGTCCCCAGGAAGTTCTTTTAACGCCAAATTTCCGGAAGCTTGTGCAAATAACGTTGATATTACTATCCGCAAGGGAGACAAGGCGCTCAGTGACATGAATATATCATTAAGAGGCTGCTTTCGTTGACTTGGTTACACATGCAACTGAGATAGCGACAGGGAAACACTGAGGCCAATGTCTTGACAGAGCCCATATATTTGGACCCCTTGAGAATCTGGCGGAACGCAACTATACATCTATTAATTAATAGCAGATCAGCCTGCGTGCGTGCTCACTTCTTTATTTTTTTTTTTTCCGTCGTGTGTCAGTTCTTGCGGGATCGGGTGTTCGTCACTGACTTAAGTAGAGCTGGAGCGAACCTTGTAGACTGATATCAAAATATGGTGTAGGGGGAGTATTATAATCTGTTGTCTTCTTCTTATTCTTCTTCTTTTACTACTACTACTTTTACTACTACTACTATTACTACTACTACTACTACTACTACTACTACTACTACTACTACTACTACTACTACTACTACTACTACAACTACTACTACTACTACTACTATTACTACTACTACTACTACTACTACTACTACTACTATTACTACTACTACTAATACCACTAATACTGCTACTACTACTACTACTACTACTACTACTACTACTACTACTACTACTACTACTACTACTACTAATAATAATAATAATAATAATAATAATAACAATAATAATAATAATAATACCACTACCACCACCACTACTACTACTACTACTACTACTACTACTACTACTACTACTACTACTACTACTACTACTACTACTACTACTACTACTACTACTACTACTACTACTTCACGTTTACCGGCTGTAATGTTCAGGGAAACGTTCTGGTTGTTTGTACACTTCCGTACCTTAGTCTTGTTACAGAACCTGAGCTTTTCATGCAGATCTGTTTAACAGATCTAGCTTATTTGTATGCAGTCTTTTGGTTCCTCGCTTCTAATTTCGAAAGAAACATCCCTATTTAGTTGCTTTTTATGACATGCTTGGTAGGGGATAGTTGGTCTATGGTTTTGGATCACATGCTAAAGGATGGGAGACAATAAAGACAAAAAGCTGAAAAAATATGCCTATGAAGATGTTACTCAGTCGAGGAAGTTTTAATTAACATGGCTAAAGCCTAATTTTTAGCTAGCTTTATAATAATAACACCAGGGATTTGCCAAGGAAACAAAATAATTTTTTTAATGCATGACATATGTTTCTTTAATCACCAACATTTGTAAGAATCTAAAACACTCGTCTTCCGAAACCCACATCTGAGGCTAAGAATATTTAAATGTAAATGATCCTGAATATAGACCAAAGAAACCCAATGTGAGACTAATTATATAACATTCGTAAAATACAATCAAAATTTCAAAATGTAATACACATAGAACTCGATTGGTGATAGCTGTGATCCCTGCGGCAACTCTAGTTATGTCGTTTGTGGTTCTGATGACCAACTACCTCATCTGAGTATTACCTTTCTCTGGAATAGGGCCACAGCAACCCAGCGGATCGGAATAGGATTTACTTGCAGTAAGTGCATTAAATATTTATATGGTATTTTATTGTAGACATCTTTTGAGTCCACCGTTGCCGCACGTGTCTCTTCTTTGGTCTGAAATCCTTCGTAAACATCGTAGGCAAAGTTTGCAGCATTGAAATAATTCTCTTTATTCAGCCTGTACCCTCCAAGCGTGGGTGGGAACTTACCGAGCAGCTCCAAGTTCCGTCTTCGTGCGATAATGGTCTCCAAAAGTTTGCCTACAGTATTCTGCATCGAGATAATTCTGTTGTCGCCGATCTTTGACTGGTCTTTGTTCGGCTTTGGCAGTAAGAACAAATACATGTCAAGCCAATCCTCTCTTATCTGGCCACTTTGAATGCTAATTTTGAATTCTCTTGCCACTTTTTTTTTTAAATCAGCATCTGACATCAACAGCATGTCTTCGTATCGGATTCCGTCAGGGCCTGGAGCAGTGCTGCGTGATTTCTTGAGCAAGTTCGTAAGGTATCTGCAGTGATTGTATAATCAGTTCCAGCACAATATTCCCGCGCAACATCAACAGTTTCATTTTCACCCCCCTTTTCTGCAGCCTCGTCTTTCTGGTCCGTTTGCTCCAAGCTGCGTGCCAGAAGGGCTCTTCCTTTATCATCATCATTTCTCTGGCATGTCAGGTCCGTGTCCTGAAAATCAGGGATGCCCCTTTGTTGTGCGGCACCGTGCGTGCTGCAGTAAAGGCACCGGAATGTCACAAGAGAAAACTCGAAGCATACACTCTTGAGGAATTCGTTCCATTTGGCAGTCTTGACTTGAAAACCGTTGTCTGCTTATTGAATTCATCTTTCACACTGGTCATGAGCTCAGAAAGTGACAGATAAGTTTTCCTGTCCTTTTGTCATGCCTTGACAGCTTTCTGGTTTTCTATAGGGATATAATAGTACAACAGGACAATGACAATGTACATGAGGGTGCATAGCAGGCGCCGTAGTGTAGTGGGTAAACGTTCATCTGCCGATCGGAAGGTTGTGGGTTCAGGTCCTGACGGAGCCGGACATTTGTTCTTTTATTATGATTTCTTTTTTCTCGTAAAGTGATTTTGGCGCCCAGGTCAACTCAGCCTTAAATGAGTACCAGGTACAGTCCTGGGAAGTAAAGACATCTGGCACGATGTTGACCACCTAACCCACAGAGCGATCATTGCTCTATAAATATAGGTCTAGTCCTATATGACTAATACGCCTGAAGGCGTGAAAGAATCCTTTACTTATATTTAGAGAAAGAGAGGAGAGAGAAAGAGAGAGAGAGAGAGAGAGAAAGAGAGAGAGAGAGAAATATAGAGGGAGTGAGAGAAAGAGAGAGTGAGTGAGAGAGAGAGAGAGAGAGTGAGAGAGAGAGAGAGAGAGGACTCTACTCAGTTTACTGGTCAGGCTGTACAGCAGTAAGAAATATGGTTGATACTGTCCTCATCAAGTCGCCAGATGGACGTAAAAGAGCATGATGACGTGCGCCGCGCATCCTTGAAACCTAATGATGATATAATATGATTAAACCGAATTGTAAAACATCTTCGTCCCCCCCCCCGACCCCCCCCCCCCCCCCATCCCCTGTTCAGTATCCTGTATCTGAAAGAGACACATGCTATGTTTCAGAGAACTGGGCAGCTTTTCAGACTGAACTAATCAAAAGTTTGCAGCTTCTAGGGGGCGTAATTGAATAACTGAGTGTGTATAAGAGAACTTATACGCAGTAAACACAACACATTTGAAGACTCGTATCACCATAATCATCTCTTCTCATGGAATAAACCATAACCACGCAGGCCGTTGTTGACGGAGCCATCGCACTTGAGGAAAACCTATTAAGCCAGATTAATACTGAGAGAGAAAGTTGAAATATTATTAAAGCACCCTATTCCGACAACAAGCTGCAGATTTCGAAATGGAATGGGGGGAAAATGAAGCTGAATGCGACCGTTTGTTGTGCTCACTTCAGTTGAGAAGCCTACTTGAGAATCTGAGCAGGAACGTACATCCCAGACACACACGTACACATTAAATAGTCAGGGAATCAGATCAGAATTGCAGACATTTCTCAAGTGCTTTTGCACTCCTGTGATATGAAGCTTTGTATTAGGGTAGTTTAATTAAACATTCTAGCCATGTTAACCTGCAATTCCCTTTAGCTGTTCCTGTACATAGTAAAAATCGGCTCCTAATGTTACTCACAAACGTGGATTGGGCAGTCAGTTCAAGCACTGATTTATAATAATATTAGCATTTACATTCATATATAATTGTTTAAGCTCTTCTTGTACATACGGTGAAACGATTCTTATAATCTTAAATAAACTTAGCATTGGAATTCGATTTCAGGTTATAATTTGCAATAGTATCAGTTAACTTTAATTAAGCATTCTAGGGGGCTGCGTTGTCTCTAGGCATGGTGTCCGCCTCGAGTCCTAGAGGCGACAGGTCAATCCCTAGTAAGGGCTGGGAACTGGACTTGCAGTAACTCCCCCTGGTCTCTGGGTAGTGTGATCGGACGCATTGCTGCGCACGTAAAAAAAATCTCTTGGCGGTTGGAAATCAAAAAGAGAAGCCTAATTGCGCTGCCCGGGCCAAATATTGAGTTGAAAATTTAACTAAAGTATTTCAGGATCCTCGCCGGTGCTACAGAGCTTTTCCACTGTGCTGAGCTTCTTCGGACTCAGACTTGAAATTTAGCAAGAACGGAGCACATATGGTTTATTACCCTTGTGCCATGATGTTTATCCGTTGTTCAAACCTCAAGTTAAGCATTCTAGTCACATTCATCTATAATTCCATTTACTTCTTAGTGTCCATGGTCAAAACACATGTTATTTACAATCGCATATTCGTGAGTTAACTTCGTATCATAGATAGAGATGATACACAATGGGAAAAACGATCATAAATAAACATATTTAGATTACCAAAAGAAGTATGAAGCTTTTTACACACTGACTTGAAAAATCAGCTGTACACATATGAGGTGACTGTAACTGCCTCACAGAGCATGTTGAGAAAGGTAGAAACTATTTGCTTGTTCTGGAAAGCCATGCTTGAGCAATTTAAATGCTTTTTTTTTTTTTTTCTGACACTTGCAATGTTTTATTATCTTGGTCAAGTGTTTTATGTGTGAGGTATGTGTGTGAGGAGTGTGTGTTTTGTTAAAAGTTGTTACGTTAACAAGAGTTATTGTAATCGAACTGATATTTATTGTTTAAAAAAAAAGGTCAGAAAACATAAAATGATCTAATCATTATAAGCTCAACAGACAGACAGACAGACAGACAGACAGACAGACAGACAGACAGACAGACAGACAGACAGACAGACAGACAGACAGACAGACAGACAGACGTCTCTGGTCGGCATATCCCCCTCCCCCTTTTCCAAATGTCTTTTCTAACCCACCCTACTCTACATCTTTTCTTTCTTCTAAAGGACCCTTTTCCACGCCTTCAGGTGTATTGGGTATATAGGGCTAGACCTATATTTTATAGACCAAACGGCACTTTTTGGGTGATGTGGTCAGCATCACGCCGGCCGCTTTTACTTCCCATGACTGTACCTGGTACCCACTTAAGGCTGGGTCGACCTAGGAGCCAAGGCCATTGTTTTCAAGAAAATCCGACCCTTGTCAGGAACCGAACCCAGGACCTTTCAATCCGCAGCCGAGTGTCTAGCCGCTGGACCACAGTTTTTCTAGTTGTGCTTTGAAGTAATTGTTTTGTGTCTAGTTAGTTTTCTATCTTGCTTTTCTGCTATATAGTACCCTATCTTGCTTCTCTGCTATATAGTACCCTATCTTGCTTCTCTGCTATATAGTACCCTATCTTGCTTCTCTGCTATATAGTACCCTATCTTGCTTCTCTGCTATGTAGTACCCTATCTTGCTTCTCTGCTATATAGTACCCTATCTTGCTTCTCTGCTATATAGTACCCTAGCTTGCTTCTCTGCTATATAGTACCCTATCTTGCTTTATAGTACCCTATCTTTCTTCTCTGCTATATAGTACCCTATCTTGCTCTCTCTATATAGTACCCTATCTTGCTATATAGTACCCTATCTTGCTTTTCTGCTATATGGTACCCTATCTTGCTTCTCTGCTATATAGTACCCTATCTTGCTTCTCTGCTATATAGTACCCTATCTTGCTTGCTGTCTATACTGCTTTCAGTCTTGTTTGCCTGCTACAAGTTTACATCTTCTAATGAAACGTACACAAACATGGCTATCTTGCTCATGTACACACATTTAATGCTGCCCACCGTTTATATTAGCGAAGCAATACCTGTCAATGGCAGTTGCAATAAATGGCGGGCAAAACAAGAACTACCAAACAACAGTCTGAAACAGAAACATTCCAGAATCCTGTTGAAATAATTACTGTTGCCCCGAGTCACAAATGACTGTAAATCCCCAAAATAAATGGCCCTAGCAGTCAAATTGCGAATGTTAAGAGCGCTATGAATGTACGGGGCCGCTTATTGGGAAAGCTACTTGAAACTCGCGCAATGTTCATTCGTCTTTGAATGCCACTAAAGAACGCGTCCAAGATCCATCATCTACGCTACTTTAAATTAATGTAACCAAGGCAGTAACAATTTTCAATGATGTCCCCGGGAAAGATTGTAAGTACATGTGCCTTGCTCCTTGCTACGAGTGAGAAATTTGAAGTGCCTGATTCGTGCCTGCTGGAGATAAATCGCTGCCTACAATTTTATTTGCCTTTTAATTTCACAGAAATAATATGTTGTGTGCTTTTATTTATGGGGCCGCGGTAGCGCAGTGGTCTGACGCTTGCCTGATGGTGGTTGTGGATTCCAATCACCCTGTGTGGGTTCTGGGGCTAATTAATGAACATGATGTAAAAAGTAATACTTAGGGAAGTGTATATTCGATGTGTCTACGAAGTGTCGGAGTGCATCTGCCTGGAAAGGAAGAATCAACAGTCAGCATACAGAGAAGCCAGATCTTTCAACATCAACAACAACAATAACAAAATGAGGTGTACGAGGAACTCAAGTGTTGGATCAAGAGAGTCGAAAAGTGGACGAACAACTACAACTTTCCGAAGGAGTAAACGCTAATACTAACAAAAATAGGCTCATGCTGTATGGGTGACAAGTAGTTTTTACAATATTGCTGTCTTTATGCTATGTAGGGGGGGGGGGGGGGGGAAATACATCTCTGGTTTTAATCCGTAACTCCGTGAACTGCGATTCCCATACGTCCCAAAGAAACACTATTGTCTACTTTATAGAAAGACTGAAAGGTGTCGACGGCATAGGAAACGTCATTTACGTGTGAGGAAATAACGTTTTTAAAAGAAAGAGGTCAACTGTGTTTATTCCTTGTTCATTGTTTGTTGTTACTCACTTTCCATGACTGCACTCTGAATGTTTGACAAACATTGACTCTGTTAGGATTACAGTCCAGTGGCAACTAATCCATTATTTCTTGTTTTTAACGTATAAAACATGTAATTTGAGATCCCTCATGTTTTAAAAAAACCAACAGGCTGTGATTTGTGGATAGGGGATGAAGTGATCTAACTTGTCCTCAATAGGTCTAATTCCGCAAAGAGGACAACCGCTTTCTCTGACTGATTATGCCCAATATATATCTATCTTGACGGATTTTTTAGTTTAATTATCGATCGGAACAGAATGTGACAGTTTCATTTATTGTGACAGATTATATCCATGGATATTTATCATAACAGACTGTGTCCATGATTTACCTATCCTTACCATAATCCATTTTTTTTTTTTTTTTTTTTTTTATCGAACGTGTCCTGATTTACTATATTGCATCCATTCCTATATCTATCGTTATGATCGCCTGCTTAATTTTGCGGGACAGATTGTATCCACGAATAATCATGTATGTTATATTGTGGTTTTCAGATATCTATCCTAACAGACTGTATCCACTATTGATCAATATTACATACTACAGCCTGTTTTAATTTGTCTTGACAGACTGTATTCACTATGGATCTAAGTTTCATACGTTAATTTCAATTAGATTTAATTCAGCGCTCATAAATTTATCTTGACAGACTGTATGCACTGTTGTTTAACGTTGCATACTGTAGCCTCTATTAATCTATCATGATAGACAATATCAACTATTGATCTAATGTTACATACTGAAGTTTGACCTAACTCATGACAGATTGTGTCTATTATTTATATGTCGTAACAAATTGTTTTAATGATTTGTCCTGGCAGATTGTTTCCTTGATTTATCTATCACGACAGATTGCGTGCTTGATTTATCTATTCCCAACACCGTATTAACGTATCAAATTTACTTGAGCCGGGAACAATTTTGTCTGTTGCAGATACGAAAACCCAAAGCACACAGTTTCAGAATTCGTGAAGTCAAACTCGAGCATAGCTAATCATTGCCATCTGTTTAATACATTTCAGATTTCTTTCTCATGGGATTTGTCAGTTCTGCAAATGCGCCGTTTAAGAATATCCGATGTTTGAGAATGTACACAATATAGCAAACTAAATCTCACCGACTGATATTCTTTGCTCCTGTTTTGAATTACTAAACGAATTTTGGAGAATGCTTTTCCAAATAGAGTAACGATATAATAAATATAGAAAGCGAGCTAACAGGAAATTACATGGGGGAAGATAAAACCGCCTTTCGTTTTTCATTGTGGGAGAGGTAATGGATTGCCAAGACGGATGGCGGGCAGTTATGAAAACGGAAAAATTTTGTTTTTGAATTAGAATTGAGAATTAAGGTCAAAGCATGACTCCTGTGTGTGAATTTATCTTCATGTTGTCTTGAAGTCTAGTGTCCTATTGAGAAGCCAACCCCATGTGATAGCGACTGCTCTCTTCAGGTTGTAAGAGCTTGTTTATGCTTTCTTTCGTTAATAGCTCCAGGAAGGACCATACGTGTTCCATCTTTTTAATTTAGTTTGATGTCTATATTATGTTAATAACCTGGGTCTGGATGGAGAGGCAGCAAGGGTTCCGTGTGGTTGGTTCTAATTTCAAAGCTTATCGGAAGCACCTCGGTGCAACAGCTGGAGCAGATGAGTTCAAGAACAGTTCATGTTGAAATTATAAAGTCCTTATCGTTGCTGGGGTTTGTAGTGTAATACTATACGCACATGAAATGTGCGGCTGTTGGGCGTTAACTGTCGGGATCTTGTGGGCAATACTGTAACAGTACCTACATCAGCCATGGCAATGTGTTGTGTGTGTGTGTTGTTTTGTGTGTGGGTTACCTGTGTGTGTATGTGTATATGTGAGAGAGAAAGAGAGAGAGAGAGAGACAGAGAGAGACAGAGAGAGACAGAGACAGAGAGAGAGAGAGAGAGAGAGAGAGAGAGAGAGAGAGAGAGCAACAACATTTCACTGGGTAATTTTTATTGTATGGAATATATTTTTGTCAGTTGACGCAATAAAGAGATATTTAAGAATTCTTGTTCTTCTTTTTTTTTCCGTCACTATAATGGTGGTTGGCACATTATATTATGGTTTGTTGCTAGATTATTATATCCACTCCTTCGGCCGAACGTGTCATTGTTCAGCAAGGCTCTATTGGTCGCCTTTTACAACGTTTGTTAAGGTGCTTTGAGTCTACCTCTACAACTGCCCCGATTTCCCTGTTACAGGGAAACGGTAACTATGTAGAGCAGTGTTTCTTTTTTTAGGTAAGATCTTCAGACCCGTCTGGTTTTGGAAAGTTTGCCACGGACCCTGCATTTTTAAAAGTCATACTAAATAATATATTTTGCTCTGTCCACTTTAACAAGTAAAGAACACTTTTCCAAGATTTAAGTCGTATTGGGCATATAGGGCTAGACCTATATTCCATAGACCAATGGGCACTTGGTGGGCGATGTGGTCAACATCGAGGTGCTATATATAATTACCTATACATAAAACCAGGCCGTAGACACCAGGACTGGTCACAGCAGAAGAGCTGTTTGTTATCCAATAACACATCACTCAACATTTAGCACACTTCAGTTAAACTACACCGACTGCCTCAAAACCATCTTCGTCGAGCTCTGCTACGCAACTTCTTCTTCTTCTTCTCGTTCTCCGGCTGAAAACTCCGTAAAGTTCTAATTGTTCGTCCACTTCTGGACTGCAGTTCTGTTCCAGAACCTGAGTGTTGCATATTCATCCGTTTGACAGATCTGTATGCAGACTGTTGGTTCCTTGCCTCTCAGGCAGATGCACTCCGACTTCCAAGGAAGCTCAGAATAAGTCGACTCTTACGACATGCTTCTGGGTAGGCAGTGGGTCTATTCTTGTTTTTCCCATTGGAGGGCCCCGGAACCCACACGGAGAGGTTCGCAACTGACCTCAGGTCTTTTTTCGTTCGTCTCTTCAACCGCGAGTCTTCCGTTCCGTCGATTCTTGCAGTGTTTTTCTATCCGGCTTGAAGTGACCACGACCACTTGTAGCTATATATATAAATTTGTTTTTCTAGAGAAGGCGGTGGCTGTGATCATAGGCTACCATGCAAAGCATGGTCATCACAGAACGACTGTTCCTTCCCATAGAGTCCAGCACAAAGTACAAAGCTCCATAGCTGCAGGGATGATCACGATGGATCTTCGAAATACTCGCATTCACAAACTGAAGGATGGAAAGATAACAAAATGAACCCGCGAACGTGAAGAACGCGGGGCCAACGGTTTAACCCACTAAGCCATAGAGACACACCTCCATACTTCTCTGCAGTGGATTTATAGGGTAAAGGTCACAGTCGAGAAGATCAACGGATCGACTTCTTCTGCGACCGGGTCAATCATTGGCTCGATAGTAGACGACTTCGTCAGGATAGTATTTAGGTATATCTCTTTTGAATGCAGCAACACTGCAAGAGTGGTTTTTCAGGGCTGCTTGGTGATGGGTAATGTTAAGTCATTTTATCTGAGGCAAATAACGTCAGTCGTAATTATACCCAAATAATCCCTTTGGTGACGCAACCAACAGATATTTAAGAACTCCCGTTCTTCCTTTTTTTTTTCTTCACAACAAGGTTGTGTATTATCACCTTTACTTTTCATAATATTTATGGACAATATTAATAAAATAGGCATAACACCAACGGATGTCGATAAACAGGAGGACTTCAATGAGCTGCTCTTTGCCGACGATCAATGCCTATTTCACAGTGATAGTAAACAGCTGCAAGACCACATAAACCTACTACACGACAGTTGCCTCAAGCATCATATGTAGATCAATACTGAAAAGACAGAAGTCATGAGCATAAGTAGAGAGCAACAGACCATCGACATAAAGATTCTAGATCACAGCCCAAAACAAGTGCAAGAATTTAAATACTTGGGAAGTATCTTTACATTCAATGGTAAAATAGACAGAGAGATCGAAGCAAGAATCCAACAAGCCAACAATGTCGCATACCAGCTTGCCCAAATTTTAAAACACCCTGCTGTCCCAGCTGAGATAAAAAGACAAATTATAGATACAATCTTTATACCGACATTAGGTTATCAATGTCAGACTTGGACATTAACAAAAGAACACGAGAGAAGACTAACCACCTGTGAAATGAGATGTTTGAGAATGGTTGCAAATAAAACCAGAAGAGATCGAGTGAGAAACGATGTGATTACAAGAACTATTGGAACCATACCCATCGTTAAATTTATTGAGAAGCAAAGAATGAAATGGTTTGGTCACCTAATGAGAATGGAACCAACGATGCCAGCATCAAGAACATACAACATGAAAATCGAAACACCAAGAGGCAGGGGAAGACCAAGAAGAATATGGATTGAAGGAGTCACGGACAACTTGAAACTTCATAACATCACGGCATATGAAGCGACTGAGCGCGCCCTGGCTCGGTTGCCGATCATCTAATAGACTGCGACGCCTAGCGGCACAAGCAGATTTTGACAAAAGACAAAAGAAGAATCCCTTTGGGAATGCTTGTTGAAAGTGAGGATTTTTGTTTTTCGTTAAAAACGGAGGGACTCCTTAGCACAGTAATATTTAACAGAGATGTTATAATAACGTACGGACTTCATCTCACTGGGTTTTATATGGCTTGGTGTCTCACCGCAGAACGGCTTACCGCCGGCCAAGAGTACTGCACAAGCACGAACACCGTAGCTTATGTAAAGATTCCCTAGAGTCTCCATAAAAAATTGCACTGCTGAATTTAATCACGCCGTCGCAAAAAGAGCCTGTGACCTTCAGGCAAACAGCGTTCACCTCTTCGCCGCAGAGACCCAATGGGATGTATATCTACTGTATCAGTGAACTGAATGTTGTATCTTTTACACGTCATATGGTGCTTGCAGTTTATTCCTATATTATTTTGTGTCTTGTGCAACCCTTTTTGATACAAAGTAGATGGGAGGGGGTCAAATTAAAACTTTTTAAAGTGGGGTAATAATAACAGTAACTCTGCCAATATTGTTACTCAGGTCACGAGTGTGAGGCACATAGCATCACGCTGCAGATGAACACGGTGACCTCATAATGACAGATTAAAAATGGCTGCGCTACTTTTGATATTCACCAAGAGGAGCAGCGTTTTGTTATCCGTAAACTTCCAAGTGCTTCCAAGAGAAACTGTAACCTAAGCACTCAAGAACCCCCCCCCCCCTCTCTCTCTCTCTCTCTCTCTCTCTCTCTCTCTCTCTCTCTCTCTCTCTCTCTCTCTGTATATATATAAATATATATATATATATATATATATATATATATATATATATATATATATGTGTGTGTGTGTGTGTGTGTGTGTGTGTGTGTGTGTGTGTGTGTTTGGTCCGATTTTGCCCGGGGAATATTCCAAGTATATTGCCATTTTCTTTGTAGCTGTTGATACCAGCAGTTGTCCAGAACGTTTCTTATTTACTCGCCTTTCCTAAATTCTTCTCATTTAATGTTCATAATTTTTACAGGCATTTTGTTTTCGAATTGCAAAAAAAAAAAAAAAAAAAACATTGTTGCTTGATTTTAAATATAATAAACAGCAGGAAGAAGAAGAAATGTCAAAGAGAAGAAATATTGTTCAAGGATAGTTAAACTAATTAATCTAGCCAGATAAACACGAGAAGCCTCGCTTTAATTTATCACATGCCAGGCAATTTAAAGTTTGACATTGGACCGGATTTCCTTAATATTTCCTTCAATAACTGAAGAGATTCCAAGATTCCCCGAGCCAGCGTTCTCCAAAGACCAGTACGTTCCATCTCTTCCACTCGACAGAGGAGCAAGAATAGTCCAATTATAAATTCATTCGCGCTACTCCGGTCAGGAGAAGATCTTGTTTAGAGCTTAGACAGATGCTAAAGACTTCAAAATAGGAACAAATTATTGCAGATATTGCAGGGGATCAGTGTCAGTTTTTCTGTGCATCGTTCTCATATTCGCACGACAAATGATAGCAGATTGTTATAAGATTTGTATATTTGCTTGATTTATCCAAGTTCGGGACTGTTCAAAGTTCAGTATACAGGTAAAAGTTGACGTCTCTGGCTTAAGCGTTGCGCACCCCCTTGGTAGTTTTGAAAGTTTTGAGGTTTAAGCAACGGATCAACATCATGGCACACGCGTAGTATCCTATAAGTGCGTGTTCTTCTTCTAACCTAAGTCTGTCAGAAGAAGCTCAGCACAGCGCACAGGCTCTGTAGCACCGGCGAGGATCCTGAAATACTTTGCGTTTATTTTTAACTCCAGATTTTTCCAGGTCAGCGCCGTTATTCTAGTCTTGTAATATCTTCACCACGGAGACGACATAGATTGGCTTCGATATGCTTTACCTGCAGGTTTCCCAGTGTGCTTTCTATGATCTTATGGAGAGGGAGGTGGGGGGGGGGGGGGGGGGGGTCCCACTCACTACGCCCTAATAAGCATGTTATGAGAGCCGAATAATTTGGAGTTTGCTTAAATCAGATTAGTTTGGCCGTAAGGTGAGGATTTCTCAGCCAAGCTGTATTGCATAAAACAACGTGCCAGTCGCTTTTTTTAAGGGCGAACGCAAAAGAAGACAAAACCTACCGGTCCAAGAAACAGTTTATTAGTTCAACCGGGATGTCTCACATTCGTTGCTGGGGTCAAGAATTTCGCGCCATTCTGAAAGCGAACACCCAATACATCATTTTCATTTTCATTCACTCCTATCATATTTTCACAACCATCCCAGCATCATATCATCACTAGTTGAATTTCCGGGCTCGTTTAGGGGAATAACTACGGTAACACAATTTGATCCCCCTAAGGTGTGTAGGATAATATCTGCTAAATGAAGGAACGGCAAAGATAATGAGAGCCAGGTGTTGATGGAGATTGCTAGCAAGCGACGCCGCGGGAGGGACAAAACAAGGTAAAGAGTGGCAAACGGGGTATGGTACCAGGTATATCTCTCATCGTACTTGCTCATTTCTTGGCGCGGTCTGATAATTCTATATCATTGTTGTGTTCTTGTCTGGCTGAGTGACCGATCGTTCACGGCTTCCGATTTTATTACCGGCCACATGTGGGTGTGTGATTTTCATTTCCAGTAGCTTGCCTGCAGTTGTTCCCACACTTCGAGCATTTGAGCGCTGCCTTATAACTTGTTTGTTTTATGATTAATTTCTGTTTATCCACTTAATCTCTTTATGTACCATTTCATCTATCTATCTATCTATCTATCTATCTATCTATCTATCTATCTATCTATCTATCTATCTATCTATCTATCTATCTATCTATCTATCTATCTATCTATCTATCTATCTATCTATCTATCTATCTATCTATCTATCTATCTATCTATCTATCTATCTATCTATCTATCTATCTATCTATCTATCTATCTATCTATCTATCTATCTATCTATCTATCTATCTATCTATCTATCTATCTATCTATCTATCTATCTATCTATCTATCTATCTATCTATCTATCTATCTGTCTGTCTGTCTGTCTGTCTGTCTGTCTGTCTGTCTGTCTGTCTGTCTGTCTGTCTGTCTGTCTGTCTGTCTGTCTGTCTGTCTGTCTGTCTGTCTGTCTGTCTGTCTGTCTGTCTGTCTGTCTGTCTGTCTGTCTGTCTGTCTGTCTGTCTGTCTGTCTGTCTGTCTGTCTGTCTGTCTGTCTGTCTGTCTGTCTGTCTGTCTGTCTGTCTGTCTGTCTGTCTGTCTGTCTGTATAGTATGTATGTGTGTGTATGTAGTATGTATGAGTGTGTGTGTCTGTGTGCATGTTCTTTTATATGTGAATGTGTGTGTGTATTGGGTGCCTATGTGTGTGTGTGTATGTGTGCGTGAATGGGTTTGCGTGTGTATGTGGGTGTTCACATATTTTGCCTGCCTGCCTGCCTGCCTGTCTGTGTTTTTGTTGTCCACCTCTCTCTTTCTCTTTCTCTCTCTCTCTCTCTCTCTCTCTCTCTCTTCTCTCTCTCTCTCTCTCTCTCTCTCTCTCTCTCTCTCTCTCTCTCTCTCTGCATTTCTTGCCCAGAAACTACACTTGTTATCAAATGTGTTTTGTGGCTGTTATGGATAAGAGCATCGTTTTCAGTGCTCTTATTTTTATCCCATATGATGTCATGTGATCCTGTATGGGGGAGACAGTGGACTTTGAATGCTTACCATACCAAAGAGTCAACTGATTAAACTTAAAGGCACACAGAGGGAAGCCACGAGGGTCATCCTGGGATATACAAGAGATACCCCAGTAGCATGTATGCGATATATATACGTGCACTGTTTTGCGAGCAGAGTCATTGCAAGATAGCCGCAGACAAGAAACCCCTCATGCATAAAGTCCTAAGTAGAGCTAAGGGTCGCAGACTGAAAAGAGGAATGTCTGGATGGCTCAAGCTAAACACACAATTACACATGTTTGCAGGCTGATACATTTGGGCTCGGAGAGAAGTGGGTCAGACTGTCCGAGCAAGAATCTGTCTTGTATAGGGTTCTGATTACACCTCGAAGTGAGGGCAGAGACTGGTCAACTAGTGGTGCAGAATCATAAATTCAACAAATGATGCATGACAATTCGCGCGCAAGTGATGTGATCAGCTACACCGAAGGTTCTGCGTTGAGAGGAAGACGAAGTGCATGTGGGTTCGTAGCAAAAGTGATTTGACGTCGCTCAGGGCAAAAAAAGCCCCTCTAGTTTGAGAATGGAGCTAGAGACAGTCACTGTTTCCTTCCGCTGGTTCGAGAACCAGCTGTACACACATGGCGCAACTGTGGTACTCATAAATCATGTTGAGAAAGTCGGAGACCGACATACTCAGTGCAGAGTGGCAAGCATTGGTTCCGAGGTCCCAGTAGTTAGCGTCCTTTGTATATTTTCTTCATGTCATACAGGTGTGTTGGGAAAAAAATATGAAGAAAGAATGGCTGGTTCTGTAAGACGTGGTGGTGTACTAATGTATGCCAAGCTAGATAATGTAAGTATCTATTGGGAGAGAGTGAACGGTACATAATGGCAAGCTTTGCTTCAGAAGTTGCGGGAAGTTAGTTTGTCGTGGTTGTTTTCTGCAGGTGTTGACCGGTATGTTGGAAAAGGAACAAGTTGATAGATTGGCTGGTTCTGCACCACTTGGTACTGAACTGACGTATGCAAAGCTAGATATTGTAAGGGTCCTTTAAGTGGTGAACAGTGTGGGCTCACAAATAGATCATTATGGTCTGATGAGAATGAAGCTGTGAGGGTTTACGAGGGGATCTGGCTGACGCTCGACATTCGAAGGAAAAGCGAGACGGATATGCAATAAGTTACTGGTGCCATCGAAATTGAAACTTTTTGCTTTCTGCTGATGATGGCGACGGAGCTTTTATGAGAGTGCCCCGAGTGCTGTGATGTCGATTCCTAATTCAACATTTAACAATAATTTTAATACAAGACAGTTTATAAAGAGACTGGTCTGTTCCCTTGCCTAGATGATCGCACAAGACAAATGAAATTTCCTAGCTCCACCAACTTTCCTACCGTATTATGCACTCTAGTTTTTTCCTTGTCATGTTATGACCAAAGAATATAGATTGCCAACGTCTAATGTGGCCAACAATTCACATCGTAGGTTAGTTTCCTTCAAACATCCCAATTACCCTTTTTTTTAAATCTGTCAAGGGTATTCTTTGCATTCGTCTATTGAATCACACTTCCACTGCTTCCAATTTTTCCTGTCACTGTCACCCAACTGTCCATGATTTACGTCAGTACATCAGGAAGGGATTTATTTAGCTCTTGGTAATTATTTGGCGTCTGAATTGACAAAGGAAGATCGCAGACAATATTATTCATTTTGTCAAACCTAATTAGGCTATTCTATTACTGTCCTTTCTGAACACTTTATTCATACTCGTCCTATCTGTGGACACGTTATATTTACTATAGGAGTTGCTGTGGCGGAGCGGCTAGACGCTCGCCACGGATCGGAAGGTCATGAGTTCGCTCCCTGGCGAAGCCCGACTTTTTTCAAAAATGACGTTGGCTCCAAGGTCGACCCAGCCTTAAGTGGGTACCGAGCGCAGTCCTGGAAAGTAAAGGCGACCGGCATGATGCTGAAACCATTAACAATCTTGTGCCCATTGGTCTATAACATTTAAGTCTAGCCCAATATGCCCTATGCGTCTAAAGGCGTGGGAAAAGGACCTTTAGTTTACTTTATTTACACTTACTATCAAATAATCCATTTGAGAAGCGACCTTATTACTGAAGTTTATTGTTTTAACACCTTCTTACTTGTAGCCAAATGACTTAATTTTCAAAAAATCCAGCAAAACTATTCGTTTGTCAGTCCGAAAGTATCGGGCTTAAAACCACTGATTTGTTTATCTTTTTTAAAGATAACCGTGGCTTCCAGGTCGACAAAACCTAAAATAGCCCAAGTAATATCATGGGAAGGAAAGGAGACCGGTGTCATGTTGACCACATCACTCCTCGAGTTGCACACTGGTCTATACAAATATTTGTCTAAAACTAGATGTATGATGTCCTAAGGGTTGACATTTGAACGTTTGTTTAACTTACTGTTAAACTAGTGACTTTAGTACTGCACCTAACCAAACAGCAGAATGCTACCCCCTGACCCCCCCCCCCCCAAACCCCCGCTCCCATATTAAGTTACACGAAATTTATAATATTAAATAATTCAGTTTAGTAGGCAATCTTTGCCAAACAAAACAATGAGTGTAAAGAGACAGTTTATAAACAGCATATTTATTCCAACATTAAACTATAAGTGCCAAACATGGACACTTACACGCCCATGTACGCAAAATCACCACTAGCGAGATGAGATGCATGAGATAGGCCGCCAACATAACCATTCGAGATGGAGTGAATAATGACATTATCAGACAGACTGTGGAAACGACACCTTGGAAGTGATTTATTGAGAAACAGCAGATCAAGTGGTCTTGCCATCTCGTTAGAATGCAGCAAGAACAAATACCACCACAAGCACTATATTTCAGAAAAGCAACTGCAAGAGCAAGAGGACGGCCGCGAAAAACATAAGTCGACATCATTAAAGACACTCTACGCCTTTACGGCATGACAATAGCAAGCGGCACCCAAGGTACACTGGATCGCAAATTATTCCTCCCGACGTCGCTTAACGGCAGAAGTGGTTTATGATAATAATGATGATGATGCAATCTTTAGTGTCTGTGTATCCTGGAGTTGTGCCCCTGCTTTTGGGAACTATGACTGCTATAATCCAATCAGACAAAAGGTTAATAGTGAACGTCGTAATTATATATATTCTATTAGAAGTCAAACCATCCAGAAAGTCTGCTACAGTCTGCTCTGTCACCAGTATCAGATAATCTGTTTAGACCCCAAACTGTCACTAACGGACCACGTTTAGCCTAATCACTTTATTGATTCTAATAGCTAAACAAGCATTCAATCATCGTGGGAAAATGTCCCTAGACAGAAGAGAAAGATCTTTCCAGCTGGAGGTAATGTAATACACACTGTCACAGTCCTGTACTGCTCTAATGTCATTTTTCACTTATGTGGTCGCAGCTGTCTCTTGCAGATCATTAGAAGTTCCATAGGAACATGAGTTCATGACAAGTAGGCATTTAACAGCAAGCCGACCCCAAGGGAAGCGATGCTAGCAGTACAAAGCGTCCAGCAAACTTCCTCATTTATCACGGCTATTGACTGACAGGTCAGCCTCAGTGGTACTCCGTGAATGTTGGCCGGTACTTTCTGTAACTACAGCCGACCCAGTCTGGCCTCTGTGCTGTCGGAGATGGGAACCAGGAAGTTTATAGGGGAAAGGTAACACACGGCTTGTCAGAAGAGGCTGGGAGGATAATAGTTTTGCTGTCAACTTCTGGCAGTTAATACTGTCACGTGTTACTAGTTTCTTTGTGTAGGGCTGCAGGTTACATGAAGTCGGTCGAGAGACCCATTTTGACCTTTTCTCATAAACTGGTTCGCAGCGAGATATAAACGTTGCGTTTTCTGTAAAAGATAGAGAGCTTTATTACCTTTTATGTCCCCCCCCCCTTTTTTTTAAACCTCTTTCCGTCCCCTATCTATCTATCTATCTATCTATCTATCTATCTATCTATCTATCTATCTATCTATCTATCTATCTATCTATCTATCTATCTATCTATCTATCTATCTATCTATCTATCTATCTATCTATCTATCTATCTATCTATCTATCTATCTATCTATCTATCTATCTATCTATCTATATCTATCTATCTATCTATCTATCTATCTATCTATCTATCTATCTATCTATCTATCTATCTATCTATCTATCTATCTATCTATCTATCTATCTATCTATCTATCTATCTATCTATCTATCTATCTATCTATCTATCTATCCATCCATCCATCTATCCATCCATCCATCCATCCATCCATCCATCCATCCATCCATCCGTCCGTCCGTCCGTCCGTCCGTCCGTCCGTCCGTCGTCTGTCTGTCTGTCTGTCTGTCTGTTTGTCTGTCTGTTTGTCTGTCTGTCTGTCTGTCTGTCTGTATGTCTGTCACACTAGCATATAAAAATAAATTATGATGTATACTTCTGAGCCGTAATTTTTGCCGTTTCATGCTAACACCAGAGTTACTGATCATGTCTGTGCTCTTGTCCCGTCAGTGGGGAGGGGGGGGAGGGCAAGCCATCCATGTAATTATCTATTCGTTTTCCTATTGCCTAGTTTTCCATCAAGTATGCCAGGTACTAGTAAATGCTGTTAAACCCTGTTTAACTATTAGATTATATTAGGGCCCTCGGCAACAACCAGAGTAGAGCTTCAAAATAACGAAAAATGTCGTCCCGCATGGGGACGGGGATTGACCATATCCCTACGTACGTACTATATTATTTCATTTAAGCAGGTAAGTAAATTTTACCCCACCAGGACATCACACAGAGCGATAAACACCCGGTGAAACAAAGTACTATCATACGGATGAGGTTTACCCGTGGAGACGTCCCAGAAACAGCTTTCAACCGTTAGGTTATATTACGGATGAGGTTTACCCGTGGAGACGTCCCAGAAACAGCTTTCAACCGTTAGGTTATATTACGGATGGGGCTTCAAAATAGCGAAATATTTCCTCATACATGGGGACGACAAATGTAGTATTATCTAATGTGGAGCCACAACTAACTGTCGTGTGGCGCCAACACCGAGAAAACCCAGGGGACCTCAAATGTACACATTTTTTAGGCATTGGGGGACGAGCTTATGCAGGTTAATCTTAGTTAAAGAGCATAATAATAATAATAGCGGGATAACATACGTAATAATATGTTTGAAAAAATAAAACATTAAAAAATTACTTTGAAAAAAGATTTTATCTACACAGTTAAAATAAAGTCGCTCAAGTCCCTTACAAAATTACTTCAGGAGCTCAGTCCTTTAACAAAAAAAGGGGGTGGGTGGGGGGGAGGGGGGATGGTCAAGGTCTTGAGCCAAGTTCCTTCCGGTGCCTATGTGACTGAGTCTCAGTCACTCAGTAATGTAAAAACTATTAATTTGAGGTTAAAGACAAGCTTACGTTCAAACGTTCTGATGATTCTCCAGCAAGCGCTCTGTCTACGTGAGAAGTCATCCCACTGGATGGATAACGTCCACGATGGAGTCGGCCAATATTTGTCCTTCTTCTGTCCGCCTGTCGGTCTCTGTGAAGTGTGAATCGCCAGGGTTGTTCACTGTGTGTGCTGAAGCTCTCTAGCTCTGGTCCGATCGGCCTTCCTCGGGGTTTACTTTAAAGGGATCGTGGCATTCCTGCATCATTAGGGGAAAGAATAGGTTAAATACCGGTTGATTGTGGGAGATTTAACTTTCCAGGTTAATCTTTGGGGAATTATACCCAACTTAAAAGGACATTTAACCTTTGCATTCTCAGATAAAAGGACCGAGGTAGAGTATTAGCTAGCAGGCTTCAGTCACTATGGTCGTGTGTTTGAATCCCCATCATGTAGGACTGTAAAGTTAATATTCACCTGAGATTGCAAATTGACCCCGACTAAAATTAGTACATGAAATATCTATAATCTAATCATCCCGTGCTGGGATGCACTTTTTGGTTATTTGAAGCCCTACTGTGGTTCTTGCCGGGGGCCGCAATACAGCACAGTAATAAATATGGTCTAATGGCTGGAGGCGGTTTCTGGGACCTCTCCACGGGTGATCCTCATCCACATGGTGGCACTTTGTGCCATCGGGTGTTTATCGCTATCGCTTGTGTGATGTTCTGGTGGGGTAAAAAAAAAAAAAAGAAAGATAGATAGATAGATGAAATATCTGGAGCTGTAAATAAGTTGTGTAACACTGGTCATGCACCTGTTTGTAATCGATCTCAGTGACAACAAAAATAGTAATACTGTAATACACAAGTAAATGGCGAGTGATGAATGTTGGTAAGAGAGGCGAAAGGTGCTAGAATGTGTTCTTCTTCTTCTTCTTCTTCTTCTCCTTCTTCCTCTTAGCGTTCACCAGCTGTAATCATTAAAAGAAAGTTTTGGTTGTTTGTCCACTTTTGGACTTTAATCTTTTTCAAAAACTTGCGTTTTGTGTGCGTATCAGTTTTACAGATGTTGCGAATCTACATGCAGACGGCTGGTTCCCCACCTCCCAGGCAGATGTACCATGACTTCGAAGGAACATCCCAAATTAGTCGTCTCCTACATGTTCGTTAAGGTATATTGGGACTTTTCTTTCTCTTTCCACAATGGGACCCCAGAACCTACATGTGTAGGACTGAATTCCATATCATAATATTAGATACTTGCAGAGGATATAATTTTAGGAATATTACTCTTTGATAATGAGACTTAAATTGTAGAGGTATTGTTAGGGATATTGATATTTGATAGAGAGGTAGAATATGTATGTTTTTTTTTTTTTTTTTTTAATGAAATTGTTGATAGAGAGACATGAGCTGTACAGGTATTGTTAGGGATATATGTATCTTTGATAGAGAGAGATGTGCTATACTGTTTTTGTTAGGGATATTAATCTCTGATAGAGAGAGAAATGAGCTGTAGGAGGATTGTTAAGGGTGTTAAGATTTGACGGAGAGAAGGATCTATAGGAGTATTGTTAGGGATATTAATCTTTGATAGAGAGGCCTGATCTATAGGAGTATTGTTAGGGACATTAAAATGTGACGGAGAGACAGGAGCTGTAGGAGTATTGTTAGGGATTTTGTAGATAGAGAGACAGGAGTTGTAGGGATTTAAACTGATCTTTGGAAGAGAGATAGAGGGACTGTAAAGATATCCAGTCAACGTTGTTAGGGAGATCTAGAAGTTTAATATTTGTATACCGTTAAAAGTTGTAGTGATACAAATATACTTTTAATAAAAGATCGATGAGCCTTGGGTATGTCGACTGGTTTATGATGTAAATATTGACGAGCATTAGATATACGGAATAACCTTTAATACAATGATCAAAGAGCTGAGGAGATACATAAAGGCATTTTTCCCCCCATGTGGGTTCCGGCGCCCCATTGAGGGGAAAACAAGAATAGACCCACTGCCTCCCCAAAAGCATGTCGTAAGAGTCGATAATTAGGGAGCTTCCTTTGAAGTCGGAGTGCATCTGCCGGAGAGGCAAGGAACCAACAGTCTGCATTCAAGAGAATGAGATCTGTAAAACTGATGCACACGCAACTCAGGTTCTGGAGCAGGACTGCAGTTCAGTAATGGAAGAGCAACCAGAACTTTCCGCCAGAGTGTACAGCTCGTGAACGCAAAAAAGAAGATAAAGGCATTTTGACAGAGAGATCGAAATGTTGTTGAGGCAGAGATCTTTAAAACACACCGAGTAGTTATTTGTTGATTAATGACACGAGACTAGGAAACTATATATATGTATTGAATAATGAAACATAGACCGAGGAGCTGTAAAAGATATAGATTGATTAATGACCAAGAGACTGAGGACTTGTATAGATAAATATTGATTAATGACACAGAGATCGAAAGGCTGTATAGACATATATTGATTAATGACACAGAAATTGAAAGGCTGTATAGACATATATTGATTAATGACACAGAGGTGGAGGAACTGTACTGATTAATGACCCAGAGATCAAGGACCGGTATAGACATATATTGATTTATGACACAGAGATCGAAAGGCTGTATAGACATATATTGATTTATGACACAGAGATCAAAAGGCTGTATAGACATACATTGATTAATGACACAGAAATTGAAAGACTGTAAAGACATATATTGATTAATGACCCAGAGATCAAGGACCGGTATAGACAATTATTGATTATTGACACAGTGATCGAGGAACTGTGTAAAAATATATTGTTTTATGACACAGAGTTTGAGAGGTTGTGTAGACATATATTGATTAATCTGGTAATCTGGTAATCATAGTTTCAGCTTCATAGCAAACGGGTCACCCCACAGATGCTCCGCTCCTGTGCCAACGAAAAACAAACGCAGCTCACAGTGTCACGCCATGCACTCAACTCAGAAGCTGGGCGACGAAACTACATCCTTCCAGTCTACAAATGAAGCAAAAATGCAACGGCCACCGTCTGGCAAAAAAAAATATATTTACCACGGCTTTTTTAAAAAAAAGGTGGCCGTGCCTAGCGTCCATTTTGACCGGAAGAATTAATAAACTGTCACCCCATCACTCATTATTAGCTGGGGAAGGGACTTAGGACATTACATCCACCAGCAGGCGTCGCCCCTACAACGACCTGCCTGCCATCGTTAACGACTGTTCACCTAACAGCCATGCTGTTCTTTGGCACGAAGGAGACACCTTGAACTTGTGTTTCGTACTGCCGACTCCCTACTAAGATGTTATTTTATGTTTTGTTATCACAATTAATGTCACTGCACATTGGGCATACCCATGCGTGCTCAGTTCTCCGAAGCAGCAGCCACTCCAAAGTACTTCTACTAATTGTCCCCATGAAAAGCTGGTTATATTGTCTCCTTTCTCGGCCTCGAAGACGGCAAAGACGTGCATCACCATGCTTAACTCCCATGTCACGCAATCGTATTAGTGTCAGGGATTCCTCAATCTCCACTAGCCCAGTTCGTACAGCGTTGACTATATCTGCTCTGTCCATACTTTTTCCCGCAATCATTAGTGCAGTGCTTGCCAGTTGGTCTGCTCGCTCATTTCCCTTCACGCCCGCATGACCCGGTGTGTAGATCCAGGTTACGGAGGTTAAGTGCGATTTCCGAATGCTTTCTATCCATTCAGAGCGCATACTGCCTGTTGCTATCTTCTGAAGCATATTCATTGAGTCTGAGACAATTACTACCTGTGTGGCGGTTTGCTCGGATACCCATGCTAAAGCTCTAGAAGCAGCGGCTATTTCCATTGTCATGCTTGACGTGGTTGTCTGGTAAGCGCCGCTGTCCTCATGTATTGTTTATCCCTTTCTTTGCGCTGTGTATGCCCATGCTGACCTTGATCCGCGCTTCACTGATCCATCTGTGTAGATGATGGTATCTTCTGGGTCTGAATGCTGATCTATCAGTTCCCTTACTTCTGTGTCTACGGCCGCAGGAATTTGATCCCTGCAGTACCTTCCGAGTGTGATGACAACCTTAGAGATGCCATGCATGTCTACTGGTGTATTCGTCCATTCTTTTCCGTGGCTGATCACGTCTAGGTCACATACCTGCTGGATTAAGTCCTCAGCCTTTGCCATCCAAGAGCGGCCTCTTTTGAGACGCGTTCCTTTTGTGTCGTGAATAGCTTTGTGTAATGGGTGGTTAACGTCTGCCGATACCCTCATGTAAGCCTTGACCTGTGCCACTTTGTATCTGCTTGTCATAGTCGGCAGACCCAGGATATAACGCATGGCGTTGCAGGAGGTGTCTTTTGTGCAGCCGAGTATAAGTCTCATGGCCTCATTCTGTACTCGGTCCAGTCTTTCTAGCTGGGTTTTGCTGACAGTGAGGAGGCCAAGACCATAGTCAATGACGCTAAGCACAAGCCCTTGATAGAGAAGGAAAAGTAGACGTTGTTCAATATCAGCTGCTGCTAGCACCTTGAGTGCTGTCAAACATTTCCTGGCTCTAAGTATGACGTTGTCTACGTGGCATTTGTATGACAAGCATCTGTCAAATGTCATGCCCAGGTATTTCATGGTGTCCGTTCTCTCGATGTCCACACCACAGATGCTTACGACTGGCGTTGGTGTACTCACGATGTGGGTTTTCAGAGAGAACCATGTTAAGGAGGCTTTGGACAGGTTCACCTGAGCTCTTGATTCCTGGCACCACTCACTAAGTCTGTCTAGTTCGTGTTGTAGTGTGGTTGTAATTTCCTGCCTGTTTTTACCTCGACGGTAAACAAGGATATCATCTGCATACGACATTGTTCTGCCTAGGCCTACGCGTTGTGCACTAGTGACTCCTTGTGTACACATTGAAGAGCACACACGACAATGGTGATCCCTGGGGCAGACCCATTAGGACGCGTTGAGGTTCGGATGCCCATTCACCACATCGAAGCGACACTGTTCTTTCAAACAGCGCTGCTGCGATCCAGTTAACCAAATTTGTTTCTATCTGCATATCCAACAGCAGTCTAATGAGCATGTTGTATGGGACGCTGTTGTACGCATCTTCTAAGTCATTAGCGGCTGCAGCCGTTTCTATTCCCTCCTGGAAACCCTCATATGTGTCGTAGTCAAATACTGCAGCATTGCACCATGTATCTCTTCCTGGTCGGTAACCACCTAGGGTAGCGGGGAATAGGCCACCCGACTCCAATATTTGGGTTAACGTTCTGGCTCGATTTTTTTTCATGAGTTTTCCTACAGTGTTCTGGAGTGTGATGATTCTGTAGCCATTTATTTTTGTGTGGTCTTTTCATGGCTTAGGAATCGGTCTGAGGTAGCTGTGGAGCCAGTCATCAGGAATAATGCCAGGTTTCATTGTGTTGTTAAAAATCGTGGATAGTTCATCAATATCTGTCGCCTCGAGGCTTTTGAAGTCGCTGTATCTAATGCCATCAGGCCCTGGAGCTGTGTCCGGACAGGTCTTCAGTGTTGCTCTGATGCAGTCCGTTGAGATGTAAACTGTATCATCGACTTCCTCCATTTCAGCCATTTGGTTATCATATAAACTCTGTCTCATCTGTTCCCTCTCTTCCCTATCTTTTTTTCCCTTCTGCAGAAGAAATCTGTGCAGGATAGCCTCGCCCTTGTCTTTATCCGATTGTAACACCACCCCGTTGTCCATCTTTAGCTCGGGCATAGCAGAGGTTTGTTTGCTTCCGTTCATCTTTTGGTGGAGCCGCCAAAAAATTTTTGAGTGATTTTTCATAACCTATTTCTTCGCAAAAATGTTCCCACATTGTGTGCTTAGACTCCTTTGCGAGTTGTTTAAAATGTTCAGTGAGTCTGTATTTTTTGTGTTTAATGTCTTGTTTCAGCGCCTCAGTAAAATTCGAAGACTTTCTGCATTTCTCCCAGTCTTTGGTGGCACCTCGTATCTCTGTCCAGGCTTCTGCGACTTCAGGTGTCCACCACGGGGCCTGTTGAAAGATAGCTTTCTTCTTTCCCGGTGTTCTGCGTGACCTGTCTCGCAGACGCCCAATTACAATTGATTAATGACACAGAGATCGAGGAACTGTATAAACATGTATTGATTAATGACACAGAGATCGAGGAAGTGTGTAGACATATACTGATTTATGACACAGAGATCAAGAAGTTGTAAAGACACATATTGATTAATGACACAGAGATCGAGGAATTGTGTAAACATGTATTGATTAATGACACAGAGATCGGGGAATTGTGTAAACATGTATTGATTAATGACACAGAGATCGAGGAAGCGTATAGACATAATCTTAATTAATGACACAGAAATCGAGGAGTTGTAGCCTTTAAAAGAGAGACAAAAACGTTAACCATTAAGAGATATGTAACTTTAAAAAAATTAGATAAATTTTTGGCAAAGAAATAAAGAGGCTTTGGAGATACAGACTAGCTTATAAACTAGAGACCGAAGACTTGCAGACATACATATCGATCTTTGATAGAGAGACATGGCAGCTATTCGGACATAAATTAATCCTGAAAGCAAACATGGATGAACATGATCTGAGTCTAAATATTTTATTTTTTGATCACCTCGTTTAAACAGAACCTCATCCCACTCAATGCTCACATAGGGCTCATGGCACAGTTGCATGTCAGGGCTCATTCTCCATAATAGCAGGCTGAAGTTCGTGCCGCTGAGGCGCTAACTCCTTTCTGATGGGAAATGTGGGCGATAATCCCCAGAGACACTTCCAGTCCTGGCGTGGACCAAGAACTGTTACACTTTAAAAGAGAATAAACGGTCTCTTTTTTTATTCACCCCAAACACGGGAAATCCAGGAGTTTCCCAGAAAGTTCAATTAAATAGGGATGTTAGGTTTAGTCGGTGTACATTTTAAACCTTAACACCCTTATTATACTGAACTTTCCCCAGAACTCCGTGATTCTTCGTGTAAATAAAAGAGAGTTACCTTAGTCATTCCCTTGTGGAATGCAATTTTTCGTTATTTTGAAGCCCTACCCCGGCTCTTACCAGGAGCCGCAATATAGCCTAGCCTAATGGCTAAACGCGGTTTCTGTGACCTCTCCACGGGTGATCCTTATCCGCGTGGTGGCACTTTGGGTCATCAAGTGTTTATCGATTGTGTGATGTCCTGGTGGGGTAAAAGTACTACTACTACTACTGCTAATAAAAGAGTAAAGAAAAAGAAAAAAAAAAAGATCCAAACCCTTCAACTTGAAGTTTGGTTACATACAAAGCAACGCATAAAGACTTCATAAATACACCAGTGAAAGCAAATTATTCTATGATTGCACCTGATGATTATTACCCGGGATGTGAAAATTTGAAACGGATAATTTAGGGCAGGTTTAAGATTTCATCCTGGGATGTCTCAAGAGAGGATACAAAACAGGTCCATAATTACATTTCCCAGATCTCACACGGCCAGGGCTTCTCATTTAGCTGAACTCATACATCAAACGTTAATTTCTGGAACGTTCTGTTGCGACAGGGGATCAGTTTCCAGTCATGACACTACTTGGATATTGTTTTATAAAATAAAGTGAAATAGGGGAGAGCATGCTTAAGCAGCGCAGAATCAGGAAGAGTAATTACAGTGGTACCTCGTGTTACAAACGCCCCTAGTCACGAATGATTTGGCCCACCAACAAATTTTAACTGGTCCCGCGACCAATGCATCGAGGCACAGACGCACATGAACGCACAGACATGGCTTGAATGCTGTCTTTTCGGCTAACTGCATCAGTACCTAACCATTCGAGATCGAGTAGATAATGATACCATCAGACAAATTGTTGGAATGACACCTTGTACTAGATTCATTAAGAAACAACAGATCAAATGGTTGGGGCATCTCGTTAGAATGCATAAGATCAAATACCATCACAGGCACTATAACTCAGGAGATCAGCTACGTGAGCAAGAAGATGTCTATGAAAAATGGATCGACAACATTAAAGACACTTTACGTCTTCACGGCAATGACAATATCCAGTGGCAGCCAGCGTGCACTGGATCGAATATTATTCCTCCTGATGACGCTAACCGACAGAAGCAGTTTATGATGATGATGTTGAACAGCATCAATGCATCAGCTGTACTCGGCTTTGCGTGCTGTGACAATTGCGTTGTTCTTGACACAATTTTGTTGCTGCTGCTGCTAATTATGTTGCTGCTGTTGCTGCTGATGTTGCTGCTGTTGCTGCTGATGTTGCTGCTGCTGCTGCTGTTGCCTTTTCAATTAAATTAACCTTATTATGGCTCCACCAAAAAATAAAAATAGTTTGTGTTGTGTGTTTATATATTATTTTTCTCAAGTGATTTCTGAAGGACCACTGGGGGAGAGGGAAGGAAGGGGTAGACAAACAGCCCCATCCCACGCATGAGACTACAACTAAAAGATTTGATTAACTCGGATGTGATAGGCCTATGGACCATATATCGCAGTCTAGTTGTAAACCACAATACAATACGCCAGCCACCCTTATTTTAATGCTATGTTTCGAGTGTTAATTTATTATAATTTTCTTGTCGGTTATGTTACTGTTGTTGACAAAGATTTTCTTTATAGAGGACCCTCCAATAGGGTTGGCGAGCCTTAAGTGTTTATTGCAACTTTTCCTAGACACTATTGTATATATTCTACTGAATACACAAACTATAGAAATCACAGCTAGACGCTCGCCCGCGAATCGGAAGGTCGTGGGTTCGCTTTTCAAAAATGACCTTGGTTCACTTAAAATGATTGGGAGGAGTTTGGCGGGGGGGGGGGGAGAGGGGGGAGAGTTCAAAGGGTCTCAACCCCCATGTTCCAACACCTATGTTGAGAAAAGATATAAAACGAACAAAAAGTATATTAGCAAGCTTCACAATATAACAAATACAAACAAAACATGCGGCTATGGAGCCTTCATCAGCACATACAAATCAAACAGTACTACACAAATACAAAAAATCACTTAGCTGGTATCTCGAAGCAGCTGGTTTGATGGTTTCTCGGCAGAATGCAAGGCAAACGGGCGGCTAGAAGAGAAAGTGAGCGATAAGATACAATAAAGAATGAAAATAATTATAAAAATAATAAAAATGAGTAAAAAAAAGGTGTGTTAAAAGTATATTTCATAAAATAAAAATAACAACCGTAATAATGGACAATATGGACATGTGGGACGGGTACAAACAGAAAGTAGTAGTACTTTGCGGGCGGGACACACGAGTTGGGTGAGATTGTTGTCCAGAGGTGATCGAAACAACGTGTACATTGACTGGTCATAGACCGGTCTACTGATGATTGGAGATCAGTTTGCGGCGAAGGCAGAATGTTCTCGCACAATTTTAAGCTCGAGACTCAGCTGTCGGAGCATCTGTAAGGTGTCAGACAATTTAATACCCGTCCCCAGGGACATGAGACCATTATGAGGGCAATCCGACATGGAGGAAACAGCGGCCCGTAAAATTTGCGTCTTGACATAGCTGTATATTTTGTGTTTCTCCCGTCTTCGTTTTAATTAAAACATTTAATGTTTGTGATTTGTGCTTATTCTTTTAGCTGATGGAGTGGGGAGGGGGTTACGGGATTGTTTGTACAAATTCTTTACTGACTGCGGACTGTAAATATAACTTTTCTATCATTCCAGTATTTGATCTCACGATACACTGGGTGTTGTAATATATACATTTACGCATATTTACTAGATACTGAGTAGCTTCATATGGCCTTTAATAGTTTTTTTTTTTTTCCTCAAGTTGTTGACTGTTAATCTTGTCGAGGATTTTTTTTTTTTTTTTTGCAATGCATGCACTATATAACGCGTTATATTCTTTTGCTCTCTGAGCTCCATGTCGCAGTGTACATATGGTGTGTAGTTTGTAGGTCTGTCGATGTTTTATCTCTGCTACATCTTTTTAATCGGCGTTCTGGTCTACCCCCATTCAATTCTTTTGTGTACGCAGTTGTTATTCTGTCATCTGCCATTCTCTCTTTACGCTAAAACCACTGAAATTTATTAGCCATGGCGTTGTAAGTAATTAGTTGTTTTTTATTCACACGTATGCAGGTCACTTATGTTTCTCACTTGCTTTTCTCCTCTACTTGCATCTTTGTATATCCATAGCCCTGAATTAAGACTGCGTTCCATAAACATATTTCGAAAACTCTTTCCCTACTCTCTTTAAGGAAAAGAAGACTCTTTAAATAATATATAATCCTTAATTTGTAATCCACGTGCTATTCGCCATGTTCATAATGAACGATGGTGGTTTACTTATTATAATCTATCAAACAAAAACCGGTGCTTATTAATATCCTACCCCAAACAGGGGAAATCCACAAGTCACAGGAAAGTCTAATATTTCAGTGGGTGGTAGATAGGCTGCATGCAATCGTTGGACCTAGACTGCATGCAGTCGTGGCACCTAGGCTGCACTCTATTGTAGGACGTAGGTGGGTTGAGGTTGGGGCCAGTTATAGATGTTTTGGGGTCGTTAAAAGCATCAGAAAGCCGGGTAAACCCAGTCTTACCACTCTCTAAAATGTTGGACTGTCCTTGACGTCATCTGGGGTAGGATATTAATGAACAAACAAATATTTAAAAAAAACATTTTTTTAGTGTCTTTTTTATAGTATCCCTAAAGGTTAAATATTAAGTTGGGAGGATCGACGTCATTGCACCGGGTTTTGTCACATATGGCTAGCAGGCTGCCGAGAACGTCGCACAGAGAACGAACTCGGTCGTTTCGAGAACGATCCCCAGGGATCTCCGTAATAAAAAACTTCACTCATGAACTAAAGTGCGAACCCTTGCAACGAACCTACGACTTTCAGAGCGCGAGGCTTGACCACTTCGCCACGGAGACCCTTTTCTCGTATCCCTGCTTCATCACAATGTCTCCACTGAATGCTCATCA